>CM035814.1:68525376-69125376 GCA_020458035.1 Magallana ariakensis | reverse complement strand
CTCGTCTTGGTCGTATTGAATTTTTTTTTTTTTTTCTAGAACAAAAACCGTTTTTAATACCTTTTCTATCATAAAGTTAATACATTTTGTTGGTCAATTAAGCACAATATTAAATTAAAAGATTTTTTAATGGCTTAAAGGTGGCTTAAAGGTGGCTTAAAGGTAGCTTAAAGGTGGCTTAAAGAAGTTTGGACATTAAGGACCTATAAGTTGTCCTTAAAGGTAGCTTAAAGGTGGCTTAAAGATAGTCTTTAAGCTGCCTTTAAGCCATCTTTACGCTTTCTTTAAGCCACCTTTAAGCAACACATATAGCTTAAAGGTGGCTTAAAGATCGTCTTTAAGCTACCTTTAAGCACCTTTAAGTTATCTTTAAGGAGAACTTAAAGATGGTCATTCATCCTGTGATGCTATGAGATTTGTATGCTATGCTATTAGAAATTGAAATGAAGGGCCTAATGATTTGTTATGCTATGCTATGCTATGGTATGATATGAGATTTGAACAAAAACGCCCCCATACACAGAAGAGTTTTACATATTTCGAAGTAAAATGATAAGAAGACAAAGTTTACTACTAATCTGCAATGTGAACATTTATTCTTTCAAATAAAAACATTTAAAATGGTATGCTATTGTATGCTATGACGAATGAGATTCTATGAGATTGTATGCTATGGTATGAGGCTACGTTTTTGTTGAATAAGTGTTGAATAATGCAAAGAGATAAAACACTCTACAACGATCAATAGTTTGGGAAAATAATTGATTAGCAGCCGGTATAATTTTTGTGCCAGTTATTAGAAGAAATATCTCACCTTTTGTAATTTAAAAAATACGACATCAGTCATAAATGTACAAAAGAGGTTTACTGAATTCTATTTAAACAATTCTTTTGATATATTAAAAGTTTGTATTCACAAACAATTCGTTTCCCATAACATACTGAAGTTATGTGGACGGCTTTAGAGTGATTAAAATATTTCATTAACATTACTTTTTCAAGACGTCTTGCCTTGTTACCTTCATAAGATTAACTTGGCTTGAGTAAGACAACAGTTTGTTTTATCTTTTTATTTAACCTTTACCGTATATTATTGAATTTACTCACAAACGTAAATGGTCGACGAAAATGACAGATGAACGACAGAAGGTAAGGAATTATATATTAATAATAATTGATGTAGAGTAGCACTTTCTATTTCTTTTTTTAAAACTTTTCACACGCTACAGTGTCGGCTACATTATATTTTACATTCCAGGGCAAATATGTTTCAGCAATAAGAAGATTCAGTTTATTTCAATATTTGCCCTAAATATTAAAAGTTGTTTAAATCTCTTAAAGATACACATACATGTATGCCATCTTGAACATATGTTTATATAAAGTATCAAGCTATACATTCTTATCTTGTTTTAAACAATAATTATGACTTCAACATTTTGGCATATTTCTAGGATTTGATAAAAGATGATGTAAAATGATACCTGGAGTCTTCTGCTCATTTTAATGTACATTACGGGAAAACGCACTGTCATTGACGTCACAATTAACCCTGTGAAGGTCTAATCAGGTAAATATTCATAGATTCTTAATTTGTGGGTATTCTTGTGTAAATAAAATTTACTTTTCAATTGCCTGTTATATTTTTAATAATCACTTTAAAACAAGGCTAAATATGAATGAAACTGAACCTAGTTCTTAGTGATGAAGAGAAGGATTTTGTAGCGTTTTGTATATAACAAGATCAACAAAACATGTATGATGTGATATTGACTTTGTTTTAAAAATGGACAATTAGTTAAAAAAAAACCAAAAATCAAAACAAACTACCAGTATGTGCTTATTTGTTTTACATGACCATTTTATACCGCCGTTAATATATGCTTGCTAGCAATTAAGAGTTACGAAGGTTCTCATTGTGTTCAACTTATTTCCTTTTCCAAATATCGACATCACATCAATAAACTGGGTGGAGGTTGTAAAACAAATGATCCCCTAATGAAGCACTTTGCATTTTTATTGAGGTTGAAAACAGATATTCAAATTATCGCTTTATGGATTTTTGAGATGCTTGACAGTTTGTTATTGTCATTTTTCATTATATAATAACATACTTATTTTTGCAAATATTTGCATTTCTTAAGAAGAAATCAGTTTTAATAACTTTTATTATAATTTCTTTTTATTTATTATTTCTATATTTTTATGTTCGGAAAGCCAAACCTATAGTTTGGTATTTAATAGTATTTTATTTTAAGTCATTACTGTAATGAAAAAACCCTGAGACTATAAAAAAACCCCTGAGGAAACCCTGAGTGACACTGAGAAAACCCTGAGAGACCGTGAGGTTCGCACTGAGTGCACTGAGAAAACCCTAAGAGACCCTGAGGTTTGCACTGAGGGTACTGAGGAAACCATGAGAGACCCTGAGGTTTGCACTGAGGGTACTGAAGAAACCCTGAGTGGCCCTGAGGTCGACACTGAGGGTACTGAGGAAGCCCTGAGAGACCCTGAGGTCGGCACTGAGGGTACGGAGAAAACCGCGAGAGATACTGAGGTCACTTTTAATAGAGAAACTAAGTTAAGTGATTAAAATAAAGTTATAAAAACTAACCTAATTAATTTTTATAATAGTTATTTTGAATTTAATTTGAGTAATTAAAATTTCATTTTAGTTACTCTGAGCATTAATAAAGAAAAAGAAAGCATGTTCGGGTATTAAACACATTATATTGCCTGATTATATTAAGGTTCTTTTTTTCAAATCGATCGTTTAATCTTTTGTTTAAGCGACAACAAAGATTTTTTTTTCTTTTACAATAAACATAAGGTATTTATTATTAAAAAAATAATATCTAATGTAATGAACAGGTGCCCCATGCTATATTGAAAATAAATTACAGTTGTGAAATTGTCGCGAATTGCTTCAACTGAAAACCTCTGTTGTGTATATATGTACAAATTTTACTGTAGAAAAACTAGAAAGTAGCACACAATAAAAAAAAAATACCAGTATTTTAATGGTTTTAAAGATATCGTCCTTTGATTTGACAAGTACATGTAACTAAAGAACATGTCTCCTTTTAATCACATCACAACCGTAATCTTACAGGCGAAATAACTTGTACCTATTGCAGGAGTGTCAGTGTGTCCATTTCTGTCTAAGAAAGATGTTTGTGGTGTGTAATATAGGAGAAAATCTATTGTTATCAAGTTTAAACACAGTTTAATGCTAACAAGTTTTTGACTTGTTCTTTCAATTCAATCTTAATCATTTACAAAGGCTCCCAATGTCCATTTTTCATTTCTATACATGCTTAAACACGTACACCTCAGGCACGTAGCTTCGGGGGGGGGGGGTGTTAGGAAGCAGGGAAGCCCCCCCCCCCCCACACTTTTCTCACAGCAAACATTTTTTTTATTGAAATTTCATATAAAAAGTGAATAAACATGGAGTGTCCCCCCCTACTTTTTAAGAGCAATAGAATGAAAGATATAATACATGTAATACCCCCCCCTCCTGGATATGGAGTTGTACTACTTTGCGAAGTTGTTTTACACACCCCCCCCCCTCGCTCTTCATTGCTTGTCAAAATATTTTGATGAGGCCGCCCCCCCCCCTTTTTAAAACTGATGCCACATGCCTGATGCACCCTGGTTCCTATTAAATAAGATAAACAGCCTTTCGCTACATTACATCAATTATTAAAATCGGTAATGCTTTTAAGGCCCATGCTTGTAGAAATTTAATAGTTTTTTTTTCTTTTCAAAATATTGGAATTCCCGAATTTAGAAATATTTTCCACTCGATTAAATTTTAATATTTCTTGTCACTGGATATGTCAAGTGAGAGTGAGGCTGAATTCCGAGGTCTGTATAAAATTGTACAATTTTAATAAAAGGTCACAGTTACATGTAGATAATTACGTCAGACTCTGTAACTTTTGTTGCCTTTGTTAATTGACGAAAACAAAACTTCACATGAGATAAGACAGCGAATTCTTCTTTGAATAATGTAACAGATTAAACATCTTTATGTTAAAAAAATACTTCAAATGAAGCAAATAATTTTTCTCAATCTCATTAAACAAGAAATTCAACTCTCTCTCTCTCTCTCTCTCTCTCGCTCTCTCTCTCTCTCTCTCGCTCTCTCTCTCTCTCTCTCTTTCTCTCTCTCTCTCTCTCTCTCTCTCTCTCTCTCTCTCTCTCTATCTCTCTCTCTCTCTCTCTCTCTCTCTCTCTCTCTCTCTCTCTCTCTCTCTCTCTCTCTCTCTCTCTCTCTCTCTCTCACCGTCACATGTACAAATACTCTTTATACGAGTTTAATAAATACTGGTATGTGATATTATGGCCAGTGTTTAAAATCATGTATTTATATCTCTTGTTCTCTCTCTGTCTATTTCTCTTCTTTCTCTCTCTCTCTCTATTGCTTCCTCACATATACACTGTGCAAGTAATTTATATTTGTTTAAAACTACTAGTTTGCAGTGATATGGCTGTTGCTTAAAATCATGTATTTATTTCTAATTTCGAAAAAAGTACACACATTTCAATTTCCTTTGATCATTGATTGTCTTATTTCTGATCCAAGTCCATGCTTAAAACGTTATGTGTATGATAAACGATGTAATGTCTCCTTTGTGTACAAGTACAGAACTCATTCTTTTGTTTGTCTGGGATCAAGAAATTCTCGGAACTTACAGACAGGCTCAGACTATACACGCGACAAGGTGTGAAAATTGGCCACCTGTGTACATGTCGTGTAGCATCAAAATACTATACACGCGACAGAGTGACCGCGGCAAGGTGTGAAAATTAGCCACCTTTGTATCTGTCGTGTACCATCAAAATAAACTGCTGCAAACGGCCGGGAAATACACCGTGAAACAAAAGTATTTGGCTTTTTTATTTTAATAAAATAAAAATTGATTACGCTCGGGTCTGCATGGAAATTTGAAAATATTAAAGTTTCTGATTATTTAACAAGGACAACATACATAAATTAAAATGATCGCTCAAAATTGAGATTTAACAATTATGTAAATTGACCAAATATCGAATAATTTCATTTATTTAATGCTTCCAAATGAAATTATATTATAACGCTCTGTTTCATATCCTGTATAAATGGAGAGAGAGAGAGAGAGAGAGAGAGAGAGAGAGAGAGAGAGAGAGAGAGAGAGAGAGAGAGAGAGAGAGAGAGAGAAACCTTACATCGTTTTATTGTCTAAACATTTTAAAATAGTTAACCGTTAAACCGCTAAAATAGTTCAGAGAGAGAGAGAGAGAGAGAGAGAGAGAGAGAGAGAGAGAGAGAGAGAGAGAGAGAGACTAATCTTAAGTTACATCGTTTTATTGTCTAAGCATTTTAAAGTAGTTAACCGATCTATGTGCGCACAAGACATGGATTTTCATGTATAGGCAATATTATCAATTGATTAAAATTACCATGCGCATGCTTCAATATATTAAATAAGGTGATTGTTTTTTTATACGGTACAAGAATATGCCATATGATAAATCAAAAACAAAAGATTTCACTTGTTTAAAATAAAAAATACATGCGTAATTGGAATCTTTAAATACGCATTAATCAAATATGTTTTGTTAGGGCAACTAAAATGATATGAGCATGCTTATTTGTTTTAAAAACATTACATTTTACGACTACAATAATTTCTTATTGGATGAATACTTTAAATGTTAACGGCTCATGGTGATTTTGAAAAAATTAATTTAGTAAAACATGTGGTCCTCGCCTGTCGGGAGGTATACTAGTATACATGTACATTGTACAGGTAAGTACAGGATATACGCTTACAATGTATTATCTGTGTTTCAGGATTTTCCCTTAATTTTAATTTAATACAATTTATTAAAGATGCGATTAAAATGAGCACAAATCTGACCATATGCTATTGCAGCAATAATGTAATTTTATACCTATGCATTTTGTTAATCATCTTATATTTATTGAAGATTATGCCAAACATTAAATACTTGAAGTAATTTTAAAATATTAATATCAATGCCGACCTCGGGGTATCTCAGGGTTTTCTCCGTACCCTCAGTGCCGACCTCAGGGTCTCTCAGGGCTTCCTCAGTACCCTCAGTGCCGACCTCAGGGTCTCTCAGGGCTTCCTCAGTACCCTCAGTGCAAACCTCAGGGTCTCTCAGAGTTTTTCTCAGTATCCTCAGTGCCGACCTCAGGGTCTCTCAGGGTTTCCTCAGTACTCTCAGTGCCGACCTCAGGGTCTCTCAAGGTTTTCGCAGTGCCACTCAGGGTTTCCTCAGGGTTTTTGATAGTCTCAGAGTTTTTTCATTACAGTAGAGAGTATTATATCCTTTTCTCTACGAAGATGATTATTATATAGCCTTATTTTCAATTTAAATATTTTACATTCTTTTGAACTATTGCTAAAAATGGCAATGTACACAAGAGTATATTAAATAGCACTATGCACAAGAGTATATCAAATAGAACCCATTTTTCTTTCCCGTCATACACGATCCAAATTGTTCGGATATAAAAAAGCTTATGCGCCAAAAATATATACATAATATTCTTCATAAGAAAATTTAAAAACAAGAACATTTTAAAAAATATCTTATTTCTGGTACCGTAATAAATGAGATAAAACATTTGTTTCAATTATACATCACTTCCTGCTTGAACAGAGTAAGTTCGTTCAGTGTAGTGAAAACACTTATCATGGATAAATATATATGTTTTAAAATTCAACACGATGTTTTATAAGTTCAGTATTTCTAAAATAATTTGAAAACGCAATTCACTAAAATTTGTTATAATTGCAAACTTAATGAAAATAAGTTTATCGTTTACACCCATACTCTCATAAAACTTAAAATATTAAGTGTCATCCAATTCGAAAGCAACGGATCGGTGTGAATTTTGTAATTAATATTGGGACTTGTATGTCCCATATATCGAATTTTCATGTTCAGAATTTCTGCACAAGAGATTAAAATGAAGTCTGAATAAATATGTATGTTTGAACAACAAGGTGTAATATTTATTGTTTTGATGATTTTATGGAGATTTGGTCCTAGAATAGAATTACGGATCGGAGGATATTAAGAAGAAAAGTGCAATAAAACTATAAACAGTGTTTTAAATGATGAGTTGCCATGTTTACAGTAAAACCTGTTATTGATTCATGCTTATATGCACATGCTCTTTGAAAAAAAGGTAATTTAATAATAAATCTGGTATTTTTCAAAACTGCACTACCAATTTGGATGGTCAGATCATTGAGGCATCATCCTCTGCTAGAAATCTTGGTGTACGTTTTGATCGGTATCTTGGTATGGAAGACCAGATAGGTTTAATTTTAAAACAATGTTTTTATCAACTTCGTAATATCTCTCGTATTCCAAAAATTATCAATGAAAATACCTGGAAGACCTCAGTGTGTTCAATTGTTACTAGACTGGAATACGGAAAAGCATTGCTGTATGGGTTGAGCTCAAGCTCCCTGTCAAGACTGCAAAGAATTCAAAATACAGCGGCCATGATTATAACAAGGACGAAGAAACATCATTATATAACCCCTGTGGTTATGTCTCTTCATTGGCTGCCAGTGGAATTTCGAATCCAGTACAAGTTATTTGTGACTGTTTGTTAAGCGCTTCATGGGACGTCGCATCATACATACAGGAACTTACAAAATTATATTTACATTCTACTATGTTTTTCCATTAAATTCTGTGATCTTCAAATGCCTCTAAATGCAACAAGTAATTTAAAGGTTAAAAAATGACAATTTTTATTATGACGTCACAAACGTTGAACGCTGTAAACTGCAACGTCACAAGCGAAAATCAAAGTCCACGCTTGTGGCTGTTACTGTCGCTCTTCCATTAATATTAACTTACCCTTAGGATAAGATAGGAATTTTAAGGTATGAATCACATTTGCAGACAAGGCAAGAAGTTAAAAAAAAGTAAATATAAGCATTAAATCATGATTTTTTGAACGCGCGTTACTCAATTTGTATGCACACACCGCTGCAGTTATGAGAGTGTATACTTAAAAAAATCATGATTCAATGCTATAATATGTTCTTATGCGGACAATGCGCTCTGAAAATTCAAGATTTCTTGTCCAACCTCGTGTCCGCAAAAAACAATATGGTGATAGGCGGTTCGACGTTAGTGCTGCTGTACTGTGGAACGGTCTTCCGGCAGATCTGAGACACGAACAACATCTTAAGGAGGTTGGCACCTGAAATAATAGTAACGTCAATCATCCGAAAACCACTTGGATACAAAGATGGGGACCTATAATGCTCATTTATTTTATTTGTGACCCATGTCACATGCCATTTTTTGGAAATATAGGGCCCCAAACAGAAATGATAATTTTTCTGAAATTTTTGCTAAAATCTGACATAGAAATTGATAATTTACTGAAATCAAACAAATATTTATAGTTTGAACTATTATTAAGTAATGATTTTATTACAGTATGAAGTTGAACACATGTAGTGACTATAAAAGTAAAATCTAAATCAAAGCTCTAAAAATCTTGCTTAACTGGTGGCTTCAAAGGCCTGTACATAATGAACACAATAACAGATTTTAAAAATCTGGAGTAATCAAATTATAACGCAAATTAAAAAAACTAGAGTAATGTCATCTTTCCAAAACATTGCATACAAATAGACATACATTTAATGTCTCATTTAAAAGTAAAACAAGTAGGGGTCACATCTCAAAAAATTGAGATATATCATGAAATAGCTAATTTTAGGCCAACATTGGAGTAATATTTTCTTAACTTCTAAGAAATATAAGCTAAATATGCCGAAATATATCGATAGAAATATCAAAATATTGTTTAAATATGATTATTAGAACATCATGAATATATCGTAATACACAAACTTTCTAGAAGTTTGGTCTGCGCTGAAAATTAGGAAGCTAAAGTAAGAGTACTCTAAAACTAGTGAGTTATGAAAATTGTTCAATTCCTTCTTGAAAACCTTTCTCCAAAAAATATAGTCCCTTTCTAAACTCTGTAAAAATGTAATTTTTTAAAAACAGTTTTATTCAATATAGTTTATTTGGCATTGTAAAATATAAATATACAACAAGAATTAATATGTGATGCAGAATTTTCAGACTAGAGGTGATCCAAAATGGCTACCTAAAACCTAAAGAGCGAACCTCTTTAAGTCTTATGAATGTTATTTTTTTTTTATTTTAATCATGTAATGTAAATGTACATCATTATTTTATGTAGAACGCTTTAGAGTAAGTTTTATTATATTTAGCGCTATATATATATATAATTTTATAATAATAATAATAATAATGATATATTTTTTTAATAAGTTTTCTACAAAGCAACATATAATCATATATAAAATAAATCAAAATGTTCAATTTTGAAAGATATTTTCACATTGTTTATCAAAATAAGAATATCACTCTTTTAAAGAGGTTCGCTCCTTAGGTTTTGGGTAACCATTTTGGGTCACCTCTAGTCTGAAAATTCTGCATCAGATATTAAATCTAGTAGTAAATTTATATTTTACAATACCAAATAAACTATATTGAATAAAATTGTTTTTAAAATATTACATTTCTACAGAGTTTAGTAAGGGACTATATTTTGTGGCGGAAGGTTTTCAAGAAGAAAATGAACAATTTTCATAACTCACTAGTTTTAGAGTACTGTTACTTTAGCTTCCTAATTTTCAGCGCAGACCAAACTTCTAAATAGTTTGTGTATTACGGCATATTCATGATGTTCTAAAAACATAATTAAACAATATTTTAATATTTATATCGATATATTTTGGCATATTTAGCTTATATTTCATAGAAGTTCATAGAAGAAAAAAATTAACACCAATTTTGGCCTAAAATTAGCTTATTTCATGCTGTATCTCAAATTTTTGAGATGTGACCCCTACTTGTGTTACTTTTAAATGAGACATTAAATGTATGTCTTTTTGTATGCAAAGTTTTGGAAAGATGACATTACTATAGTTTTTTTTATTTGCATTATAATTTGATTACTCCAAAATGTTGTAACATCTATTGTTGTGTTTATTATGTACTGGCCTTTGAAGCCACCAGTTAAGCAAGAATTTTTAACCTTTGACTTAGATTTTACTTTTATAGTCACTACATGTGTGAAACTTCATACTGTAATAAAATCATTACTAAATAATAGTTCAAACTATAAATATTTGTTTGATTTCTTCATATTATGTCAAATTTTAGCAAAAAATTCAGGAAAAATTATCATTTCTTTTTGGGCCATATATTTAAAAAAATGGCAATTACAAACTGGATCACAAATAAAATGAATGAACATTTTAGGTCCCCATCTTTATATCCAAGTGGTTTTCGGATGATTGACATTACCATTTTATTTCAGGTTCCAACCTCCTTAAGTATAACAAGTTAAGACATTTTAACAGAATACCACAATCATAAGAGATGCATAAATAGGATTCATAATGTTTTTGTACAACAAATCGTTTTTTAAAGAACACTTTGTTCCAATTTTTCATTTTTAATTTTATGAAGAGGACAGCATTGACATCGATATTGACAAATATTGTTAATAGAAAGTATTTAAAAAATTAAGTGATCAACAATTTAATTTGATATTTGCAACAATAAAATCACAGCTACGTTATCTACATAACGTCATTGTTTGAAGACTGCATATAGTACTTTATAATTTTATGGGTATAACTTGTAAATTTTAAATGTGCATCATTAGCAGCAACCATTTAAAGATTTTGCGAATTCGGATAAGATTACATTGTAAATACATTTTGTTAACAAATTGATTAATAAAAAACATTTGCTTTAATTAATGATGTATGTACAAGAAACGAAACCACTGTTGAATCTGATCAAAAAGTTTGCTTTACAAGCAAGTTAATAAGCTTGAAGAATTTGCATAAATAACACTTATTGATGCATTAATCATAAGGATGATTTAGCTACGCGATTAATACAACGTAATGTGTAGATTCTTTGTTGATAATTAATTTTAATAATTAAAATTATTTTTATTTTAATAAAATCCAGCCTTAGGAATTGTTGAATGGACGATTCAGTGATAATTGAAAACACAGTGATGAACTGAGCTTCACTAAATATATTTCTAGTAATTTAAGAAATCGCTGTTTGAATTTAAATTGCCTGTAACTACATTAAGACATACTTAAAAATTCAAGAAAAACTCAAAGGAATAGAATACTAGTAAAGTACAGGAGAAAATTAATGATAATTGATCGCACCAAGTTTTAAATTTGCTTTTTTTTATCAGCTCAGAACCCGTGTGAGATATTCATGCAGTACCCAACATAATTTGCGCGTAAATATAGTGAATGTTTTATGTAATATATAGTTTATTTTTAGAATTTTATTTACCTTTATTACGACAATTCTGAAAATAAATTCAGTTGTTATGTAAGATTAAAAAGCAAATTGTTGGGGAGATATTTATTCTATGAATATTTAAAGAAATTTACAAGAAAAACTTCAAGAAATATTGCAATTAGATATTATCTTCAGTCTACAACAAATTTGAGGTTTCGTTTTATCTTGTACAGCTAACTCTTTAGAAGGAATAGTAAAACATGATACAAATTGTATGAATGTTGTGTAAAATTGTATGAATGTTGTTTATGATTGTTTTAAGAAATTAGATAAATAAATGAATTATTATGACAGGATTAAAGTATCCAAATGCCATGAAAACAAGTGAGCGATATATTTAGTGAAAATGAATTAGGGCTATCAGATAAGCAGAAGTTGTTAGTAAGAATAATCATTAACTCTTATTCAAGATGAAAAGATCCAAACATAAAACTCTAGATATTTTTAAAAACATTCAATCTGCTTTTCCTGGTTGTTTATTTTGAAAGAAACGCATTCAAGCAACCGATCACTTTGTTAGACATAAAATAACTGGCATTTTCAACTGTATATCAATCTCCTCGAACAATAAAAAATACCACGAAACAAATTTTTAAATCTCTAACTTCAAACTTTTCATTTCAAAAAGTATATAATTATCATACATAGCATGTTTGTTTCCTCATTTTGGTTTAGAGTGATACCTTAACGATTGTATTACTTGCTTATGAAAAAATGATACGTGTAAAAAAAACCTGTAAACATCATCATAATGTTATTCTATCTCATTGTCCGTTTTTAGGATGGTTAAACATGTATCCATCTCTGATTTGCTGTTACTTGAGGAACTACTCCCACGGTTTTCATACACATTGGCAAAGTCATATACATCGGCATTATTATATTCGGTCTTACCATATAATTCTGCAGCTGATGGATCAAGGTTTCTCTTCAAAGACAGTATGCTGTATTGGAAAGGCATTTGAAATTGTTCATAATTTGGTACCGATTCATCTTCGGCATTGGTTTCTTTATTCGAGTTTGTATATATCAACTGACTTTCAAGTAAGAACTCGTTGTTTAAATCACAATGATCTCCATTCGGAATTTCATTTTTGGTACTACATGTCGCTAAACTATTTTTCTTTGTAACATTGCTATATGTATCTAAAAGTTTAGACGACCTTAAATCGTCATACAAGTTGTTCATATAGTCTGACGTTTCTTCATTTGCATGTTCCTGAACAATAATGTTTTCAATATTTGCCTCTCTGTGGTCCTGTCTAGCTGCTGAAAACAGACATTTTGTATCTATGCTGTAGAAATGTACTTTAAAATCATTAAAAGGCTTTCATTTAGTTTATGCTCACCATAAAGATCTGACTGGTCTTCCCCACATCTTAATAATTGATGTATGTGATTCGTTTTCAATCTAAAACAACAAAATACATTTTTGCTTTGTTATAGTGTTCATTGGTTTTTGCAAACACTTAATAATTATTACCTTGATCTTATACACATTATTGTTCCCACAGCGAGTGCAGTTACAATGGACCCAATGAAGGCAAATGTTATATTTTTCCACACATACATGTCTTCAAAAATTGGTGTTGTAGTGAGCGCTTTGGTAGACAGTGAATACTCTGCAATGTAAAACATAATCATTTCAGAGCTAAAACTGAAGTGTATCAGTTTTTTTTTTACAAAAAGAATATAATTATATGAAATATGGCAAGAAAAATTGAACCAAATTAGTATTATTCTCTTGGTGAATCCAGGACAACGGACCAAATTCAATTTTACAAATATGATTTTCATGAAAGTTGTATTTGAGTTAAGAGTTACTAAAAATGTATCGAAAACAAGAACAAAAATAATAATAGGACCAAATTAGATAGTTTTAGATACCATTTTAAAAACTGTTTCTATTACATTTTATTCCGAATTGAACATGATAATAATGTCATCGATATCATATTCACAGGGGAACCTGTGAAAGTGTGAGGTGTCGCAGTTTTCCTTCATTCTAGGAAACTCCGGAAAAAAGGTTTATAAACATTATTTTTTTAGGTTTATTCATGAAGCTAAACTTTATAATTAGAGTGTGCTACCTATTCTAATGAAAAATATGTCAAAACTAAAGCACAGAGACGAGTTAACTGTATTGATATAGAATGCAGAATATAAATAAATAGTTTACTGGTAAAAATTCAAACCATTATAACTCAAACTCTGCATGAAAAATTTGAGCTTATATAAAACTCACACTAGAACTATTGACATTTCCTTAAGAAATGTGTATGAGAAATCATTTCGAAAAGCGTATTCTTACTTTTCATTTAGGTTTAGTGGTTGTGAAGTAAAACTGAAAAACCGATATTTGCAACAAACACTCTTAAGGTGCGCAACAAATATGCGCAAATCATATGAGGTCGGTCGCCTTTAAAGTATCAAAAATTTATTTAAAATGATAAAATATTAAATGCTTTATTGGTTTATGATTTGAGTTATAGGAGACATAAAACTCATTAACTAACGTTATACTTTCGTTTTTTCTACAAGATAAATCAAAATTACTTACCTTTAAGAAAATCATGAGGCAGGTTTTATGTAGAAATTTCTTGCTTGTGTCATCAATCGAGATATTTATATATATGTATGATAAAATTACTATACTATCTTACTTTGTTTTGGCCTTTAATACATCTTAAAGAAATGCAGTTTATTGATCATCTAAATCCTAAAAAATTACGTATTCAGGCATGTCATATCTCATTTACTTAAGATAGTTTTCAGTTATTTTTAATATAGATGATTTAAGAAGCTTACAGAAAATAATGCAGAATTCATCAACAGAAAACAATTTAAATGCTACTAGAATTACTAGAAAAAATAGAAGCGATACGTGTACACTAACGTATGCGGGATAAATTTCAATAGAAATTTTAAAAAACATGTTTGAACCTGTATTTATCGACACCGATGGTTGTTTCTAGTTTAATATCAGTTCGTTTATATTTATTTGTAAATCTTAACAATTAAAAGTATTGTACGTTTTGAAGAATTACCTGCATTCTTATTTTGGGCGATTGTTTCCATTCCATGTGTGTAACGCTTGTTCTCATCTACTTTTAGGTTGTCCAAAGCTAAAATGGTATCGGAAAACGGTCTTGTTTTCATTATCGAAAGAAACTACTTTAACTGGGGACATTTCTAAAAAGTTTTATTACACAAAATAAGAGCGATATTCTGCACAATAGTTGATGCCCGTGACGTCATATGAACCTCTTAATCACGTGACGCGCGCATCCTAATACGACATATGCTCTTTATCAATCTCATCAGCGCAAGTAATTAGCGACATTTATTCAAAATTATTTTTATTAAAGAACCTTCAATAAGTCACGAACTTCGCAGTTCTTGCTAGGGGTTAATAAAATATAAATATTCGATTTATTTAAAACATTATCAAAACAGTTCGCCAATCTTCAAAATTAATAAATGATTTCCCCTAGGATGAGTCGCATTGGTACTTATTTTCTCTACAAACTTTATGCTTAATATACTAAGATTGCATTGATCTTTCCTTTGCGCTAAGTTTTTTTTTACATGCATTAAAATATCCTTATACATTAGTTTACGTGAACGTACCAGGAAAAAGCTCCAAACTATTAGTTAATAATAAGTCATTTACCTACTACGATGCTTCAAAACTGATAATTATTTGATGCTCAATATTGATAATATTGAAAAAGTAACACTAATATTTACACCAGCGTCTAAGTTAAGAACACAAGCGGTTTATTAATCTTCAATACAATTCATGTGTAACGTAATTATGCATTTTTTGAGAACTATCAAAAGAATGCAGATCGTAACATCAAAGTTAGTTATGACGTCTTATCGTGTGAAGTACAGACATGAGACACGTGACTTTCTATATGTACCTATATCGCTGTGAAATCAATCGGGAAGCCTTTACATACCCACGTCTTGTATACATCCATTGATTGAGTCGCAATTTTGACCATCAGAACAACTGCACTCTTCCGCACAAAAGAGACCATAATAATTATTTGGACAGGTGCCGCTACAGTTCAAGCCAAAAGTTCCTGCCGGGCCTTCTGAATGAAGAAATAAACGAAAATCATTATTACTTAGTACGATTCAGTATTCGTTTGATTAACTTCTAGAAAACGATGTGTAAGTGTGAGAATGTATATTAATTCTGAATGAAAACACGTTTAGTTTCACATTATGGAAATAAAGAATTCAGACAATTATATAAATACATTTTGTTACCTGTACAGTTGCCATTTACTTTGTAGTAATTTGGACAGCACCGTCCTATATCACTGAAATATATAAGTTAAAATCCAACTGTGAGCACGTTGGTGGTAATAATTCAAGAAACTGGTTTGTTTGGTTTTCAATAGAAATTGTTTAGAACGATAATCTTGCATTGTGTTTTATGAGTCATTTTTTCCCGTTTATATAGATTAATCATAGTTTGAATGTCACAAAAGCTCGCATAGCAATACTCTTTGTTATTAGATTTTTTTATGTTTCATATTTATAGCGAACATTTTACACCGCGAATCATTTTAACAAAAAACAAACCCTGGTGTTAAACAAATAAAAAAAAAAACCCACCAAATTATCGAAGGAAATACCAAAGTAATTTATTTATTACATTTAGCATTATTATACTTTCATGTTAAATACTAAAATCTGGTTTAGAGGCATTTTATATTCTGTTCTAACACCAGCATTAGCAAAACACTTGGCAGCGGGTAACAGAACAAACTGTTACATGCACGTAAAGTATGCGCGTTCGGTTCGCTGTAAAATTCACATAATATCTGAAGAGGTCGGTTATGCTTTGATTGAAATAATGCAAATGAATAATGAAAATAAAAGCAGTAAAGTATTCTTTAAAATTAAGATATTCAGTTTAATAAAATAAAAAGTGACTGTTTGGGAGGGTAACAGTTGAAATTGACCCGAGAAAACCATTGTCAACCGACAATGAATATTTATAGAATAATAAGGGAAAAATCATTTCTGTATTATATGTAACTTTAAATAATTATTTTCCTGTGATACTTGAATAAGATATATATATATGATCTATGTAAATTGCTCCTCTTTATTTAAAAACAGAGAGAGAAAGAGAGAGAGAGAGAGAGAGAGAGAGAGAGAGAGAGAGAGAGAGAGAGAGGGAGAAAGAAAACGGGGAAAATATAGAAAATTCACAAAGTACATTTTGTCAAACCTTTCACATTCAAAGGACCTTGTAAGTCCCTGAACTGAAATGAAAAATATAAAATCTTAGCAAAAAATACAAAAAGAAATTACCACGTAGAAGGAATAATCAATACGAAATTTAAATGGACCATAAGGAAAATGAAATGTACATTGTACTAAAACGTATATCAATAGGCATGTATCACATTCAAAATAATAAAGAATACTAGACTTGGTTAATGGAATTCATAAATATATTTGTTTATATTTTGCTACGAATACTTTTTAAATTTTAAGCAACAATTACGTGCTATTCACAGCAGCTGAGAAACGTAAATACCTGTTATTCTTTCGGTAGTGTCGCTAAGATTGTTCAGGCATCCATGGACTGGGTCACAATATTGACCATCAGTGCAGTTACAATCTTCCTTACACAATCGACCATAGTAATTTGGTCTACAAGTACTGCTACAGTTTAAGCCAAATGTTCCTGCAGGACATTCTAAAATACAAATACATTTATATAGACCACACAAATCCCATTGCAATAATACTGTTAGGAAACAAAATTATAGAAAGGAAATAGAGATGTAAAACTATTTAACTAATGTTTCACATTACCTGAACAATGCCCATATAATTATGATCGGTAGTAATTCGCACAACATTGATCTTTATTACCAGAATACAAATTACTATTTGTAAAGCACTTTGCGCTATAACATTTTTTAATTAAACCGTAAAAATCATGGACAGATAGTAAAATTATTAGTTTTGTATCTAATATTTTATCACTTTAACTGTTTACTTCAAAACAGCAGTAAACATCCTGGAAATGTAACGAAATATGAAGCTTAAAAATTGGTATACTATTGAGATCTAATTTGAGATTTAATTTAGTAATCATGCAAACCTGTTACATTCAGAACAAAACACGAACCCTCCTGACTGAAAAGTGATATGCAAAAAAGGTACGAAATCACCCAAAATGCATAATATGTCAGCATTGTTCATATAGAAAACACAACAATGGACATTAATAATAATAATTAATAATAATTTTCCCCACATCTGATACCCTTTATATTGTAAAGCATTTCAAAATATTTTACCAAAAAAGGAAATCAGAACCATTAGACATGAACAAATTTTAGCATTTAAATCGATTAATTAGACAACTTGTTAATCGGTACAGCTGTAGCAATGGTAATTTAAGAAATAATTCGATTGATCACTTAAAATACTTTAACGTGTCAGTGTAATTTAATATATATACAATTTACAATTAATCTATAATAAGGACACCTGTCGTGAATATTCTTGTTATCAGTTATTGCCATTTTTTTAACAGTTTTTTATATAATCTACATGTAGTTTAACTTTTTAAAACTTTAATTCACGGCTATTGAAATGGGTTTCTGTTATTTGAAAATGAGGCCGACAAGACTGAATGTTACAATGCAATTCAATGACTCAAATCGATAACAATTTAAAATGAAACAACAATAAAAAAGTAAAAAGTATAGAATTAAAGAACAATATATACAAAATGAAACTACGAGGTCAAGTACAAACCAAGCTTCCGTGCTTTGCACGATCTATTATTTCCATGCAACCAAAAGTGCCACTTTATTTTTTTGTTTGTGGGTTAGGGTTTATTCATAATCAACATCATCTATGACGAACATGTGTGCTAAATTAAAATTTGGTTTTAGGATATTAATTGATTGAAACTGTTTAGGATGTTTAAAATTAAAATTATTGATAGAGTTGTAAAAGTTAATGCAAGAAATTTAAAGTGGGAAACAATTGGACTAGACCTTGTTAAATAACTCATTTTTTGTCGGTTATTTAGTTTTTTTCTATTTTTACAGAAAACAAGTAGCTTACTGGTGCTTTTTTTGCAATGATTTTATGATATTGTCACTGGTGGAATTTCAGTATTTTAAATCTCATTATTTGATTTTCCTGTCGCATAAATATTAATTGAAGAATTGTTCAATTGTGATTCTTGTAAAAAAAAATTTTAAATTTCAATCAATTTGTTTTAAAATGTTTACAATAACACACCACAAACAAAAATGTAAATCTTTCACAAACAACAAAAAAGAAAACTTTTGCATATTGAGTTATTGTTCACTCAATATTAATTATTCACCGCCTAAATTTGTAAACATTAAATACATTATTATATCTTTTTTATCCTAGCTGTATTTAAATATATGTGGAGAAACATAACCACTATTGCTCGAAAACATATATCGATAATGCTCTAATTCAAATCAGCTAATAAATGAATCAATGGTCGACATATTGCATTTTAAAGTTTAGTTTATAAAAATTAGTGTGCATTGTCAAGTTAACCATAGAAAAAACGACAAATTGTGATTTTCTGGAGAAAAACACCCGATTATTCGCTTATTTTGAATAAATTGATATGTGCTTTTAATGATTGTACACACAAGTACTCTGAAGTTGACATTAAAAAGATGCTTGAATTTCTGATAGACAACATCTGGTAGTTTTTGGAAATCAAGTCTTCCAACAATCTGTTGGAATTCCAATGGGTACCAATTGTGCCCCATTGTTAGCAGACCTAGTTTTGTATTCTTATGAAGCAGAATTTATTCAAAAACTTGTACGTGAAAAAAATCAACTCAACATTTAGGTATATCGACGACGTATTATCAATGAACAATTGTTATTTCCATACTTACGTCGACTCGATATATCCCAGTGAACTTGAAATAAAAGATACCACAGAGTCAGCGTCATCTGTTTCATATTTGGATATTTTCCTGGAAATGGACATTGATGGTAACCTAACAACAAAACTTTATGATAAACGCGATGACTTCAATTTTTCTATAGTCAACTTTCCTTACTTATGTAGCAATATACCTTCATCACCTGCATATGGTGTTTTTGTCTCTCAGTTAATTCGATACGCAAGGGCATGCTCTTCGTATGAACAGTTTCTAAGACGAGGCAAGCTACTGACAAACAAGTTGCTAAAACAGGACTTTCAACAGTCTCGTTTAAAGTCATCTTTTCGTAAGTTCTATGGTCGATACGACGACCTTGTCAGCAAATACAATCGTTCACTGAGTCGCATGCTGACTGACGTTTTTCATACTAATTGTTAGACCATAATTAATTACCTAATTGTCGACGGACTTTCGCGGTTTTTATTTTCCCGATTACGACAAAGAGCACACGTCGGGTATGACCGGTCAGCAGAGGATGCTCACTCCTCCTAGGCACCTGATCCTACCTCTATCTTGGAGGTCCGTGTTGCTCTGCTTTGAATTTGTATTTCGTTTTATGGATTTTTGAGATGGTTGACGGTTTGCTATTGTCATTTTTCATATATGCTTTTAATGTTCTGTGGGAAAAATTTCTTGACTAATATATTGACATTTAAAAACAAATATTCTTATCATTTCGTTACTTCTATGGTCGATAAACCGAACTTGTCAGCAAACACAATCTTCTATAAGGTCGAATGCTGACTGGCGCTTATCATTCTTATCATTAGGCCATTATCATACACCAATTTATTTCGGGACTTTTTAGTTTTTCCGAATTACAAAAAGCACACGGCGGGTTTGATCGGGTGTGACCAGATTGTGTATTTGTCTTTTGGACTTTTGATTTGGATACGGTTTGTTATCTCCACATTTCATTCTTATAATAAATAAAACAAACCAAGCAAAAAACTAAATATGTTAAAATTGATTGTGCTAGGCAGAATATATGTAGTAGGGTATTTGGTGACAAGAAGGACAACCACAAGCCCAGGAAAATGCAGTAAGTAATGCAAAACTGCAATTATCAAGAATTGACAGCTGCATTATGTTAATAATATTTACATAGTTATAACTCTAGTGGGAATTCAAAGAACAAGGTATCTTCTCGTGTTCAAAATAAATTTTGGAGAGTATTTAATGGTTTTGACTACCGTATGTGTATTATACGAAAAGAATATAAATGTGATAATTTGGACAATGAAATATTTTTAAAAAATCAATATTCAGCAAGCATAGGCATGTTTTGCAAAGATAAGGTCCTTGTTTCCAAAAACGGAGATGTAAGCTCGTTTTTGTATAAATTGCAGCAGGAACTACACGCATGTTTTAGTGATTCAAGTTCAAATTGTCATCTAGAGTTGAGCAAACTGGACCTTGTCTACGCTATAACTTATGTAAACGTACTATATTAAACGTGTACTATATTTGGCGGAATATGATTTTTCAACATGTTAGTGTGGAATATTGTATTGACACATTTAGAATAATTTTGTTGTATTGTCTTGACAACATAAAAAGACTGAGTCTTGATTTACATTTATTTCATATCTATTGTGGCAAAAGAACATTTTGTTTTTCGTACTAATCGTTAGTTTTCAAAAGTTCTCATATTAGTTATTCATCTAATTGGGTTCAAGATTAATGGTTGGGATTTTTTTTTACCTTTGGCGCAGCCTATGCTTTGGCAGAGTTTCATGCCGGGATGTGTTTGGTGGTATTGAGCGGCAAGTAGTATGTTATACTTATTTGTCAGTATAATCTTGTTAAGTTTAGATGTTTAATTTAAATCTTAAATAAAAGTAAAAAAGAACGAATGAAAAATATATTAGGGACTGATTACTTCTCTTTGTTACGTTTTTGTCTATATATATTCTTTGTAAGAGAGTATACAATATTAAAAAAAAAAACCGAGATTATTGGTTGTATGTTGCGTTCCTAATTAACATATACTATAAAAGTTACTGTATTTAAATGTCTTTTTTAGCTTTAGAATGTACAGGGTTTTTTTTATTATTTAGTCAACAATATATACAAGAATAAACCATCAGCCAAGCAACAAATATGTTCATGTTTAAAGTATGAACAGATATATAAGCGGCAATGTTTTTCTTGACCAAGACGTTAAACATTCTCAAACTTTGTTTATTGTTTTACAATTATTACCGTGAGAAGATTTTTGAATTATTACATCAAAAATAATTTAAGTTTGGTGATTCCATTTTTTTGAACTAATCAACGAAACAAATTATGTTTTTAACTGAAGATCGCCTAAGGAGTAATGTCCTCAGTGCAGTCTTCTCTTTTGTGAACATACATGTTTGCCAGACTATATACTTGATCACTCATTAACCTCTCCGTAGAAGCTGCCTGCATTTCACCCGGAAGTTTTATTTTTGACGAGTTTGGCCAACATTTGATTGGAAAAACAAAGCAATTCCCTGATCTCTAAGTGAAAGATTGTCATACAAATATGCATGTCAAGTCCTCATAAATTTGATGCTCCCCAATAGAGCGTCAACTATTCAAAGATGCAGAAACACGGCTTGATTCGTCTAAAAAAAAACCAAAATAATTTGCTAAAAATGACGTACTTAAACACTATAAATAGAACAAAAATTTACATGTCATTAACTTTATATTTTGTTTATAAGGTTTAATAGAATCTATACATTTGAAATCGTTTTGATAAATAACCAAATAATATAGGTATAATGTAAGTGAATACATGTATATTCTTAGTAAATCACATTGGAGTACCTACTCTGTAAAATTGTCTTTGAGTAATTATAGAACAAAAAAGGCATTCATTTCAAAATCCATTTAAAATTTATGAGAGGTTATGATATATTTTATGTTCCAGTGTGTTATGAAAATTAATATTTCTACGATACATTTTTTTGTATAGCCACCCGTATTTTTTCCTGAGAAAGTTTTGTTTTACATCTCACCAATTTTATTTCTATTTGATTCGTGTTCAATGCCTCTTCTGTGTCTAGCGTTAGTTTGCCCACATAGACCCGACAAAACTCTGGATTTGCCCTGAAGAGCACCGATCACCGCCAAAAGTATCAGCAAAATCCCAACGAGAAACAATGTTTTGGTTTTCATGTTGTATACATTTTGGTTTCAATATACATCAAACTCGAACGCGATACTGATGTTTTACTCTGAATTACGTTGACAGGTGTCGAAATTCATTTGATTTTGAACAAAAAACAGGAAAGAAACACATGTTAAAATAAATGTTTGATCAGAAAATGTGCCATCCTCTATGCACTCTTAACAGAATGAAAAAAACCAACTCGCAAAACAAACAATAATGTTTAGCTGTGATAGTTAATTGAATGAAAGAGATTACATTTCTTGTAAGATATTATTTGTCTGAGAATAAAACGGATTTTTGTGCTAGTTAAACAGAGAGAGAGAGAGAGAGAGAGAGAGAGAGAGAGAGAGAGAGAGAGAGAGAGAGAGAAAGAGAGAGAGAGAGAGAGAGACAGGGTAAGATAGATAGGTATATAGACAGAGAGGGGGAGATTAACAAAGTTTATATAATGTCAAACCTTTTGCATTCCGAAGACCTTGCAATTTCCTGAACAGCAATGTGAGAAATATAAAATGCTAGCAAAAATTAGAAAAAGAAATGACCAGTACTAAAAAATAAATATGTAGCAATATAAATTGGCAATATGGAAAATCTAAATTTTCCAGTCTGGACTGAAACGTATATCTATAGATACATATAATATTCAGAATAAGTTAGGGTTGTTACACGGCTTGACGAAGGCGCGCTGTGCGCGCCCGAGGCATCCGTGTAAAAACTATTTTGTCGTATGGTCTTTGTTTCTAGATTGAATAATTAAACTTATCAGGGTTTGATTGGTAAGGACTGTATTAGATAAACAGTCAACAGTGTTGTGAGATATATTCACTTTTTAAAAAAAAAGGTGACAGAATGGAAATTTAACTTTCTTTTTTGCTTTTATTGCACTTGTTCAGTTGATTTCAATGAATCACTGTTAAATGTTCTAAATTTTTTTTTTACTTAAATGGTTTGTCTGTTATACATTCTATGAAAAAGATCTTATATCTGACTTTAGTGATTGGTCCAATAATTAAACAATTAACACTTTCCAATCAAAAATACCCGTGCAAGCATAAGTGATATACCACGGACAATTAAATGGAAATTTGCGGTCATTAGAGTTAAACCGTGCGACAATAAAGGATAGACGAGGTTTAATGAATTTGTGTTGTTTTTATATTGCTTTATTTTTATATCTAAAACATGTATATGAGAAGCAAAATCTTGCTATTCATTACAGCTTGGGAACGTAAATACCGCTTTTAATTTTCTTCTGGTTGTGTCGCTATGATTGCGCAGACATCCGTTGGCTTGGTCACAATATTGACCATCAGTGCAGTTACACTCTTCCTTACACAACCGTCCGTAGTAATTGTCTCAACAAGTACCGCTACAGTTCAAGCCAAATGTTCCTGCAGTACTTCTAATTAACGCAAAGATAACTCCATTGATAAAGACCATATCAATCCTATTATTATTTACAAAAAAAATTGAGGCTTGCAAATAGAGACGTAGAATATTTAACCATTGTGTTATATTACCTGTGCAATTTCCATTTATACTGGATCTGTAGTAGTTCAAGCAACAATGAACCTTCCCGCTGAAATATAAATAAGTTTGTTAAGGCATTATCTGAATTTTGATAATTTCTATGCTAAAACTAGTCACCTTAGAGGGTTACGATTTACGTAAATATAAAAAGAATGAAATTGCACCAAAAACATAATTCGTTTGATCAGGATTTTGAATGACACCGTAAATATCATAATATCGTGTACAAATAAAAAAAGAAATTCAGGGTTTATTATTTCACCACTTTTAAACTTTACTACGTAAAATGAAGATAACGTTATTGAAATATAATAATTGGAGGTTAAAATTTGATACACTTTTGAAATATAACTTGCTTCATTAATTCATAAAAACCTGTTACCTGAAACCACGAAACCTCATGACTGAAAAATAATAGGTATAAGAAATGCAAAAATACTTAAAGACACATTAAATGTCCACATATTTAAAAAACAGACAACACAAAAGTATTATAAAAAGTATAAAAAAGAAATTAAAACAATGTAGACAAACACTTTGTAATACATGAGCAAACTACATAGCAAAATAAATTAATTTGACAACTTGTTAATCTGTAACTGCTAGAGCAAAGGAAAGTTATGAAATCAATTGATTTAATCACTAAAAATACTCCAGCGTGTTAGTGTAATTCAATGCATTTACAATTTACATTTTGATTGATAAGAACAGCTGTGGCGGGTTCTTCCTGTTAGCATTTGTTTACTTGTTGTTCAACAGTTGTTCATGTCATCCACATGTACCTTATTTTAAAAAACGATGCTCATTGATTCTGATCGATATACGACTTTTGCAAGGAATAGCTTTTATGTGTTTGAAAATATGACAGTGTATTAAATAGCTAAAAACTGTTATAATTCTAACATGAGGCAATAATGAACAAGTTAAAATTAAAAATTAACTTTTAACAAAAGTGATGTAAATTGCTTGATGAAGTTTAGTAAAGTTTGAGCTTTAATGCCTTTGCTCTGCTTTAAGTTTTCATAATGTTAATAGTTCAGCGTAATAATTATTTTTCTTTGCGTCTTTTTTCAAAATCAACATCATCTGTAACGTTCAAATGTTACAAAATTGTGTTTTTAGGACATTGATTGAGGAATCCTTTAAAACGCGTCTTACAACAGAATTTATGATTTTTTCCAAAGCTAACAAATAAAAACAACTTGTAATTATTTTGGAACAATACCACTCTTTCATTAACCTCCAATCGCATGTCAGATGAAAAAAGGTGCTGTTTACATTGTTGTAAATTGTAGTTTTATGTCATTATACATTATATTATTGTGCATTTACTGTTATTCAAAGTAATTTAAAAATATTAAAGATTAAAGTCAAAAACCTTGTCACGCGTGTTTTTAATCGGATTTAGAGATATCAAACATGGTTTGTTATAAAATCCGATGTCATGAGTAAAATTCGTTGATAGAGAAAATTCGGACTGGAATATTTTCTAAAATTGTCATCCAAGGATATCATTATTTTAAAATGCTTTATAATATGTCTTTGATCTTATTTTGAAAAGTCGAAGTTCTCTAATACACAAAAGACGATTTTTCGTTATCATATAAATTAAATATATTTTAAGTGATATCTAACTTTTTTGTTGTTCTTTATTTAGGATCATACAATGTACATATTCAATACTCTTATAATATAAAATATTAAATATTTAATTGTTGTTAACTATATCATGTTATAAAGCAACGCGTGTATTATTTTTTTAAACATGCTTTATATCATTTACATTAGTTCGAATTAAAACAGCAAAGCAACTTATAAGATAAGTACTGTGTAGTATTGACAAATCTGATTAAGAACAGTTTATAAATTATGTTTGTTAGTGGAAATGTAACCAGACATTAGATCAGCGGTAAGAGTAGCTGCGCAAGTTTTTAAACATTATAGTACATTTAATTGTTTAGCATGATCATACTCCTTTCTTTATTTTGTTGAGCATTACCATACACATTTCTTTATTTTGTTGAGCATGATCAAACACATTTCTATACTTCTGCTATTTTCAGGTTTTTTAGCGAGGGTTTGATTGAGGGTATGGTGTTAGTAGAAATATATATCCTAATAATACAAATTTCTGCTGAAATTAATGATTACAATGCTTAAGTAAGGTTTTTTTTGAATATGCAACCAAAATTTGAGTGGCATTCGTTGAGTTACAAGCGAGTTACATATCTTGCAATGCTTTACTATGTAAGCATTGCTTTTGTTTACATTTTGAATGTTGAAGTGAAAAGTCCAATTTTAGACCTTAAATGAATGTGTTAAACGTTAGGAGCTGTTTATTTGTGCTTAAAATGAATAAGAAGGTAGACAAATCATCCTGAAAAAGATAATTTACTGGTTTATTGAACCTATGTAAACAAAAACAGAGCACGAGCATTGTTTACATAACAAAGAATTGTGAGCTGTGTATCTTGCTTATAACTTAATGACTGACCCTCAAATTTCATTTGATCATTAGAAATGCATTGTCAATCATAAAAACAGAAAAATAGAATTTGACCAAAATCGCGACCATGCCCCTTTAAGAATAAGACGTGTAGATTATCGGCAATCAATTTGAAATTTGCCCAGTAAATATGTCATGTA
This sequence comes from Magallana ariakensis, assembly GCA_020458035.1. Lineage (NCBI taxonomy): Eukaryota > Metazoa > Mollusca > Bivalvia > Ostreida > Ostreidae > Magallana > Magallana ariakensis. The sequence goes on along the minus strand of CM035814.1, from coordinate 69,098,631 downwards.
GATATTATGGTGATATTTAGTTTGATATAAACTGATATCAGTAGCTGCTTTAATTTGAAATGCATGTTGATATTCTTATTATCATTCATTGTTTTCTGAAACTTTTCAGAACAAGTCTTAGACCACTGTTTTGCTATACTGTTCTCTTCCTAATAGAAATCCATACACTCTAAGCAATACTTGTATTGAAGAAAAACTATAACGCAAAACCATCCATACATTCACATTTTAAGCTATCGACGTTTGCAAGGTTAAAGACAGTGTCATTTGCTTTCACTGTACAATGTAGGAGACGTCTGAACTTTACTTAAACTTTCTTCGTAGGGTCTTGCTCAATTGTAACTTTTAAAGATGAATCATTAAAATGAAATCGTACAATATGGTCGTAAGTGTATGCAGAATCAGACTCATCAACAGGCAAATCTGTGCGCGATGAAATGGAGTGGAGTTCTGGAGTAACTAAGATTTTATCTTCAATTTGAAAACTAGTTTGAGTATCTTGACTATCATCGCGTGTGATGATAGGATTTTGTTTGTTGATTTCTTGCAACTCATTCTCGGCGATGTTTGAATCCTCTACTTCTGCATAATAATGTATTCCACTGATTCTCGGAGTGCAATCTTTAAAGTCAAGGCAGTTTGAATCTAAAAACATAAAACAGAATAAAATTGATAATGTTGACAAGAAGAAAAAGAAATGCAATTCATAGTGTTTTCAGCGATTTTTATTGCATAGATATATTCAGGGAACCAAACTTACTTGTAACACAAAACTATAATGTATTTTGTTTTACAAAAATGTACAAGGTTTATATTTGTTTTTCTTTCTTAAATTGAAGAACTTATTGATTCTTATATCTATAATACTAATAAATTTTATCATCTGACCTGTCTTAGGCTCACTGGACACATTGGCATTTTCTTTAGGTAGAACATTTCTCCTCCTTCTGCAAAAACCCCCCAAACAAAACAAGTCTTTTATTGAAATATGTTAAACATGGTTATACAAAGTATTAAAATTCAAATGGATCTAAGATGAAACCTGTATCTGTAGATTGTAAATCCCGTAAAATGAAATAATGACAATAACAAACCGTCAACCATCTCAAAAATCCATAAAATGAAATACAATTTCAAAGCAGAGCAACACGGACCTCCAAGATAGAGGTAGGATCAGGTGCCTAGGCATCCTCTGCTGACCGGTCACACCCGCCGTGTGCTCTTTGTCGTAATCGGGAAAATAAAAACCGCAAAAGTCCGTCGACAATTAGGTAATTAATTATGGTCTAACAATTGGTATGAAAAACGTCTGTCAGCATGCGACTCAGTGGAATATTGTATTTGCTGACAAGGTCGTCGTATCGCACACAGAACTTACGAAAAGATGACTTTAAACGAGACTGTTGATAGTCCTGTTTGATCAACTTGTTTGTCAGTAGCTTGCCTCGCCTTAGAAACTGTTCATACGAAGAGCATGCCCTTGCGTATCGAATTAACTGAGAGACAAAAACACCATATGCAGGTAATGAAGGTTTATTGCTACATAAGTAAGGAAAGTTGACTATAGAAAAATTGAAGTCATCGCGTTTATCATAAAGTTTTGTTGTTAGGTTACCATCAATGTCCATTTCCAGTAAAATATCCACATATGAAACAGATGACGCTGACTCTGTGGTATCTTTTATTTCAAGTTCACTGGGATATATCGAGTCGACGTAAGTATGGAAATAACAATTGTTAATTGATAATACGTCGTCGATACACCTAAATGTTGAGTTGAAGGCCACAGCGAGTGATTTATTTTTTTCACGTACAATTTTTTTTTAATAAATTCTGCTTCATAAGAATACAAAAATAGGTATGCTAACAATGGGGCACAATTGGTACCCATGGGAATTCCAACAGATTGTTGGAGGACTTGATTTCCAAAAACTACATAGATGTTGTCTATCAGAAATTCAAGCATCTTTTTAATGTCAACATCAGAGTACTTGTGTGTGCATTCAGAATGGTTTTTAACAAAATAGTTTTTTAGATTTCCAATGACAAGGTAAGCATTTTTACGACTTCCATTTTTATTGAAGAAACAACTGTCGATGATATCAAAAAGTCTGGATTTTAATTAGTCGTGGGGAATGGTTGTATAAAGCGTTGAAAAATCGTACGTTTTGATGCTATTGATTTTGTTAAGTAATTAGAATTACAACCAAGCCCAGGAGAAAAAATGAAAATGTCCGCCATGTTGCATCCTCTTGCGTGTCATTGGTGTACCCGCTGTGTATGAAGTTTGTCACTGAAAGAGTACTTTTTTTTTAAATTGTACATTGTGATAACAGTCAACCAAAATATATAGCGACCGGTGGTTGACTAGGCTAAGAATTTTTCAGTTCTCCCTCCGTTAAAGTAAAACGTTATTGTATCTATTTAAATGGTTTACAGATGGATAAACCATTTCAAATAAGATATAGGCTTAGTTGAAATATGAAACTATCTGACCAGTAGGCCTTTATAAATTGTCAATTAGAATATAACCACAGCAGTGAAGTCCATTATCGACAGAGACTGAATAATAACTGTTAAGCAGATACAACAAATGATAAAGATATCATCAAACTAAAATAAAATGCCGTCTGGGCGGCGTTTTCACTCTTTTGTCGCACTCGTTTCAATGATGTATCAGTCTCTAAAAAGTGAACTTCTTTTAAACTACAGAGGTGCATTCCGAGTCTCGATTTAAAGATTTTAGGCAAGAGGCAAAAATTATGGTATTCATCATGAGACAATAGACAAAAGTACATATTTTTCGGAGAATAGCAAAAGTTTCACTATTTAATGAATAGCCCTTGTACATGTCCTTTTTAAAAAAATTAATATGGATCTATATACCAATCAACAGTTTTCTTTTTCTATGTAATACACATTCATTACTAATATTTTATTTTATAAGTAAATTATTCCATATACCTGATAGAGTCTACTCTGTTATATATTTGCATTTCACCTACCGTTTTGTAGACAACCATGGACTGGGTAATAGAACTCGTCTCTATAACAATTACACTTTTCCTGACATAACCGACCGTAGTAATTTGTCGGGCATGAGCTGCTACACTTCACGCCAAAATTTTCTTCTGGATATTTTACATTGACATATAATTGAAATAATATCTAGAACTTTTGTTGATGTGAGATTCAGTTTTAGTAAGCTGTTATATGTATAATTTATTTGATTGGTTTTCTTTTAAAAGGTATTTCATTCCGCAATATATTTAACAGTGATGCGGCGAAAATAAAATCTAACATGAACTATAAATGAATTCATCACATGAAATGAAATTATAAAAAAGTAAAATAATTCAGTTGCAAGGAAAATACATTTTTGTACACTCTGACCTATGGCCATATTTATTTTTGTTATTTTTGCAGCTGGATTAAAAGTATACCACTTGTATACCACATGTCCAAAGTAAAGATATGCATATAGATTATAGACCAAATTCAGTATAGGCATTTGTGTTTTTAGCTTTGAACTTTGAAAAAAACGACATCAATCAACCAAACTTGTTGTAAATTTATTAAGACCCGACACTCTAGACCACATTATGAGTACACGTTATACAATGATATTGTTATTATGGATGCATAGAGTGTTTCGGCGGTTTTTAATAGAGTTATGATTTTAACTCTTACGGCCCGCCTCATCAGGGGTCTACCTATTATGATTTTTACATTATTGTAATCGTGATTGAATTATCATTTCGCCGATATTCTTGTGTTTACTGTAGGCGATTATAGGTTCCTTGGTAAATAATTCTTTGCATATTTCATCATTTTTAAGGACATTCCAGTATTTCAGGATGCGCTTTTTGAGACCCTTAAAATGTGGGTTGTACTTGGTTATCATGACATTTGGTTGTCGTTGTTTGCATTTCAGATCTGTTTTCACCAAGAACTTTTTTCTATTTGTGTTTTCCATTGTACGAATAATGGGATCTATTTCTTTATCAGAGTAACCTCTCTTTGATAGGTGTGTCTTGAAATCCGTTAGAATTGTAGATAGAATACAAGGATCACTGGTATTTCTTGTATGGCTGATGCATTCGCCTTTTATAAACCCTTTAAAGACAGAAGGGCTGTGGGTGCTTTTTCTGTGTAGATATTGAAAATTGTTTGTTGGTTTTACATATGACTTGATATCAAGTATGTTATTTTCCTGAAACCTTATGCCTTTGTATATAGTAGTGTCCAGAAAATTGACGCTTTTTTCTGAGATTTCATACGTGAATTTCAGGTGTTCGTGACATGTATTGCCGATGTCAAAAAATTGTAGAATTTCATTTTGTGTACCGTTGAAGGCTATAAAACCATCGTCTCTAAATCGCCCGTGGTAAAGAACTCGATTGGCGAATTTGAATTTTGACATTATATAGTTGGTGATTTGATACATTCTTGTATCTGAAATTTCTGGAGATGGTATTGCACCCATACTGCATCCTATGATTTGTTTAAAATATTTTCCATTGAACTCAAAGTAATTGTTTTCTAAGACGCATTTCAATAAGAAGATAAGATCTTCGGTCTCTGGATAAGGAATGTCGATTTGTGGTTTGTTAGCGTTTTTGTAAGTTTCATTGACGGCACTGAGTAATTCGCCGAATTCCATGTTGGTATACATACTAGTTACATCATATGTAATTAGTAACACTTCTGCTGGAAGTTCGAGAGTCTCGATTTTATTGATAAAATCGGCGGTGTCCTTAATATAAGTTGATTGATTTTGTACTATGGGAATGAGAAAGTAATCGCAGTATGCGCCGATTTTCCGTGTTGGCGTATCACACTGTGAAATAATCGGGCGGCCAGGTGGTAGTTGTCTGATGCTGCACTGGCCGTTTTGAAGGGCATATCGGACTTCATCTTTGATTTTGTGTATTTTAGGGAGCAAGTAGAGATGACCGCATTTTAGCGATGGTTTGTTATCGCAGAGATAACGATACGTTTCCTTATCTATTGAGCCCTTAGAGTACATTTGCGTTACTCTATTTTGTATGATATGAAGCAAGTTATGTAGATCTGGTTTATCAACTTGCATGTAATGTTTTGATTTAAGTTGACGCATGGCCTCTGCAATATATTGGTCTTTGTCCATAATAACAATTGTATTGCTTTTGTCCGCTTTTTTGATAACAATATTGTTATTGTTTCTCAGAGACGTCAGTGCTTCTCTTTCAAGCTTAGACGTATTATTGTGAATTTTCTTGATTGGAATAGATGACAATTCTAATTTAGTTTTGTCAATGTAATCCTCTAATGCATAACATGTGAATGGGGGGTTGTAACCGGATGGTTTTTTGAATGGGTGAATTGGAAGATTTTCACCTTTGTCAAAATGATACTTGCATCGGAGTTTTCTAGCAAACTCGTCAAAGTCGTTTAATATGACTTTTTTAATGTTGCCGTTTTGTGGAGTTGGTATAAATTTTAAACCTTTACTGAGCACAGAGTACTCGTGATGGTCGACTTTGTACTTAGATAGATTGAGTACATACTTCTGGGAGTTGTTCTCATTATTTTTGTAAGTACTTTTGAATTGCATTAAATTGGATTGGGATCTACGATAGTTTTTTCTGGTTTTGTTCCGTCTATTAAAACGTCTTGCCATTTTAATGAGGAATGACCAAAAATGAAGTAGATCTTTGTTACTTATGAGAATCAAAAGTTCCGTCTACTAAACGACTGGTCGATGTAGTAGAGGAAAGTAACTGGTTTGTTAAAATCCTTGGGAAGATATCAGTTAAGATAACACGTGGCTTCAAACTACGCCCCGTTTGAAAATGAGGCTAATACACCTAACTAACCACAACACAACTTTGTGTACACAATCGGATGATAATGAGTAAAAACAAAAAAGCAAATAATGCAAGTAAAATGGTATATTCTGGTATCACATGATCTGTAAGCATTACAGTAGTAATTTGAGCTTTAACTAACAACGTTAGTTATTAAACTTTACATGTTCTTGATCAATCCAATCACAGAGTAAATTGTGCATCACATTGTCACAGAAACGCTATGTTCATTTTGGGTAAATTGTTTCCCGGACTTTTAATTTGGACATTCCGTTGGTCAGTTAAACATATTATAAGTGTTAATATGGCCTCCCTCTCGATTGTTGTCTGCGAGGTCCAGGTCTACGGAAAGGTCTTCCGCGCGGTCTTTTGGATTGGTCCCGCGTTTGGGAGTTAGATTGGGTTGCCGTTGCTAGCCTGCTTCTAAATTCCTGGATTTCCGATATCTGTTCTTGGTTGATTTTAGAAATTTTTTCGTCAAAGCGACGCTTTTCACTTTCAAAATCAACAGACTGGCGCCTTACTGCTTGGAGAGTCTGAATTCGGATTTGATTACTCTCCATTTCCTTGGCTTTTATTTCGGCCTCCACATAGTCAAGGACTAACTGTGCTGTTTGTTTATTCTGGGATTCGGCCAGATCTCGCCAGAATTTTTCAAACTTCTCATTCCCTTCATTGTCCAAGTTCAGCGCACAGTGAGACCGGGTATAAAACCAAGCCGGAAATCTTCCTGTCTGGATGCCGTAGCGCAGACTTTCCTTTCTCTTTGCCAGGGTCAGGCGATTTTGAAGGGTTTGGCGGATTTCTCCCAGTCCTTCAGAAATTATAGTGGAGGAGTTATCATTTCCCTCTGGAAGGGTGATTGTCAGATCAAGGTCTGGGATAGCGAATAAAGCTTCCTGGTTAGAAGGGACCAAGTCGTCATCCATTCTGGTTTCATAATTGTTGTTCTGCATGTTACTAACAGTAGATTGTTTCTTAAGTGAAAGTTTGTTGAATCTATGGAACATATTAGAAGAATGAGGGGCGTGAAGTTGGTACACTGCCTTATATTTTGTCGTAGGAAACAGATTTTATTGGTGCCCCAATATTATATATATATATATATATATATATATATATATATATATATATATATATATATATATATATATATTATATATGTCGTAACACATAAACCAACAAATAACAACAAAACATGGAGTCAATAATGTATAATTAAAGAAACAAATTTCTTTTCAGAGTATAATGTGAGCATCAAGCTAAGCATTTCACAGACCTTCTGTCAACAAGTGTTTTTCTAAAAGGTTATCACCCTTTTGAATAAAACTACAGTTAAACTTTGTTATATAAGGCTACTGAATATCATTTTTGAATACCAAATAATTGTTAATAAGTGTGTGTGTAAAGGGGGATCAAGACAGGCTTACGTGGGAGAGGAGAAAAGCTGTCTGTTTTAAACACTTCACCCTTTTTCTACAAACATATAAAACTAAACAATGTCGATACATGATTAAAACAAAAATACCTCTACAGACGCCGTTTACTTCAAAGTAATTTACACAGCACAGATGTCCATAACTGAAAAGAATTTCAGGTAATGTCTTTTCCTCATCTTTATCGCACTAAAACATTTTTTTATCGTGGATTTACATACTTGCTCAAGTGTCCTATTTAAAAAGTGTGTATAATTAATTTTAATATCTAAGAAACTATGCGTATTATTATAAGATGAATTGAAGTCGTAATTAAGTAACATTTAAACAATAATTATATATTAAACTAATATATCATTATTTTAAACATATCATTCTGCTCTTATTCTATTTTATCTAATACGTGTGGTATATACTACCAGTGTGATAAACCTTTGCTTTATCAACGATTGATGCTTCATCAAATACTTCCAGTCAGAACTAGGTTTGGTTGTGTAGTCCACATTACTTTTTTCTACAACCAAAACTTGATATAAATGGAATTTTCTGAATATTTACATTTTAACAAATAAAGGAAACACATAAGTATGTAATTAATAAAACTGCAAATCACGTTATAATTAGCTATAAAAAAATTTAATCCTCACGAGGAGACGAAAACAGAATGCTTGCTTGTTTTACACACAAAGCAAACTTGCTGAAATAATGCCTTCGTTGACTTTTATTTCACTATAAGTAAGCATCCATAATCAATATTTTAAATTCGAATCAATTGATTTTTTTTATAGAACATTAACAACTGTTTCTCGTTGTCGAGTCAATTCAAACTAACGAGCATTCGCAACTTTGTGTTAACGTTAAGTATGCCTATTTAAGTCTTCAATATTTCCATTTAAGTGACAAAGCTCTAAGAAGAAAATATTATTAGAGAATAAAACTTTATCTCAAGGTCCTGTTTTGTTACACTTTTCACTGTATTTATTTCGAAAACACGTACTAACTTGTATTGTGCAAGGTCATCATAACCGCATAACACACGTTATATCCTTGATAAGGCGAAACAAATAAATTTGTGTCATCAAAGGGGTTGTTTCAAAATCTTTAAATAAAATATATATAATAGAATATATATGCTAGTTCAGCTCGTTGGTTGAAGCAAATATAAAATTCCACAATACAGACACCCTTTATATCTTAGAGCAAAAAAAAAATCAAACATGTTTGAATTTTTGATAGACAACATCTATGTAGTCTTTGGAAATCAAGTCTTCCAACAATCTGTTGGAATTCCCATGGGTACCACTTGTGCCCCATTGTTAGCAAACCTATTTTTGTATTCTTATGAAGCAGAATTTATTAAGAACTTGTACGTGAAAAAAATAAATCACTCGCTGTGGCCTTCAACTCAACATTCAGGTATACCGACGACGTATTATCAATTAACAATTGTGATTTCCATGCTTACGTCGACTCGATATATCCCAGTGAACTTGAAATAAAGGATACCACAGAGTCAGCGTCATCTGTTTCATATTTGGATATTTTACTGGAAATGGACATTGATGGTAACCTAACAACAAAACTTTATGATAAACGCGATGACTTCAATTTTTTTATAGTCAACTTTCCTTACCTATGTAGCAATATACCTTCATCACCTGCATATGGTGTTTTTGTCCCTCAGTTAATTCGATACGCTAGGGCATGCTCTTCGTATGAACAATTTCTAAGACGAGGCAAGCTACTGACAAACAAGTTGATCAAACAGGACCATCACCAGTCTCGTTTGGAGTCATCTTTTCGTAAGTTCTATGGTCGATACAACGACCTTGTCAGCAAATACAATCTTCCACTGGGTCGCATGCTGACTGACGTTTTTCATACCAATTGTTAGACCATAATTAATCATTCAATTGTCTACCAACTTTTCCGTCTTTTCCCGATTACGACAAAGAGCGCACGGCGGGTGTGACCGGTCAGTCACTCCTCCTTGGCACCTGATCCTACCTCCATCTTTTTGTAGGTCCATGTTGCTCTGCTTTGAATTTGTATTTCGTTTTATGGATTTTTGAGATGGTTGACGGATTGTTATTGTCATGTTTTCACACTAATGAATATATCAAATATGATATAAATTTAAATATTGCTCATTCAATGTTATGCATATTTCATTTTTCAATTGATCATAAATTTGACTACTAGCTTAACTGTCGATTTAGAGTGATGAATGATCTAAAATACATTATTAAACAACTTAATTTTAACGCAATGTACATTTTCAACACTTAAAAAAATTTACATTTTTCAGTGTATTTTCCTGTGATAACATTACGTTTCGATTTTGTACTATACAGTTCAATAACTTCAAATGACGTATAACTGGGGCGCCGGGGGGGGGGGGGGTGCTTATTTATATTCAATTGTTTAATCGTACAATGGCTTAAAATTATATAAATATAAGTAATAACGAATCATTCTTTTCGGTTGGAGCGTGATCAAGTTAATCATAAATCCCTCGCCCGGACTAATATTATCACCTCATAATACTCAAAGAATGATCGCTCATTCCTGAATTAAAGTAAAATGCGCTGTGACAGTTTCTCGAAAATTTAAACCGGGTATATAATGTACTTATAAATAAGAGAGGTAAATCGTTAGAACAAACCTACTTCCTATGCATCACTTATGCAAACATAACATGGCACGAGCCTTTTTTTTTTTAATAAAACAATAATTTTTAGCGCTGTATCTAGTATGAAAATTCTATATATTTTGAATTATCTCTTAAAAAGTGAAAAATCGAGCTGTTTTCTGGGAATTCTAATCACTGTATGTTAAAAAGTTCGTAACATGTTAATTAAACAAATATTTTCATTCTTGAAGCACAATATTAAGTGATTTGTGAAAAACCAGTCCAGAAAGTAACAGAAAAAAATCTTACAAAATTAATCATTACACCTCAGTTAACAATGAAAGCAGTACTAAAATGTCTTACCTCCCTTTACAATATATGTTATTTTCAGTACTGTTGTAAATCAATGTCGACGAAGTAGTCATTATTTAAATTAAAATGAATAATTAAATAAATAAACAGAGAAACGTCAAAGAAAACACAAAGAAAAAATACGTCTTATGCAAAAGGAAGTTAGTAAAAACAAACATTTTATTATATTATTTCCTTTTCAGCAGGAACATAATTCAATATATTTTTTTACGTTTTACGAGATACAATTTATCATGAAAGGAAAATGATTTCTGCATTAAGGAAATTGTCGAAAAACTAACAAGAGCGGGAAAAAAATCCTAATGTATCGCATATCTCGAAAACACAATGATTTTTTTTTTGTTTAGGCAAAATAGATGCCCCCCCCCCAAACCCCCCCCCCAAAAAAAAATAAAATAAAAAAGAAACCGGCGGCAAATATTTGTCTTTATACATAATTAATAGAAATAAATTGCATTGTTGAAATGTTGTTTTTTTAATAAAAATATATAAAGTTTCGATATTTGTAGCATAATCGGTAAGTAAGTCCGCCATAAACTCGAATGAATTCTACAGCAATTCGAGAAGTCGACGGAATTTTTCAAAAATCATTCACCTATGCAAAATTCGTCCTTGTTGATAAGAAAAGATCAAACTAGGAGATAAGGCTTAAATATTACATGTCTTCGTAATTAAAATGATATTAAGGTAACTCCAGTGTCTTAGAAATCCGTGTCAAACCAAACATTTTTTTAATTTTAATAGTTAAAACAACTTATAAACTTACTATAGAGACCAAAATATTTATACCTTTGCATGTTTGTTTTCCTACAGTGAGCTTCAGCTCACAAGGTCCAACAATTTAACAGCCAAAATTTAACGCCATGATGCATTATCTCATAATTTATTAAATTATGCACCAAAATACATCATGTTAGGTTATAATTTAAGCAAATCAATTGATTATCATTAAATCATAAAACTTTTATTGATTTTCTACAGAAAATATAAAAAATATTACATTTTTTCTTGTCACGACCTTCCCAAAAAAATCACAAAATTGCATATTTTTGAAAAATTCTAAAAAATTATTCAGTTTACATAATTTTTTTAAAGAATATTTATTAAGAGTTACATATTGTGTTAACAAAAAAACATAGTTTGTCAAAATTGACCATCTAGTTTTTGCTTGATAGTCTCTTGAACATGTGTACCCCCATATTGAAAATGTAAATTTTACAAGTTGTTTTTTGCAAACTTTGGAAAAAATGAAATGTATAAAAATGACACAATCTAACAGTCACTTAAATTGATATACTCAATGAAACTGTATTATACTTATAAAATTAAGGTCGAGACTGCCAAAAAACTCATATAGTTGAGTGCAGTAATACCCCCTCCCCCTTTCTGTCAAATACTTTCTATCCAAGTTTTTTAACATATTTATCTGTAGATTAAACACCAATCAGTGTTATGTAGTTTTAATTACACAAGTACTTACTTATCCTCTCCTTGTCCCGGAGGACACATGAGGTCATCAAGCTACATAAACGCAATTTTATTGTTGGAGGAGAATGCATACAATACGTACAATTATATTACACACTCAGTACAATTATATTACACACTCATTTACCGTTTTACATATCGCTACTTTACTTGCTTTCTCCAATCCCTCTAAATGACGGAGATGCTATATTTTAACAAATTTCCACTTTTTTAACAAACCATAATTATTTTAAAACACTTGTTGTGTGCCAAACTTATAACCGGAAATTTAGCACGCCGTGTAAAAAAAGAACCGGATCCGAAAGACACTGGAGTTACCTTAAGTTTCGAACACATCCCAAGACAGGATAAATATCTAAAGGATCGAATTCCTAATGATAATATTATTATGAAATGTGATCCATATCCAGAAAAAAAAATTATCAGCATATTGACGCAGATATATAGGAATGATAATAGTTAAAAGGTGTTAATGTATTTAACAAATGTTATACCTGTATTATTGAGTGGCTCTTCAAGTATTTCAAACATTTGCTTACACTATTTTGACAGTTTTGTATAAAATTTTCCTTTTAAAGTTCATTTTAAATGTTTTAGATCAGTTTAATGAAATGTTTTAATTATTTCCAGTAATATCTTCGTCTTATTACTTAGGAAAATTTACTTTTGCTGTTGTGATAGCCAAATCCTCTTTCGGAAACTAGGAAAATATCGAGCTTTAAATGCGACAAGAGTACTCGCAGCTGTATGTTGTTTGAAGCGATCGATTTTTAAAATGAAATTAAGTAGAGATCAAAACTTGTTTAACTTTTAAAAGATAACATATTGTGAGAAAATAAATATATATTGGAAAAAAAAATTAGCAGCTGTCAAAAAACGGAAGAATATACATATTTATGATTGGTTTTATTTCCTTTCTATGTTTTATTTGTATCGATGAATATAGTCCTGTTCCTTGAAAAAGAGGAAAAATTCAATGTTCAAACCTTTCCCAGTTTCACCCTATTTCAAGGAATTTTACATTCAGTGTCAACAATTAGAGTCAGTCATAATATTTTTTCAAAATTTTATATTAATTAAGTGTACTAAAAGAGGAAAAGATAAGAACATTTATCATTAACAAACAACAAATGAAGAGAAACATTACAAAATGAACCTTCTGGGGAAATAAAAAAAATCACTACATACACAAATGAATTCTAACATATTTTACCAAGGAAAATAATTGAGTCAAGAATAAAAGAATATTGTACTGATTTGTAATGTAACTTATCAATATTAACGCATTTCATTATAATATTCAATAAACATACACATCAACACTGTATACTTACAAAGTACAATCCGAATACTATTGCACATTACAAAGATATTATTTATTATGTATATTAGTAAATAGGGAAAGCTAATTCAATTTAAATTTAATATTGCCTTCAAATAACAATATTCGCTATTATGACACTGAAAAAACAAAGCTTTTATAAAATCAATCATTTACAATTTAAACTGGTATTTAGTTAAATTTGTATAACCTGGTTTGCATGTCACAAGACACGTCACAATGCACCAACGTCAAACACGTACTAATCCGCTTGACGTTAGTTTTGAATTTTGAACAGATTAATATCATTTTTTAAAGTAAATGCACTCAATTTGTACAGTAAATTACAGAAAATTAAATTATAAGAAATGAACTCAATATATACTCAAGTTTTACTCGTATAACCTGGGTTGGAGCAGTTTACGGTTCGCGGATTATAAAGCGTAAACTGCCCTAACCCAGGTTATACTCGTATAACTTGGGTAGACATTGAGCTCATTTCTTAAAGAAATTCCTTATATAACATCACTTTTTTCAACTTTTTCTCTTGATTCATTGAGATGCGAACAAGCCGAAAACTCTGAATGACTGTTCTTTAAACTTCTTTTTTCATTATTATCATAAAATTCCATAAAGTCATATTCATCGGCAGTTTTAATCTTTGGATCGTAAAGTTCCGAAGTTGATGGATCTAAATCAACTTTCAAGGACAGTACACTGTACTGAGTATGCATATATAATTGCCCATAATTACATTCCGTACCATGTCCATTATTTGTTTCTATTTCTGAATCAAAATACGTTAACTGATGTTTGCATTCATTTATTACTTCCTTGTCTTTGATATATGGCGCCAAATGAATACTCTCAGCGGCACTGATTGAATCCATATGCATCATTTCAGATGTCTTCAAATTACCATGTAGACTATCCAGGATATTTTTCGTTTCTCGGGGGGAATTTTTATAAAATGAACGAGAAGCTGTTTCGAAATCCGCTTTTTTAATGTTCCTAGGAGCAACTAAAACAATAAACAATTTCATTGTATATATTACATTATTGACTCGAAAAAGATAGAATCATTGTTTATTTATCACTGGCTTTAAAATTACCGATGTTATTGTCATGATTTTCCTTCACAAACTGAAATCGGGAATGTAATTGAATCTTTTGTTTTCTACAAAATAAGCAAACATACAATTTTGTTTGATATAGCTTTCGGGATGACAGTTCTTTTAAATAAACCAAACATTTTGTTAAGAATACTAGACCTTAATTTAAAACTGATCAGTCCTGTCGCAGACAATCCAATTACAGTAGAAATAAGGAAGGCAAATAGTGTGATTTTCCACACAGGCTTATTCTGGGTAAAGGCTTGATTGGAAGCTGAAAACATTTTAAAATTAGAATAACCGGTTTGCGCTTTGTTAGATCAAAGTTTTTATAGTATGAATTTAAATGACATATCTAATAAAAATATATGTATATATTACCCGTTTCACACCTACACACTAATCATAAATTAGAAAATGTTATAAAATTCTACCCGAACCTTAGATTTTCGCATATATATATATATATATATATATATATATATATATATATATATATATATATATATATATTTATATATATATATATATAGTTTCAAACAAGTTTTAGCAGATATTAATCATTTGTGTAGATAATCGGGATGGACAAATTGGTATAATGAATAATATGTAAAGTATAACTTGATAATCACGTGACGTCCTTTTTAAAAATATTTTTGTTTGCCGATGTATATAAAATGTATAATTTGAAATCCAGTTTTTTCTCATTAAGAAACCTAATCTGTAGCAGTCCAAAATTTAGTACTCTGCGCAAGTATTGATTTCGGATTTTAATTTTTTTTCTCTGTCTAATTATTTTATTTTTTTTATAGATAGTTTGTAACTGTATAAACGTGTTTTAGTCCCATGTTTATATACATTGAGAGTCACAGCAAATTTAAGTTTTACCAATTTTTGGTAACTGCACCAACAACTGCATTTATCTAAACGGTAAACATGCACTTAAGCATTGGGGTTATATCTTTTAAACTGCGGGTTATCGAAGTTCATATCCTTTATATCGTCAAAACCAATTCAGACGACATAATGTGCACAGTGCATGTTAGCGTCAAACTTTGTATTGTACCAATCCGCACAGAGCAATGTCTTTCTTACATATTATTTAATAGCATCAGTATAAAGATAGCATCTTTAAAAAAAAACTATATCCATTAGAAATCATCTAGTTAATACTTAATCATTGTATTACTTATTCTTTTTTGAAATTAGAAAAATCCTTAAGAATATTAAGTACAACGTTCAATTATTAAAAATCGTAATACATATTTTTGCAATGCAGTATTATGATGTTCAAACCTGTAGTTATATTTGATTCAAATATTTCCCTTTCTGTGAAAGTTTCATTTTGTATACATCCTAGAGCCGGGTTACAATATTGATAAATGGAACAGTTACACGATTTCTCACAGAAACGTCCAAAGTAGTTCTGTGAACATGTCGAACCACAGTTTACACCAAATGTTCCTGGATGGCATTCTAAAACATAGATATTCAAACATACGAAAGCCCAGAAGGAACATTGGAGATTCGAAATTTGAAATATGGGATTCAAAATACGAGATTCACGATTAGAAATTCGAAATTCAATATATTAACTCACCAATCAAATCATTAATCCGAAAACCTGTATCCTAGCGACATCAAAACGTTTAAAAAAAATCATCTGTATATGCTCTTACCTACGAATAATTGTTGTTTTATCCCTAACTTAATGAAAATTAAGATTTACTAGATAACATCCCGCGCAAACGTAAAAAAAATATGAAAGCTTTCCATTCCAACCCCAAAGTGTATGCAAGTAACTCTCTAAAGATGTAAACATGCACTGCAAATATCTGTGTACTTATACAATACAAAACACATATTCGGATTAACTTCAATCAGGGACAAATCTACAAGGGTGTGAGTGCTGCAAAATTACCACTTTGTCGCCATATTCGTCCGACATAACACCCAATAAAGAAACTGTATGTGATGTGGGGAATGATATACGTTGGCGGTAAAGGTAGTCTTCAACCATTTGCAGTATCAATTTTATCACATTTAATTAAACATAAAATTATCAAAGTTTTTTTAATGTTATTTTTTGTTTTACGTTATCTCAAAAACTATCGTGGAATTGCGCCCCGTTGCTCATTTCTAATGAAATTCCCCCCCCCCCCCCCATATCAAAAAAAAATTCAAATATACATATTTCGCTCTTTTTGTGTATTAAAACGCATATTTGCGACTAGGTACAATTAGCTTTTTTGATAGCCCTCTTTTTGATTGGGTAAAAGGCAGCCTGCCCATCTCTCTCTCTCTCTCTCTCTCTCTCTCTCTCTCTCTCTCTCTCTCTCTCTCTCTCTCTCTCTCATCTCTCTCATCTCGATCGTGGCATTGATACACTACAATATACTTCTCGTATTTGTACTTTAAGTTCATTTAATCAACAATAGCCAATATATAAGAGATAATATAACATTTATTTGTAGGTTAGAGTATGTACTGATGATATTTATATAATACATTTTGATGTTGTTAAAAAACAGGTTTGCAGATCAATTATTTGATTCGTGAATTAAGGTATTGCATCTCTAATTTTAAATCTCGAATCTTGTATTTTTAATCTCGAATTATCCTTCTGGGTTTTCTTACAAACATCGTAAGCAATCTAAATATCTATATAAGCTCGTTTTATTTCTTTCCACCATTTTGAATGATTAATGTTAGTTTTAAATTATGCAATTAAGAATTTATATAATGACCTTATTTTTGTAATCACCTTTGCATTGATTATTTTCTTTATAGTAATTGGAACAGCACAGACCATTAATGCTGAAAAGATATTTAGATTAATGTGTGAAACTCGCATTTAGTGAAGTATTTTATCAAATAAAGGTATAGTCTTTTAATGTATAGCAGTTATATCAATAAAACCACTTTCAATTATGTAAGTTAAGAACTGATTTATTGGGTAGAGTACCGCAAAGACACACCAAAAAGACAGAGTGAATCAGAAAGCGCGCGTAAGGTTTACATTGTATGTTAATTATGCAATTATATCTGTCAAATTGTTTTTCTATACAGCGGTTTCTTAGAAATGAATTAACAATTGACTAATTGTCAACGGATTGTTCATAACGTTGTACCGTAATCCTGATAAACAGATACGTGATTTAAACGTGATTTAAACTGGAAACAGTGTTAGTTTAAAAAAGTATTTTATTCATGATCAACACTAAGTATACACAATAAACATGTATTAAGCAGGAGGGAAAATGTTCTAATTCTTTCTATTTGAGATCAAAGTACAAGTTAACAATAACGATATTTTTAGTTTAACAATTACCTTTTTTAAAAAATCATAAACATTACAAAATGTAAAATAGTATAAAAACCAACATAAATAATAAAATACAATAAAGTACAACATTGAAGAAAGAGAAATTGAAAATGGGTTCTTTTCACTTACCCGTTACATGTTAGAGCGCCTGTCCAGTTTCTGATCTGTAATACAGCAAGTATAACAGTTAAAAAAACACGGAGTGCATAAAAATCCACCATACCGCTAGACACAGCTGGCCAAATGAATGTATGATATATTCATTGACTTGGTTTGTATGAAATATACAGGGAAATACTGAATTAAATATATTTATTAATTCATCAAACTATTGTCTATCAAAGCTAGAAAAGTATTGAAATCGGTATCAGAACTATTGATTTTTGAACAATAAACTGTGGACAAATAATTCAAGTTCTGATACATGTTTCTCAATTTTAAATCAATTCGAATTTTCATTTCATATCGAAATCATACATTGTAAGCCAATAATTTTTCGCAACAAGGAAGGTCTATACATCAATGACATTTGACAGCATTAAAGTATATAACCGATTAAGAACGTTCACAGGGATATTCAAAATCTGCACCTTTAACCCAATCTAAATATATCAACAATCATTCTTATATCGAACATTGTGACAAAACGGCATTCTGAATACCTAGGTTATATACAGACGGAAGTTACAACTTAATTTAAATGATAATACATCTCTTATTGTCTTAACTTCATTATATACAATATATGAATTTATTTGTAGATTGGTTGTGTTTGATTTATTGATGAAAAATTGACAATAACAAACCGTCAACCATCTCAAAAAATATATAAAAAATTTAAAAAATCAGAATGAATTTAGAAAAAATACTGATTTATAAAGATAAGATTAATTCACACATTGTTTTTAATTTTTTTTAAAAATCAATAATTAACTATTAAAAAAAAAACACAGGTAATCAGTTAGGTCAATTTGAGTTACTATTTTGTAACAAAGGTCCTGCATGTCAACGATATTATTATTAAAATTTTGGATTAACAAGAGAGACATTTATATATGAAAAAACATTTTTCTTTCAAAATTGCATAACTGAGACAAAAATAAAACATTAATTGTGTCTGGTGGTTTTGTTTTAATATCATAAGCCTCTTAAGGTACTATTTAACTTTTTTATATTATTCTCATGTTTGAATATTCTTTTTATAATATGATGATGTAATTAGAATACTATTTAAATGGAAAGGCAGAGTTAACGACCGCTGTATAAAAAAATGAATTTTCGGTGTGATACACCAATGAAAAATTGATTTAAAACCTAGTAAGATGTTATTTACGCATTTTACTAAATAAAGATTTAAAAATATTATGTAGTTCATAGTTTCAAGTTATAGAGGACTATGGTGTTAACTACATTTTAAAATCACTGTCACTGCACACTGACGCAGCTTAAACAGCATCAGATGTTCTCGCTGATTCAACATTCCAGACCGTTGATTTTTTTCTCCAGAACATATTTCATTATACCAAACTGTTCATATCAGAACTCCTCCTTACCTTTAGAACTCATGCAAATCCATTTTTTCTTACCAACACTCGGATAAATCAAGAGATTGTGTGCAATTAATACAGGCTAGTAGATTATCTGCTGATGTAACTAAATCCACAGTTCGCCTGCTTCTCGATAACACAGGGCGAAAAACAATCTTTAAGCAAGTCCTTAAAGGTGACTTAAAGGTGGCGTAAAGGTGGCTTAAAGGATATACAATCTTTAAGCCACCTTTAAGTAACCTTTAAGCTGAGCTTATAGGTCCTTAATGTCCAAACTTCTTTAAGTCACCTTTAAGCCATCTTTAAGCCACCTTTAAGCATCTTTAAGTGGCATTTACGCTCCCTTTAAGTTGTCTTTACACCATTTGTAAGTTCCCTTTAAGTCAGGTTTGATCTAGCTGAACAGATTCATCTTGAAAACATATATTAAATGCAAAAGCTCTTTTATAGGGATGGGAGGGGGGTGATCCGAGTGAGGATATAATTTCCAAGGAAGAGGGGGTGTTCCATGCGGTTTTAATTGTCGCTCCATTAAACACCGATCGCTATCATCAACACTGTTCCAATGGAGACAGATTGCCGTTATAAAATTCTTTATAATTTTTTTTTGTTTCAAAATTATTGTAGGGGTGAGCGCAGTCTCTGTATCTAAATCTGCGCATGAAATTATATTAAAGTATGTTTGTTTCCTATTATAAATTAATCGGTGAACTATC
Source organism: Magallana ariakensis (assembly GCA_020458035.1). Lineage (NCBI taxonomy): Eukaryota > Metazoa > Mollusca > Bivalvia > Ostreida > Ostreidae > Magallana > Magallana ariakensis. Next base: position 69,078,833 of record CM035814.1, on the reverse strand, counting down.
TCTCTCTCTCTCTCTCTCTCTCTCTCTCTCTCTCTCTCTCTCTCTCTCTCTCTCTCTCTCTCTCTCTCTCTCTCTCTTCATCCGGTTATTAAACAAAATAAAAAAATGAACCAATAATGCATGATTTAATTTAATCGGTTGAAGATATGTATTTTTTTTTATTTCTAGGTCTAATTCTAGATATGCTAGATACATGTTAAAGATGAAAAGACTCTCAACTGCCTTGGTTATATCGGGCGGGATATTACCGCTCTGTTTGTCTAGACATAGTTTTGTTCGTTTGTGTATATCTAATTAGAGTCTATTGTTTGTCCAAGGTAAGAAAACCCCTGGAACTAACACAGAATATACAAGATATACACAACAGGTGTGTCGTGTGCCCAGGTGCACGTCAGGGTTTCTAAAGGCGTTGAAATCTTAGTATGTACGTGTATACGATAAGTCTAGTGAATGAAAGTTTATTTACATTTGTAATTCATTTTCAAAGTATTATTTTCTAGCTGTGGGTTTTAAAAATGTTACGTCTACAAATTAAAGATACATGTATGTAAAGGTAAAATCTAGAGGCTAATTAATTACTGTACCGGTGATCATAAATGGGAGTTAATTTTTTAAATATATGTATAAGGGTAAATATGTCACATACCCGGCCTGGTACATCATACAATTGTAATAGGTTCAATGCATTTAATAAAAAAAATAGTTTCATCTTCTTCCTTGCATTTAATTTCATTTAGCTATGAATTAGATTAACATAGCCTATATCTACTTCGTTTAAATTTATTAACTAAGTACTAGTAAGCCTAACGGTTTCCAATTAAGTATAATATATTTTTTCACTGAAGACCAAGTTTCGTATTTCATTCTAAATACATGCATGCATTTAATTTATAAATTAGATATAATTGATTGTTACAAACTGAATGGAAGTAAAAATCTTTTCAAGTAAAACACATTGATTCAATAGCCACTAATTTATAGGATATAAAAACCTTTTAAAAATTATATGTTGCCGTGGCGCAGAGGAAGTGAGGTGATGCTGGTAAACGAAGGGTCCCGGGTTCAATCCTCGTCTTGGGCGTTTTGAATTTTTTTTTTCATTTTATTTTCTAGAACAAAAACCGTTTTTAATACCTTTTCTATCATAAAGTTAATACATTTTGTTGGTAAATTAAGCACAATATTGAATTAAAAGATTTTAATGGCTTAAAGGTGGCTTAAAGGTAGCTTAAAGGTGGCTTAAAGAAGGTTGGACATTAAGGACCTATAAGTCGTCCTTAAAGGTAGCTTAAAGGTGGCTTAAAGATAGTCTTTAAGCTGCCTTTAAGCCATCTTTACGCTTTCTTTAAGCCACCTTTAAGCAATAAATATAGCTTAAAGGTGGCTTAAAGATCGTCTTTAAGCTACCTTTAAGCACCTTTAAGTTATCTTTAAGGAGAACTTAAAGATGGTCATTCATCCTGTGTAACATGCCACTGCAGTTGTATCACCTTATGCCCCATACCAGGAAATGACTTCATCTGATGGTCCCACCAATATTAACTTGGAAACTTTTTGCCTAAAAAAGACATTTACATAACCACAATGACGAATAGGTATACAATCCCGATTTTATTTATAAAGATCAATACGTGTAAATGAATAAACGAATATTATCAATACTAATATTACCTTCGTTCCGATACATGTACATTGGTCTTATAATGATACAAATTATACGAAATGCATTGCTACAGTTTTAAATGGATGTATTTTCATCGTTTGACGTTTAACAGTTTTAGGGTTATTCATGTACATGTATCTTCTTGTTGCTGTTATATTTGCACACACAAATAATCACACACAAATATTATCAAAGACCTTAATTAGTATATTTTAAACAACACAAAGAAGTGTTTTTGGAACTAATTTATTATGTTGGCAGGTAATGTCCACAGTGGTCTAAAAAGGTTACAACAATGGGGTAGCCGACAACATGGCATACCCCTTACATCAACATTTTATGCCCTCCCTGCTGGGAAAAGTAGCACGCTGGGTTGACCGCAATCGTGCTACGAACACAATTCAACACAAATTTAATAATATAGTTGTATTACATAATTCTGATTTTCCTTTACTCAAATGTCTTATTAGTCCACATTATATCTATATCTATATTAACATCAACCACAACAAACTCACTCCTATGAACAGTTCAATGGTTAAATTGAATGTGACAATTACGCCACATGGGCACCTTTGGGCACCAACGGTGCCCACCGCCACCTCGTGGGGGTAGGCAACTTCAATTTAACACCACTATGGACCTGTTTATAAGGACCTTAAAATTTAGTTCACTGGGAAAACCACTCCCTCCTTGTTTTTTTACAAAGTATTCCAATGCCCCTTGTAGGTTATTTAGATAAATGCCGTTCCCCAGACCTGACAGATGTACCCCATCTCGGCTGTACAGTTGTTTAAGTTTTCCTAAAAACTGTGTATGCCTAAGAAGCCTCCCCCACAACCTAGGATTTCTTTGGCTGCTGCCCTGTTGACCCTGTTTCGGGTTTGTTCCATCGTCCTAACTTTTTTTTTTGTAACGCCATGCTTCCCTGGGCAGCATGAACGACCAAACTAGTTTTTTGTTTGGGAAGATAGAGGCAATTTAACGTAAATCCCACCTTACCCTATCTAACAGCTTTTGAGTTTTTACTTGTCCTATGTCATGGGCACCACAATGAATAACTATAAAATCAGGTGGATTCCCAGACTGGGCTAACCATCTGAGCTTGCAGGCAAGATCAGCAAATCGCAACCCCCATAGCCCTGCCACCAAATCTCGATCCCTTTTGTCTGGAATCCAAAGCCCTGTCCCCCTGGTCCTGCTTAAGGCTGCAATTCCTGCATTTCTTACAATGGAGGATCCCATTATCCAGACTGAACGTCTTAACCCTGCAAAATGTTTTTGGAACATGTAAGCGGAGACCTGATATAAGTTTGAAATGCACTTGAATTCCATTCTCCTGCAAGCGTTTTTTCCTAATCTGATAAACCTTTCTCTGCTGCAGCAGTAGCTGCACCTATCCTAAAGGAATGGGATGTATATAACTTATTATTAAAACCCAACACTGCCAAAGCTTTGCCCATTACTGCTGAAAACTGATACCTAGTAATTGGTTTGCCGCCAAAATGACAATACAGTGGGCCTGATAATATTGGATGAATTCGCATGTAATCAATCATACAACGCACTGGACATGTAATGCCTGCATGACTATTTAATACAATTGTTACCCCCTTGTTAAACTGATCAGTCTTGAAATGCCTTAACATTATTTGTAAATTTTATCTTTAATCTTGACATCTTGAATCCCTAAATAACTTCTGAATTGTTATATTTAAATAAAGTCAGTTCCCCAACACTTAAAGATGCAAAAAATGTTAGAGTATAGGCAAACGAAAACAAAGTGGCTTCATACCTGTTATGACATATGCTAGTCAGCACCCCAATCAATTTAGCAGGCAAGTGTTCAAAGGTAATCTACCGTCTGCCCTATTTCTAATACGCTTAAACCCCTGAAGGAGTTTTGCTACAATAAACCTATTCGTGTCATCCATCAAACCCTCAATCTTGCATTTGTACCCAATAGCTGATATGTAAGCTCTAGCTGTTGCCCATGAATAGCCATTTAAGGACAGGTAAGCTATAAAATTTACTAACTGATCAAGAGGAGGTGGCCAGGTAACTGACAACTGGGTTTGAACTCTAAACTTTTCAAAGGCAGGTATTCTAGTGATGTATGTAGATGTAGTGTTAACAGCATTTGCTGCATTTAACAATCTAGTGGCCTCACTTCCAAGATCAAACTGTGAGACATTGCTGGAATTGGATCCGAAAACGTCTTCACTGCTTACGAGAAATTGCATCTGTTATACTGTTATCTAGACCTGCTATATGCTTAGCTTTAAATGTAATATTATATTTCATAACAAATAAAACCAGTTGTCTTCACAAACACATAATCCTTGGTGACTTTGATGACTGCGAGTTCAGGATTCCAACTAAAGCCATATTATCTGTATGAAATTACACCTTTTTTCCACTTAACGCCTCACCCCAAACCATTACAAACAATACTATAGGCACTAGCTCTAGAACAGTTATACCGGGTATCTCTCATAAGAGACTGATTAACCCAACAACAAGGCCATTGGTAATACATCCATCTCCCCCCCAAAATAATATCCACATTCCAGTCCTGATGAGCCAGCACTATCTGTAAACAATTGAAGAACCCTTGAACTAGTCCATTCTCTTTGGGGAAAATAAGCTTTTCCATTAAAATCAACCAAGAAACTTAGCTACATTGTCATATCCTGTTTAACAGCTGAATTGAGTCGAACATAAAAATCTGGATTTGAGAAACCTATCATTGCATCATAAAACCTTCTGTTAAAAATTTGACCACCTCTGACTGCTTTGCTAAAGAAATTGAGCTTCCCTACCAATGCTTCTAGTGTACGAACTTTAACCTTTTTTCTGACCATGAGGGTTTCTATTAAACCTTTTAGTTCTAATATTTCCCCTAGTTATTCTAATACACATTTGATCTGTGTCTATCTCTATGCCTAAAAATGTTAAACATGTGACCGGGCCTTGAGTTTTTTCAACTGCCAAAGGAACACCACATTCTGTGCAAATTGACTGAAATGTTCTCTTCAAATTGTAGCAATTTCCTGAACCTTTACTTCCTGCAAATATGAAATCATCTAAATAATGAGACAATGTATCTTAACCCGAATTTTCCACTGTAACCCACTCTAAAAATGTAGAAAACTTTTCAAAAATGGCAGAGGATAATGAACAGCCCATTGGCAGACATTTATCAAAGTAATACTTTCCATGAAATTTAAAACCTAGAAGCTCAAAATCACCAGGATAAATTGTAAGTAACCTAAAAGCATTTTTAATATCAACTTTGCCCAGTTCTGCACCCTGCCCTACTTCTGCAATCATATCCACAACAAAATCAAAAGATAAATATTTTACTGAACATAATTGTGGATCTATAAATGCATTGATACCAAGAGAAGGAGAGTAAGACAGATGTGTGATACCCCTTAGCCTCCACTTGATTTTGGTACTAAACCTATTGGGAAACTGTGCATATTTGGTAATGGTGGATTAGAAAATGGACCCATAACCCTACCCGCATCAATCTCTTTGTTAATCTTTTTTTCTCATTGAGCTTTGTGCTCATTTGCTGACACAAAATTCCTAGAAAAACTACCCAACCTTGGCCCCACATTATTTAATTTAAACCCCTTTGTCAAACCCTCAAGTAACTCCTTTGCAGCTTCCCTTACTGGATAGTCTTGTAAAAATCTAGAGATTTTATCAACCATAATTGGTGAATGACCTAGATCCCAAATTCCTGTACCCCGAGAATTGCTGAGCTGGTCTGGTAGTGGAGGGTGCTTGAAGTCCCCCTTGTCTAAACCATTGAGAAGAGCCATATCCTGATGGGCGAGGCAGACGTTGGCTGAAATTTGACACATGTCTACGTGGATGGGCTGACATTGGACAGTTCAACATAGAATGCTCATGCCCACATTTTATACACACATGTGAATATGAACATGGATTTCTGATGCAAAACCTTTGAAAATTGATAGCATAGCACTTATTGACTCCATAAATCCCTGAAACTGGACAAGAATTGCTTGCCCCCACCATATACATAACCCAAAGTTCAGAGTCTACTACTGTCCATGACTTGGATGGGTCCATTGCCATTTTAAGCCTGAATTGCTCGTCATACTGTTTCCAACCCACTGATCTCCCTGCCTCTACTCTAATATCATGCATGTATTTTAACAAATCTTGAGTTTTGTCACTGTGCACAGCAGTAAATACACTCACATAAATTAAAAATGCATCAGTCCACTTTTCAATTGTAATAATTTTTATGCTAGACTTTGACCTTGAACATATATAGCTGACCATCATTGCCCATAACAAAAACCCTGCCTCTTGCACTATCCTCATTGTTAGAATTTTTTTAGCAATGTAGCCAAATCAATGTATTTGCCCTGAATGATTTTCTGTCTAATTAGTGAATTAACATTGTGTCCCAGCGAAAACTGCACAGAGTTTAATTGGGGCGGAATGCTACCTTCAATACACGCAATTGTTGCGAGTGCATTACCTGGGTTTGGGTGTAGCATCCATGCCGCCAGGGCTTCCTGGGACTGCAACATAAACTGGCGCCATCATCTGAGGGACTTCTACTTCGGAGAGGCTCTCTGAATGTGCGGAAGATGATCCCACGTCGCGGGTTTTTTCGTTTTTCTTCCTCTTCCTCTTCGGCCCCTTGGTCCCCTCAGTTTGACCTCTTTTGACCTTTGGCATGTTCGCTCAAAAATATCCAAATTATATTAATTATAAACTTCGAATTCAATTATTTCATTGATAATAAATTAATTCTTTTCACAGTCAAAATATTGAAAAGATACATATATATATATATATATATATATATATATATATATATATATATATATATATATATATATATATATATATATATATATATATAGACAATTAAAATTGTCCTCGTGGTAAACCGCAGGTCTAATAATTTTCAATCTATTCCAATCAATCATAAATTATGCCATCGAGCGAAATAAATATAACCGATTTAGACTGTAATACTTATTTTGCATAAATTCCCTTTTATAAACATTATAAGTGCCAAAACTATTTGGAAAATTTAAAAATATTTTCAGCTCCTTAAATTACCAACCTTTCCTTTCCGCTACTGTATGAAAACGGGGAGATAATCGGGAAATAAAGTGCCTAAATTCCAAACTTCGTGCGATCGGATAATTAGTTCCCGGCTGCATTATCTACAGAGCTAGACATAAAAGTAGGATGATTATTGCGAGGGAGAGCTTTGATAACGGCCCATATTACAATACAAGCTCAAATATGCGCTATTGTAATCGAATTTCCGTTAACCAAAGGTTCAGGCCACACGCATGGACGAAAACATCTTGAATTGACTATGTATCGTCACAGTGATGTCCTGTGGTTAGTGATCACCCTTTACTACATATACTTATCAGCTATTATGCTTAAAATATTTCTCTTTATATAAAGATTACATGATCAGTATCTACTGGTTACTGCTGATAAGACAAGTAACAACATTGTCTTTGTTTGTAAGGCACATTATATTAATTTGCATTTTCAAAGAACTTGGTTTCGATTCTACACATGGTAATCCTTCTTACACCCATAGCAGCCCTTCCAAGCAGGAAATACTTCAAAATCATAAATCGGTTATGAATATCTTTAATATCCCCAATAAACAAAATTAATTTGATTTACCTTATTTGTACTTGATTCCAAAGCTTCACAAAAGTACTTACAAACAGAGATATATAGCAGGTTCCAGTAAATGTTTTACTCTCTTACCTCCTTACTAAAATTCTTACAGTAGTGAAGGATAAACTTCAAGAGTACTGTACAGCAATATACTCCAGAAGTGTTGTGAATCAGATGTAGATACTAAAAAACTATAAAGAATTATTAGAAACTTTGAGGTCACAAAATCTTACCAAAATCAGTAGCATCAAAACGTACGATTTTTCAACGCTTTATACAACCATTCCCCACGACAAATTAAAATCTAGGCTTTTTGATATCATCGACAGTTGTTTCTTCAATAAAAATGGAAGTCGTAAAAATGCTTACCTTGTCATTGGAAACCTAAAAAATTATGTTGTTAAAACCATTCTGATTGCACACACAAGTACTCTGAAGTTGACATTAAGATGCTTGAGTTTCTGATAGACAACATCTATGTAGTTTTTGGAAATCAAGTCTTCCAACAGTCTGTTGGAATTCCCATAGGTACCAATTGTGCCCCATTGTTAGCAGACCTATTTTGAAGCAGAATTTATTCCAAAACTTGTACGTGAAAAAAATAAATTACTCGCTGTGGCTTTCAACTCAACATTCAGGTATATCGACGACGTATTATCAATTGTTATTTTCATATTTGCGTCAACTCGATATATCCCAGTGAACTTGAAATAAAAGATGCCACAAAGTATGCTTCATCTGTTACATATTTGGATATTTTACTGGAAATGGACATTGATGGTAACCTAACAACAAACCTTTATGATGAACGCGATGACTTCAATTTTTCTATAGTCAACTCTCCTTACTTATGTAGCAATATACTTTCATCACCTGCATATGGTGTTTTTGTCTCACAGTTAATTCGATACGCTAGGGGAAGCTCTTCGTATGAACAGTTTCTAAGGCGAGGCAAGCTTCTGACAAACAAGTTGATAAAACAGGACTATCAACAGTCTCGTTTGTAGTCATCTTTTTGTAAGTTCTATGGTCGATACAACGATCTTGTCAACAAATACAATCTTCCACTGGGTCGCATGTTGACTGACGTTTTCCATACTAATTGTTAGACCATAATTAATCACCTAATTGTCTACGTACTTTTCCGTTTTTTCCCGATTTCGACAAAGAGCACACGGCGGGTGTGACCTGTCAGCAGAGGATGCTCCTCCTCCATGGCACCTGATCCTACCTCTATCTTTTTGGAGGTCCGTGTTGCTCTGCTTTGAATTTGTATTTCGTTTTATGGATTTTTGAGATGGTAGACGGTTTGTTATTGTCATTTTTTTATGTAGAACAATGCATTTCCATATTTAACTGGTTCTCTTTCACGTAATGTAAAATTTAACCCGATAACGGTAACTTCCAACTTCAGTTAAACACGAAACGGCACACACTTTAAAATAATAAACTGTTTTAATTTATTTTTTTTTTATTTACATAATTAAGTTTAAAACTATATGTCAAATTTCACATTCTTTTTTATTTGGTAACAGAATAGTTTCTTTATGATATATATACACATGTAACTTAACCGATAATAATACTAAAACGTAACGATAGTTATCAAATAATGATTGCATAGACTAGCAAACATCTTTTTAACATTATGACACATATTATTTTTACTGCAATCACATCCTCAAAATTATTTTTGAAAGAAAAAACAAATACATTTGGTTTCGTTATTGAAGCAGTGCAGGCCCAAAACAATGTGTGTTAAAACATTTCTAGGCAAGTTTTGTTTTTACCTTTGAGTAATCCAAACAAGTGAAACAAAAAAGAAACAGCTAAAAACCAAAAAAGTGATATTCCTTCATGTTAAAATTGTGTTGTCTTTTTATAAAGTAAATACTATCTTAAGATTTATTGCAATGAGTTTAAAATGTAAAAAGGATCATTTTACATTTTAAACTCATTGCATACTGAAAAGAGGAGTAACTAGATAATATTGATCTCGTTACGAGTAGGTCTTCCGTTCATTTTTGTTAATCAAAACGATGTTTCGATAAAATATCAGAACCCCCGTCCCCCTTAGCCAATTAAATTTCAAGTCCCCTAAATATCCCTAATTACGTAATAAATGAGTGTGACAATGATCCTTTTTAAACAGATACTAGTAAGATCAACAACTTTGCATCTACAAAACATTACACATCACTTCATCATCACTTCAAAAATTTTCTCTTGTACAATGCTTATCTCAAATTATGTCTCATTCTTTAGATTTATAGCGTCAAAGTTTTAGGACTTTGACCCCTAAAAATCCCTAAGTACGTCATATATGGGTGTGGCAATGATCTTTTCTAACAAATATTGTTACAATCAACAACTTTGCTTCTATAATGCATTACAGATTTTTGATCGTTTTAAAGTTATTTGTATTAGACTTTTCGAGTCTCTTGGCCCTTGATTATGTCTCGTTCTCTAGATATTTTGTGTCAAAGTTTGACGACTTTGGCTCCTGAAAATACCTAATTAAGGAGGTTGGATCCTGCGATCATAAGTCTTTAAGTTTTTTTTCTTAAGTATTTTTTAAAAATCTACATACATAGCTCAACCAAAATTCAAAACAAAATGTTGGGGTCTATATACTTCTTTCGGTGCTACTGTGTATTTAATATGACTTTTCTGCACTGAAAGTGCAAATGGCACATAAATCGATTTTTCCTCAATAATTCTTAATCGGAATAAATCATGGCATCAAATACAAATTTATATTATTTAAAATTAATAAAATTAAAATAATCATAAAGAAAAGTTTGTAATTTCTTAACCTTTTTGATATTTTGACCTTTTTGCCCTGATAAAACGCTGGTTGTATCCAGTAACAATTCAACATGCAATAAAATTATTTAAAAGTCTCAAACTTTTTCTCAAATTTTAATAGACTTGTCAAAAATATCTTACAAATTCAGAAAATAAAACCAAAAGTATGGGTCTATGATGTAAATTTTGAGATATGGCATGAAATGAGCTAATTTTAGGCTAAAATTAGAGGTCATTTTTTCTTGACTTTTATAAAATATTAGTTAAATGTGCCAATATACGTCGATAGAAATACTAAAATATTTTTAAATACTTTTTTTGAAACAACACGAAGATACCCTTATGCATAAACTAGCTAGAAATTTGGTCTGCACTGAAAATAAGGAAGCTAAAATTATAGTACTCTAAAACAACTGAGTTATGTAAAATGTTCATTTTCTTCTTAAAAACCTTCCGCCACAAAATATAGTCCCTTACTTAACTCTGTAAATATGTAATTTTTTCTTAACTATTTTATTCAATATAGTTTATTTGGTATTGTAAAATAGGAATTTACAAGTAGAATTAAAATATGACACAGAATTTCCAGACTAGAGGTGACCCAAAATGGCTACTAAAAATCAGAGGAACGAACCTCTTTAAATAATAAATGGGTGTGGGCTTTTTTTTTCAGATTGTAATTGTTACAACTTTGTTTCTATAATACATTAAACATTTTTGATTTTTTAAGTTATATTTTAAAGACTTTAGGAGCCCCTTGACCCCTAACTAAAGGGGCCAGCCTCTTTTTCTAGATTTCTATGGAAATTTTTTTTTTCTCCACCACTTTTGTAATTTATATCTTGACAAAATTTCAATCAATGAAAAGATAAAGTTAAAAATGTATGAAAATTCTGCCGACCAAAAAAAAGGGGGTGGGGGTGGAAATACTAATGATAACTAGACAGGATCCATAAAACGATATACAAATTCAAAGCAGAGCAGCACAGACCTCCAAAAAATAGAGGTAGCATCAGGTGCCAAGGAAGAGTGAGCATCCTCTTCAAACGAGACTGTTGATAGTCCAGTTTTAGCAACTTGTTTGTCATTAGCTTCCCTCGCCTTAGAAACTGTTCATACGAAGAGCATGCCCTTGCGTATCGAATTAACTGAGAAACAAAAACAACTTTTTTTTCCGGTTGATGAAGGTATATTGCTACATAAGTAAGGAAAGTTGAAGTCATTGCGTTTATCAGAAAGTTTTGTTGTCAGGTTACCATCAATTTCCATTTCCAGTAAAATATCCAAATATGAAACAGATGACGCAGACTCTGTGGTATCTTTTATTTCAAGTTCATTGGGATATATCGAGTCGACGTAAGTATGGAAATAACAATTGGTAATTGATAATTGATAATACGTCGTCGATATAACTGAAAGTTGAGATAAAGGCCACGGCAAGTAATTTATTTTTTCACGTACAAGTTTTTGAATAAATTCTGCTTCATAAGAATACAAAAATAGGTCTGTTAACAATGGGACAGAGTTGGTACCCATGGGAATTCCAACAGATTGTTGGAAGACTTGATTTCCAAAACTACATAGATGTTGTCTTTCAGAAACTCAAAGATCTTACGCAAGGAAATAACCAATTAAACTGAACTTAGTCTATTGTAGTTCCATATATAGAGAGACAATTTCTTTTCTCTCTCCCTTTTTTGGCACCCTTTTTTAAGCCTACAGTATTGATTTTGGACTCAGTGGCTAGAAGAATTATTACTTTAGTGGAATTGTCACACTAATTTCAATGGAACTATTTTTTAGATGCGCATGATGAAACTTCTTGGATGGTGCTTAGTATGTTTGTCAACATGTGAAACCCACGTGTATTTGGGGGTAGATGTGTTTACTATCAATTATCTCTCTTAGAAGCCGCATAAGGCGTTATTTTTCTGATCTATAATTTTTCTTGAAGCATTTTTAAACTATAATTTGTCTTTCATGATTTATATGCTGAGAGTATAGTTAATCAATTAACTTAATTGAAGCTATATAGTAACATATAGTGAAATTAATTCCTTGTGTGAGACCTCAAGAATCAATTTAATGTCAACTTCAGAGTACTTGTTTGTGCAATCAGAATGGTTTTTAACAAAATAATTTTTGTGATCGGCTTCGGCCGATCACTGTTGTGTCCATATGAGGCATCCGGCAAATGCTTCCACGTGCGCACACATTCCGCTTGCATAAGTTGTTCTTATAAAAACTTGAAGTTTGGTTTAGTATTTATATAACATTTTACTCGGTTTTATTTCAATTCATTTACCTTAAGAGATGCAAACATACATAAAATACAGTTCGACCTGTTAATTCAAGAATGCACATTTTGTCTGACGCGTAAGAATTTCGATCGAAAGATTCATTCAGTAATGCAGTTGACCTCGATGAACTGACCTCAATCATAAGAAGATGCTCCATGAACTGACCTCGATCTATTGATGTTGCATAATAGTAGCTAGGAAGACGGCTTGATTTATAAACAAGGTTACGTTATAATGCGACCTCAATAGCAAGTTATGATGGCATTCAATGTTTTTCAGTCGCATTAAATTATTTTAATACCACTCTTTCTTTGTATACTTGTTAATGCTCTTTAAGAGCCCGGCTCAGTATTCTGAAGAAGAAGAAGATACATTAACATTTTATAATTACGTTAAAAATATAAAATTAGACAAGGAGTTTACGAACGGCTTTTCCCAAATTTATTTCAAAATTAAATTTGTTGACGGTTTATAATAACGAAATGGTGTACAGATTCAAAATATTCTATATTTTGTAAAAATACAGTACTTTTTTATTATTATACATCAAACTGATCATGTTGATTGCTTCTAGCTATCAATATATCATTATTGCCGATCATTCCTTTAAAAGGAATACTTGTTTGGATTTCCAATGACAAGGTAGGCATTTTTACGACTACCATTTTTATTGAAGAAACAACGGTCGATGATATCAAAAAGCCTAGATTTTAATTGGTGATGGGGAATGGTTGTATAAAGCGTTGAAAAATCTTACGTTTTGATGCTATTAATTTTGGTAAGACTTTGTGACCTCACAGTTTCTAATAATTCTTTAAAGTTTTTTAGTATCCACATCTGATTCACACCACTTCTGGAGTATATTGTTGTACAGTACTCTTGAAGTTTCTCCTTCACTACTGTAAGAAGTTTAGTAATGCAATAAAGAGAGAGGTTTGGTAGAACTTTTACTGGAACCTGCTATATATCTCTGTTTGTAAGGACTTTTGTGAAGTTTTATAATCCAGTACAAATAAGGTAAGTCAAATTCATTTTGTTTATTGGGGATATTAAATATATCAATAACCGATTTACGATTTTGAAGTATTTTCTGCTTGGAATGGCTGCTATGGGTGTACGTAGGATTACCATGGGTAGAATCGAAATCTAGTTCTTTGAAAATGCAATTAATAAAATGTGCCTTACAAACAAAGACAATGTTGTTACTTGCCTTTTCAGCAGGGACCAGTACATACTGATCGTGCAATCTATCTTGTTCCTTTCGTACCTCTGCTTTTTTGAAAACAGAAGGATAAATTGTTTTCATTTGACCTCTCAGTCGTTTAATACGCGATTTTAATATACATATGATGCTTTTAACCAACTCTGACAACTGAAGGTATCAAGGTCTTCTTTTTCAGATTTTGCCCATCGCTTGGCGTAATCTTGGTAAACGTGGTGCATGAGCAGTATTTTCTGTTTGTGTAGGTTTAAAAGGCCGATGATAAGCAATATTTATAATCATGGACCCGAGTCTGTATTTCGGTGTAGAAAAATAAAAAAGCGGCTTTTCCTTGACTTTTTCAAGACGATTGTTTAACTCTATCAAAAGGACAGAGTAAAGTTTGGTGCAAATGTAATGGGGACCAAATTGTTTATTTACATAAGGTAATAATGAATCAAACGAAACATCGTGTATAATTGGTTTGTTATAAGACCGATGTCCATGACTACGCCGACGTCTCTTTGTGTTGTTAAAAAGTCCCATTACATTAAGATTGGTACACTATGGACCTGAAAGATTCCCCACACTTTCAACATTATCGTTGCATCCATACGGAAAGGCCGTACTTAGTTTTCTTATCCAAAGTTCTTCTTGTTGTCTACGGAATGGCGTACTCTGCGATGGGCTATTGGTATGATGGTAATTTTTTTCTAGAATTCTAACTATCATAGACAAAACAGAATTATCAGGGGAATTGAAATGTTTGTATAAAAGCTGCTGACCGCCATTATTGATTTGAAATCTATGACCTGATATTCGTTTGTTCAGTGAACCTTTGAATGAAATGAATGAAAAGCTTTAGATCCCAATTGATCCCTATTTGAAGGGGCCAGCCCCTTTTTGTGTGATCAAGTACTTTTGAAAACTGTACCATGCTTATTTAAGTTTTGTCGATATAGACGATCGCATTTATATAATTTTATAATGATCGTTAAATACCATCATTTAGACGTTCTCCTTATTGTTTTTGTCTCTTAACTTGGTATTGATATCGATGATGTTATCTTGATATTTTGATAAGTTATGAACATATGGTTCAAAATAACAATATTAATATTGATTTAATTTTAATACCGATGGACTCAAAGGAATTCATAATAGTCAATATCGAGGTTGATATTGTCATTTTTATCGATATTGTTATATTAGTTTTATGCAACTATAAAGATATCTTGAGATAATATAATTAATTAATTATATAATTAATATAAAGACATTTTTTTGTAAGATATCGCCTATACATAGTTAGTCTTGAAACTTATTAGTGTCGATATCGATGTCGATATGGTCATTTTGTGCACGATATCATCGATATCGACAGCATAATTGGTTTCGCAGCTTCATCTGTGTATGTTGATATCGAGTCGATATCGTCAAGTTGTGTACGATATCGTCGAAATCGACATCATAAATGGTTTAGCATTTTTTAAAATTCGATATCGATATAACCATTTTGTGTACGATATCGTTAATATCGACAACAAAGTTGGTCTTGGACATGTTTTGATATTCTAGAGATAATTTATTGTTTAAAAGTCTTTGTTACGAAACAACGATTGTTGTGGTTTTATGGGGGTTCTTTTTGTCTTTTTGTTTTTTATTTTTTCTTTGTTAAAATGTGTTCGATAAACCGATACAAGCTTATCTTTCTATCTGCGTATTCGTTTTGAAAATGAAAAAACATTTCCTAGAGTTTGTCACATTCATTTAAGGTCTTAACCTGGAGTTTTCATATCAACATTCAAAATATAAACACAAACTTTGATTACATAACAAGGAATTGTAGACTTTGTATCTCGCTTGGAACTTTATCATTGAAAATCAGATTTTTGTTGACTATTGTGAGTGCCTTACTGACAACTTTATCAAATATAGTAGTCTATTAGGCTCATGTTGTTCATATTGGGACAGCCAATTGTTAAGTGTTATTACACAATAATTAAAAGTTACTTAATTACTTGAAGTAATTGTTGATTTCATTGTAGCCCAAATGTGCACAAACACATTCATTTCTCCTCTTGGATATAATGCTTATACATGTATATTCTTGGATGCAGTGGCTAATGGGTCAAAGTAGGCAGGATCTGAATTCCTGTTTTGTTTAGAGTCTAGTGTAGAATACCGTTAAAATAACGTTAAAATTGTATATGCAGGTATCTACAGTAAGTAATGTTTGCTTACACGAATATTGGATGTTGTAAATCAGAGAACTCTTTTTTTCATTCACAGAATAGAATTGTTAATACAAAAAGCAAATATGACTTGACTTCCAATAGTTTAAAAAGTATATATTATTAAATATTAGGTTTTAATAGTTAGGCTCTCCAGCATTTACTTTTACTCCTGAAAAAATGAAATGTTGTGATAACGATCAGTATTCAAAATCTTCAGTCTTGTATATTTGTAAGTGGTAGACACATCTCTGATTCTGGTTCTGATTGACTGTTTTCACTTCTTTCACTGATATTGTGAAAGTGCCCAACTATTAAGCCACACGCTTTGTCTTTGCCTCTCTCGCGCTGACAATACAGCTCTGTTACAGACGGGTCAATGTTTCTCTTTAAGGATAGTACACTGTATTCTGTGGGCAGTTGAAATAGATCATAATTGTTTGTCGATTCTTCCTCACCGTTTGTCTCTGTAAAGAAATTGAGATAATGTTGGTTTAATACGCGTTCATAGTTCGTATCAAATGTTTCTTCAATCAAAGTCTCTTCACTGCATGTCGCAAAATGATTACCATCTGTACCAGAGACTGTATTCCTATCCATCATTTGAGATAATCTCAAATCGTCATATACATTACTTAATACTTCTCTTCTATCTTCAGAGGCACGTTCTTGAATGGGATGAGTAAGGATTCCAGGATTTGCAACTTCAATGTTTTGATTGGCTACTGAAATAAGTGAAGATTGCATTAACATTAGATATAACTACATCAATTGTTTTCTTTGAAAAAAAAATGTTTAACGAAATGGTGTTTATTTACAAGAATCTTCCCCATGGTCTCCCTCTGTACAAGAAAACGACCAATGTCTTTTAGATGTTTTCAATCTATTAAAATAAAAACAAAATTGTAGTTACCACCTGGGTAGAACAATGACTAATCATAGAGTATTGAGCATACAGTCTTTTAATTAAACACGAAAAATACCTTGATCTAAAATAAAATATTCCTGCAGCAACTAAAACAGTGAAAACAACTCCTGTCAAAACGAACGAAATGTTTTTCCACTTGGACGTCCATTGACGGGTTGCTGTCAAAGGAATTCGTTTATTTATACAGGAAAGACGTCATGAATGATTAATACCATAATGTCTGCAAAACAAGAGGCCCATGGGGCCACATCGCTCACCTGAGCAACAATGGTTTTATATGGGCGTTCAAAGAATATTGTGCTATATGGCCTCTCAGTAGAATAACAAAAAAAAAAGGGAAAAAAAATACCGTAAAGTATCCAAATTTTACACTTATTTTTGCATACACTTAATCGTTGACATTGTACCTTTATGAAATACCATTTTTACCGAAAATAAGATCCTATGCAAGATATTTAACTAAATTTTTGGTAGGGCTTCACAGTTAACTTCCAGTTCCCTTTTTTTTAGCCCCCCACCACTTTATAAAGCAATCAAAATACATGAGAGCATAAAGGTACATTTTCTCCCTCAACTACTTACTAGTTATTGTATTTTATTTTTTAAAAATTCCTATATGTGAAAGACGAAAATTGTACCTCAATGCACTCAAATTAAAAACATTCAAAAATTTAATTGGTCTTCTCCATTATAAACGATTGTCGTTTACCTGTCGTGAATTTGTATGGTGTTTCATAAACTTACTCACTTGACTGATGACTAAACTTAACTGAAAAATGTTGTCACATGATATATTAATTAAAGAGCTATAATTCTAATCAATGTATTGACAGGCATATCGCTCTATTGTGTTAAGGCCAACCCATTACTTTCATCTTTATTAAGAAACAACAAATGGCTACAAAGATTATTTTCCGCTGCAAATTTTTTTGAAGAACAACGGTAATGCTTTTATCCTCATAATAATAATGTGTCAGAACTATGGAACGTGTTTAAAATACGTTGTTTTTATTTACTTCTGTTTTAAAAACTATCAAAATTGGTGTAGATTTTATATAATTCATCGTGAAAGAAGGGGCACCAAAAAGTAGTTACAACATATCATCCTTTTATTTTTTATGTACAAGTATTTAATATTTAAAGCAAGACATTTCTAATGATCAACCAAAATTTAAGCGTCTTACAATCATATTATTATAAACATGATACAGAGCTTTGTTGAGTCATGTTTTTGTTCACACGAGTTTATTAAATTCAACTTAGATTTTTTTAAAATTGGTATTTCCTAATCAGCATTTGAAATATAAACAAACTGAAACATGACCTCAGCTCTGTGTAAAAACATAGCATTTCGAGCAAAGCTCTGTATCTTGCTTATAACTCGAACGTTGACTCTCAGACACGGTTAGCTAATAGAAAGTTTTAAACAATTTAAACAAAGGAAAAATGCACCAAAACAAAGAAAAACCACAATTTATTTTTCATCATATAAACCAATATATTTCTAGCAGCGAAAATAATCTCCGTTTAGACTGAAAATGCTGAGCATCTTCACCAAAACACGTTGCATTAATCATCCATTACGTAAAGATCGACCCGAATTACATTGTACCAATAGAATGTATGGTATTATATAATATGTTGCAAGTGCATCAGATTTCACTCATTTTGCGCAGGTAAACAATCAGCTGTCTGATTTACCGAAGTCTATGTTTGATTTGATTCGTAAAAATTCCATAATACAGGCGATAACTCCTCTCAAGTTAAAAAGCATAATGAAAATGAAACGTAATTCAAAAGAAGCTAAAATCACCGTCACAAGTGAAAATTTCAACGCATTGAAATATTTAACCTCAATTTACTTCACAAGTTCGGCACAAATATATTTCGCATGTTTCAAATAATCCCATCGCACGTAAACTTTTGCACAACAAGCAAATTCATCTTTGTAACATTGACCCTTTTAACATGCGTTTAACATGGCTGCTTCTAACAAAGACCTAGACTGGTCCTCTGTCTCTAACCTGGTTTTCGATATATGTAATACCGAACCTGAAGTTATAAACTAATCGAACCCAAATTTCTTTGTTATTATTTTCGTAAATTACTCAAATTTGAAACAGAATTAGCCCATGAGTTTTGCAATTTATATTTTCCTTTCCATAAGGATTATATAGGCTAACTTACGTTGAATTTGACTCAGTAGTTCTTGATAAGATTTTTAAAAATGCACCCCTTTTTCTACAGTTTCGATGTTTTCTCCGCTTTGAATAAAGATCGGTCTTTCATTTCTGAAATTTATATTTCTCTTACCATAAGGATGCTTTGTGCCATATTTGGTTGAAATTGGCCAGGTGGTTTTAGAGAAGAAGTTCAAAATGTAAAAGTTTACAGACGGACGGACGGACAGACAGACGGACGACGGACAAAATGTGATCAGAAAAGCTCACTTGAGCTTTTAGCTCAGGTGAGCTAAAAAGCAATACAAAAAAGCGGGTGGGATATTGTGCTAAATTTTAAAGTTGTTAATATTGTTAAGTTCTTTAAACAAAAATAATAAATAATTGATTTTATTAAATAGCTTAATAAGCTCATCTTATTTTTTTACGTTATGTATAATAACCTTAAGCTTTAATACTTACAAAATATATCTGGACATTAGGATGCATTTTTACAAATTAAGTTTTGCAATATAATAGTAATAAAGGCAAGTGAAAATTTAAAAAAAAATTGCTTTTTTAATTGCAGCAGGAAAAAATGGGTTTCTTTATCTGTCCTGTTAAAAACCAAAGCTGATTTTATTACGTTTTGTTTTTCATCTTGTATACATTTTGGGTTCAATATACATCAACTCGTGCCACGATACTGTTGTTTTACTCGGAATTACGTTGACAGGTGTCCAAATCCATTTGATTTTGAACCAAAAACAAACACGTTAAAATATATGTCTGATCAGAAAATGCGACATCCTCTATGCATTCTAATTACAATGGAATAACTCGGCATGTGTTTGTCGTCTTGTCAAAAGAATTATTTTGCACCATTTTAGATTCTTATTTTCTCTCTAAATGACAAATAATGCATGTTTGTGATTCTTTAAAATGTGTTTAAATATTCCATATGTCTGTGTCAAGATTTGCTAACAAATGTAACACCATGATTGAATTACAAGTTAAAGAAAATCGGTTATAATATTGCTTTTAGAATTGGTTTGTAAGGTTTTACTTGAAGAAATATTTACCTTTAATTATTTTCTTGCTCAGAGAGTGACATTCATGATAATATTGTAAATGCTGAAAGAGACGTTGCTAAACATGTTTATGAAATAAATAACTTTTTTTTTCCTAATTGGGTATTAGTTAATTCGTGTAATCACTTCACAAGAGATTTTCCACTTTAAATATGTGCAGTTATAATTGTATGGTCAGTTTTGCTATATAGAAATATGTTGATACTTTTCTCACAAGTGGTTCTGTTTTTTTTTTATTTTAGTTAGGATATTTTATTTATAACTTAACATGCTGTATTAAAGTTTCTAAGAAAAAACTCACAGTGCTTCATTTCATTTATAAAAAAGGTGTTGTAACCAGTTGTTGTTTTTGATGTGACCACATTTTCGTCCTCTGTGTCCGTTTCTGTTTGTAGACAACCGTCGACCATGTCACACAATTTAGGTACTCCTGTAGCAACCGTAGTTATTCCTGTGGCACCCCTAGTGACTTCTGTAGCAACCGTAGTTAATCCTGCAGCAATCATCTTCCCATTGTATGTGCCGTTATTTTTCGGAATACAGCCTTTGACTGGGTCACAATATTGATCATCAGAGCAGTTGCATGGTATCGTACATAAACGACCGAAGTAATTATTTGGACATGTCTTACTACAATTCACACATGTTCCATCCGTCCATTCTAAAAAAAATTAAGTCAGATACATGTTTAAAACTGAACTATAGTAGAACATGTTAACATACTTAATTTCATTGAATATATAAAATGCATAGTTGTGCGCATTTTATGTTTCAGGAAATACTGAACTTTAATTCACATTAATTTATGTACCTGTACAGTGACCATTTCTAACATAGTAGTTTTTAATACATGGAAATGTGTCCCTGAAAACAAAAAAATATAATCAATAATAGCCGCTTTAAGTGGTAATAAATGAGTTGAACAACTAAAATAATATTGAAATGAGAATTTTACTCCTTTATGAAATAAAAAATTTCGTCACTATAGGTAACATCTCAGGAAAAAAACCCCCATCTAAACAACTTTAAATCTGATAATTAATGGAAATAAAAAGTTAAGAATAGCATTACAGTAACAATTAGTTTTAAAGCGTACCCATTCGTTGTGACGTTTTTTAAGTTACAGCCATCGACCGGGTTACAGTATTGTTGACGACAAAAACACCTTTTCTGACAAAACTGACCATAGAAGTTCTTTGGACACATAGAAGAACTGTTCATACCAAACGTTCCAGCTGGAGATTCTTGTTTGAATACAAAATGTGATTAACATCAGTGGAAATTTTATTTTACTACGTTTTAATAGGTTGTCTCATAATAATATTAAGATACATATTGTCTATGATGAATTTGTCAGATACGTGGGGATAACGAACAGTGTTCAAAAAACCAATGAAGTATTTCTAACAGAGCGATATAATGCAAATTATGACATAAATGATATATTAAGTATAAAAACTCATAAACTGTTTAATTTGTTACCCGTACAATTACCATTGACTTTGTAATAATCAGGACAACACTCATTTTCTTTGTGGTTGTCACTGAAAATAAAAATATAAATCAGGCATTCAATATCACACAATTATGGCTCTTTGATGAGGTCAATACATGGATTTATAGACCTAAAGATGGTATATCGATCGATGACGAAGTCCTAGGTTGATATACTCTCATCAGGTCTATTAAACTATGTATTTTTTGATATCAAAAGGTTATGATTGTTTCATTTTGATTGATAAAAAACCAAACCCCTGTAAGTGTAAAACAGTCAAATATTTGCTTCATTACGTATAGGCCTATGCGTTCATTTTGTTGTTGTGACGTCACAATATCACACAACCATTATGTTGTCATGGAAATCTTTTTTTAGTATAGTTAAGAAATGAATTCAATATTTTTTGTTTTATACGATATAAAATGGTTTGGGGCAGTTTACGCTTTATAAACCGCGAAGCGGTTTATAAAAAAGCGTAAACTGTCCTAAACCATTTTATATCGTATAAAACTAATAAATATGAAATTCATTCCTTATAATTTAATTTTTTGTAATTAGATGTAGATAAATAAAGTCATTTCACCTTTAAAATGACATCAAAATGTATAAAATTTAAACTTAACGTCCAGCGGATTGATACGTTTTTGACGTTTGTTTAACTGTGACGTAGGCAACATTCTTTATACGATATAAAACAATTTTTTAGCCAATCAGAAATCCCGTTACAACCAGAATTAAATTATTGAGGTTTATATTTTTTTTATTTTTAGTATAGTTAGTTCAAAAACAGAATTTAAAGCACGGTCATGTGATAGAAATCGACTAATCATATGCTTAAAAAATACAATATTTTGATTAATTGATATATGGATAATAATGTTCACCAAAAATATTTATATACTCAAAAATGTAAAATAATATCTTAGCTGATATATCTATAACGGCATATCTATTTCTTTACAATATGTCATTAGGTTTACAGAAAACAGTCAACATGAGAAATGATGTTAGTTTTAACAGAGGCGGTATTTCTTTTTCTACATGCATTACTAATATGTTTATTACAAATACAAATATCAATTTGACTAGCACATGTTTCCGGATTTGGTTGCATAAAGTCTTCGTATGTTTTATGGTCAATACAACGACCTTGTCAGCAATCTTCTTCCACTGGGTCGCATGCTGACTGACGTTTTTCATACTTATTGTTAGACCGTAACTAATCAACTAATTGTGTACGGACTTTTTCGTTTCTTTTCGATTACGAAAAAGAGCACACGGCGGGTGTGACCGGTCAGCAGAGGATTCTCACTCCTCCATGGCACCTGATCCTACCTCTATCTTTTTGGAGGTCCGTGTTGCTCTGCTTTGAATTTGTATTTCGTTTTATGGATTTTGGAGATGGCTGACGGTTTGTTTTTGTCATTGTTTCAGATACGATTAATTGCTAGGATATACAATAACTTACGCGCCAAAAACAAATATACAATATTCTTCATAACAAAATTTAAAGATAAGAACATTAAAAAAAAGAAAAAAATATATATCTTATATCTGGCACCGTAGTAAATTAGATAAAACATTTGTTTCAATTATTCATCACTTCCTGTTTGGACAGAGAAGGTTCTTTGAGTGTAGTGTAAAGACTTATCATGGATACATATATATGTTTTAAAATTCAACACGATGTTTTTGAATTTCAGTATTTCTAAAATGATTTGAAAATGCAATTTACTAAAATTTGTTATAATTGCAAACTTCATGAAAATAAGTTTATCGTACGTTCGAGATACACAATCTGATAAACGAGATACTAAGTCGTAAAAACTAATCGTAATGAATAAAAATATATCGTACGTTCTCTGAGCGTACGGTGAGCGAACTCTTTAAAGCGAACGGTGAGCTCACGCTAAGCGAAATTTGGTTCACCGTTCATTAGTGTTCACCAAATTTCGTTCAGCGTGCGCTTACCGTTCGCTCACCGTACGCTCAGAGTGCGCTCACCGTTCGAGTGGGAAAGTAGAACGTTTCAGGGACTGTACATGTACATGTAATCGATCAAGTTTTCGATGATATATGTATTATATGTATATTTTTCATAATTGACATACTAATATTTCAAACATAGAACCTCTACATAATTTCTCTTATACATAATTATACATAATAACCATATAAATAATTTCTACATACTCCTCTTCATTATAAATAAATTTACCACTAATTTATCTCCGTTATAGTAAATACTTTAAGATGCAGGAACATACATCTATGGTCGATACGACGACCTTGTCAGCAAATACAATCTTCCACTGAGTCGCATGCTGACTGACGTTTTTCATACTAATTGTTAGACAATAATTAATTACCTAATTGTCTACGGACTTTTGTGGTTTTTATTTTCCCGATTACGACAAAGAGCACACGGCGGGTGTGACCGGTCAGCAGAGGATGCTCACTCCTCCTAGGCACCTGATCCTACCTCTATCTTGGAGGTCCGTGTTGCTCTGCTTTGAATTTGTATTTCGTTTTATGGATTTTTGAGATGGTTGACGGTTTGTTATTGTCTTTTTTTTCATGTATAAAATAAAAAAAAAATATTTTAGATTTTTCAATCAAACAAAAAGTAATGAAGAGAACTTTAGATGAGTCCTTTTTTCCCCAATAAATTATTTTATTTTATTACCGAATGCCTGACAACCACAAATTTCCTACACGTAGCTGGACTTAAGATATAATAATAATTTTTTTTTTAAATCAGATACTATTAAATAAAGGCGGTATTGTGTAAAGATTCCTTGTTTACAACTGTATTGTTGGAATTCCTCTGTATGTAAGGATAACAGTACACAGTCTAATTAATCCCTAATTATTTAATTAATAGTGAGTTAAATAATTACACCCGTTCGCCAATAATTTAGAATGTTTTTAGTGTCACCGTGTGATACTATAATTAAAACAATTCAGATGCGGTAGTCGTTACTCTTTAATTATGAGGAGATATATGTAGGTGATAATTGTTAATCGCTTATAATGTAAGATGCGGTAGTCGTTACTCTTTAATTATGAGGAGATAACTGTTAGGTGATGATTATTCAATAGCTTGTATTGTTCCACGTTGGCTTTAACTATGAAACATGCATTTTATTTTTTATATTAACGATGAGAGTAGCCATCTTCGAATCCTCATACGTGGAGCGAGCTTCATATTTTAAAGACTTTGCCATGCCATTTGAAGAAGAGTGGTTTGGAGTTGGTGGTATGACAGCCTCCTAGCCCTGCCCAAACCTAATCTCCAAGATGATGCGATACAGCCCGGACATCGTTGTCATCTGTTTAGGGGGTGACGACCTTTCCAGTGGAGCAGAGCCGTCTACTGTCGTCGACTGTCTGACAAGTCTCTTCACCAGAATTAGAGATTTCAGCCCCCGACAAGCCGAGATTTTCTTCACGGAGAAAATTCCGTTCTTCTCTTCATCGAGAGGAATTTGACACAAAAAGGAGAACCGTCAACAATAAGATGAAGAAAATCCTTGGCCGAACCTTCATCAGAATAGACGTCAGGTTTCCCAGACACTACCTCCCAGACGCGATCCATTTCAACGATGCTGGGACTGTCATATTTCTGCTTTCCATAAGCAAGACAGTAAAGAGTAGCTCCATGGAGTAGACAAGTAAACGGCCCTTTTAAGGGCCATTCACATTTCTCGAAAATGTACCTCATTACAGATATCAGAACATGCCTGAAACGGCCCAAAATGGCATACCCATCAAGTTACACAAATCTCAAACTCGAAATAAAAACAAAAATACATTTCATTATATTAAAGACACCAATATCAGCCCTCAGGTCCATGTACGACGTTATGAAGATTTTGCAATATATAATTCCTTATAACTATAGTTTTTATTATATAAACGTACATGCCTGTTTGCGGACATTTTGTCACAAATATTCACAATATTTAGCGTGGACAAAATACGATTTCTTCAAGATTTAAAGAAGGCGGACATAATGTTACCACTTTTACAAACTGGGGAACTGTTTTTAATTGCAGACATTATGTTACCACATACATTCAAGTCGGCGGACATTATGCCACAATGTTCACAATGTTTTGCGTGGTCATAATACGATTTCTCCAAAATTTTAAAGTGGCGGACATAAAGTTACGACTTTTAAAAATTGAAAAAAAATTAATAGTGGACATAATATTACGACTAACGATTAAAACATCCATTCGTGTTAGCGGATATTATGCCATTTTATTTTTTAATTTTAGCGTGGTCTTTATATAATCTCTTAAAAATCTAAAGGTGGACATAATATTACGACTTTTAGAAAATATGGGTAATATTTTTAAATGGCGAACATAATGTTATGAAATACATTACAGTCAGTGGACGTCATGCCACAATTTTTAGCGTGGTCATAATTATTTACGATTTTTCCAAAAGTTAATGCGGCGTAGCTTTAGAAATAGGAGAACACTTTTAAATGTCGGACATAACGACTTACGATTTTAACATACATTCATGATGGCGGACATTACACCACAATTTATAACGTGGGCATGAAGCTTTTTTTTTTCTCAAAATTTAAAGGCGACAAACAGAATATTACGACTTTCAAAAAAATAAAAGGTGTGCGTGTACGTTAAACGAACTCTTCAAAATATAAGGCGGCGGACATAATGTTCCGACTTACGATTTAAACGTGCATTTCTATAAATTTGCAAACATTATGCTATAAATTTTTGTATCGGACATGATACGGTCTTTCAGAATTTTTGACGGACATACGCTTCGAGAATGTGTATATACATGTATATTTTTTAATACGACCAGTGTAATTTGCGAAAGAAAGTGTATATATACATTAAATTGTCATTCTTAAAATAATCACACAAGGAGATAGCAAATATGATATTTAGAAACAAACAATTGAGTACTGTGTCTAACATTGGTGGCGGACATTAGACCATACATTTTCTTAAACAACCAAGCCGACATTTTTAGCGACGTACATACATAAAATACAATTTCTCGTAAATTTTAAGGCGGCAGACATATGGTAACGACTTTAAGGGGAATATACCGAAC
Organism: Magallana ariakensis; assembly: GCA_020458035.1. Classification (NCBI taxonomy): domain Eukaryota; kingdom Metazoa; phylum Mollusca; class Bivalvia; order Ostreida; family Ostreidae; genus Magallana; species Magallana ariakensis. The sequence goes on along the minus strand of CM035814.1, from coordinate 69,052,142 downwards.
TTTTGTAGAGGCGGACATAACGTTATGATTTTTCCGAAAAAGTGACGGACATTTAGAGATGGCGGACATAACGTGACGATTTTTTTTAAAAGTGGCGGACATTTCGTGATGGCGGACATTACGTGACGATTTTTTCGAAAAAATGGCGGACATATCGTGACGGCGGACATAACGTGACGGCGGACATAACGTGACTCAACATCGTTTAAACCCATTCTCTCATAAAACTTAAAATATTAAGTGTCATCCAACTCGACAGCAACAGATCGGTATAAAGTTTTTTTTTTATTAAAATGGGTATTTGTATGTCCACATGTGAATGCTCTTTGAAGAAAAATGAATTTTAATAATAAATCTAGTGTTTTTCCAAACTGCACTATCAATTTTGATGGTCAGATCATTGAGGCATCATCCTCTGCTAAAAATCTTGGTGTACGTTTTGATCGGTGCCTTGGTATGGAGGACCAGATAAGTTTAACTTCAAAACAATGTTTTTACCAACATATATATATATATATATATATATATATATATATATATATATATATATAAAACCCCTGTGCTTATATCTCTTCATTGGCTGCCAGTGGAATTTCGAATCCAGTATAAATTATTTGTGACTGTTTGTAAGGCGCTTCACGGGACGTCTCCATCCGTCTCCATCATACATACAGGAACTTACAAATTATATGTTCCTATGCGGACAATGCGCTCTGAAAATTCAAGATTTCTTGTCCACCTCGTGTCCGCACAAAACAATATGGTGATAGGCGGTTCGATGTTAGTGCTATTGTACTCTGGAACGGTCTCCCGGCAGATCTGAGGCACGAACAACATCTTAAGTTTTAAAAAATCACTTAAGACTCGCCTGTTCAAATTAGCTTTTTTATAATTGACAACGTAATCCATTTTAATGATATCTGTGAACAGGATTCCTGATTTTACATTTTAAAGTAATGTATTTATTATCACTGCTTAATCTATTTCAATCATGTTTTATACATCTTAATTGTTTATTTTAATCATGCAATGTATGTACATCATTATTTTATGTAGAGCGCTTTAGAGTAACTTTTATTATCTTTAGCGCCATATACATTTTATAATAATAATAATGATATATAATAATAATAATAATAATAATAATAATAATAATAATAATAATAATTTTTAATTAGTTTTCTACAAAGCAACATATAATCATATATAAATTAAATCAAAATTTTGAAAGATAATTTTACATTGTTTATCAAAATGAGAATATCAATAAGTTTAACAAGTTAAGACATTTTAACAGAATAGTACAATCATAAACGCTGCATAAATAGGATTTATAATGTTTTTGTATAACAAATCGTTTTTTAAAGAACAGTTTGTTCAAATTTTTCATTTTTAATTTAAGGAAGAGGAAATCATTGACATCGATATAGACAAATATTGTTGATATAAAGAATTTAAAAAAATAAGTGATCAACAATTTAATATGATATTTGCAAAAATAAAATCACAGCTACGTTATGTACATAACGTCATTGTTTGAAGACTGAATATAGTACTTTATAATTTTATGCGTATAACTTGTAAATTGTAAATGTGCGTCATTAGCAGCAACCATTTAAACATTTTGCGAATTCAGATGAGATTACATTGTAAATACATTTTGTTAACAAATTGATTAATAAAAAAACACTTGCTTTGATTAATAATGTATGTACAAGAAATGAAACCACTGTTGAATCGGATCAAAAAGTTTGCTTTACAAGCAAGTTAATAAGCTTGAAGAATTTGCATAAATAACAATTATTCATGCATTAATCACAAGGATGATTTTGCTTCGCGATTAATTCAGCGTAATGTGTAGATTCACTGTTAATAGTTAATTTTAATAATTAAAATTATTTTTATTTTAATAAAATCCAGCCTTAGCTAGGAATTGCTGAATGGACGATTCAGTGATAATTGAAAACACAGTGATCAACTGAGCTTTACTTAATATATTTCTTGTAATTTAATAAATCGCTGTTTGAATTCTAATTGCCTGTAACTACATTAAGACATACTTAAAAAGTTGAAAGAAAATTCAAAGGAATAGAATACTAGTAAAGTAAAGGACAAAAGTAATGATAATTGATCGCACCAAATTTTTATTTTGCATTTTTTTTATCAGCTTAGAACCCGTGTGGAAATTCATGTAGTACACAACATAATTTGCGCGTAAATATACTGAATGATTTATGTAATATGAGGTTTATTTTTAGAATTTTTTTACCTTTATTACGATAATTCTAAAAATAACTTGTTATATAAGATTAAAAAACAAATTTTTTGGCAGATATTTATTCTACAGTTACATAAATGTATAATAAAAACTTCAAGAAATAATGCAATTAAATATTATCTTTAGTCTACAGCATATTTGAGGTTGCGTTTTATCTTGTACAGCTAACTCTTTAGAAGGAAGGGTAAAACATGATAAAAATTGTATAAATGTTGTGTAAAAATTGTATGAATGTTGTTTATGATTATTTTAAGAAATTAGATAAATACATGAATTATTATGACATAATTTAAGTAATCGTGCATCCAGTTTGCAATATCCAAACACAATGAAAACAGGTGAGCGATATTCTTAGTGAAAATGAATTAGAGCTATCAGATAGCAAAACGTTGTTAACAAGAATAATCATTAACTCAAACATAACACTCTTAATTCTTTTAAAACTTTCAATCTGCTTTTTCCTGATTATCAGGGTGTTTATTCTGAAAGAAACGCATTCAAGCAACTGATCACTTTGTTAGGCATCAACCATCTGGCATTTTCAACATTATATCAATCTCCTCGAACAATTAAAAACACCACAATTTTGTTTTCAAATTTCAAACTTCAAACTTGTCATTTCAACAAGTATATAATTATCATACATATCATGTTCGTTTCTTCATTTTTGTTTACAGTAATTCCCTAACGATTGTATTACTTGCTCATGAAAAAATTTACGTGTAAAAAAACCCTGTAAACATCATCATAATGTTATTCTATCTCAATGTCCGTTTTTAGGATGGTTAAACATGTATCCATTTCTGATTGTTTGTTACTTAAGGAACAACTCCCACTGTTTTCATACACATTGGCAAAGTCATATACATCGGCATTATTATATTCGGTCTTACCATATAATTCTGCAGCTGATGGATCAAGGTTTCTCTTCAAAGACAGTATGCTGTATTGGAAAGGCATTTGAAATTGTTCATAATTTGGTACCGATTCATCTTCGGCATTGGTTTCTTCATTCGAGTTTGTATACATCAACTGATTTTCAAGTAAGAAATCGTTGTTTAAATCACAATGTTCTGCATTCGGAATTTCATTTTCGGTGCTACATGTCGCAAAACTATTTTTCTTTGTAACATTGCTATATGTATCTAAGAGTTTAGACGACCTAAAATCGGCATACAAGTTGTTCATATTGTCTGACGTTTCTTCATTTGCACGTTCCTGAACAAGGTTAATGTTTTCAATATTTGGCTCTCTGTGGTCCTGTCTAGCAGCTGAAAACAGACCTTTTGTATTTATGCTGTAGAAATGTACTTTAAAATTATTAAAATGTTTTCATTTAGTTTATGCTCACCAGAAAGATCTGACTGGTCTTCTCCACATCTTAATGACTGTATGTGATTCTTTTTCAATCTAAAACAACAAAATACATTTTTACTTTGTTATAGTATTGATTGGTTTCTGCAAACACTTTATAATTATTACCTTGATCTTATACACATTATTGTTGCCACAGCGAGTGCAGTTACAATGGACCCAATGAAGGCAAATGTTATATTTTTCCACACATACATGTCTTCAAAATTGTGTGTTGTAGTGAGCGCTTTGGTAGACGATGAATAATCTGCAATGTAAAACATAATCATTTCAGAGCTGATCGTAGGAAACACAACTAAAGTGTATCAGATCTTTTTTCTTTATAAAAAGACAAATATGGTCAAAAAATTGAAGCAAATTGATATTATTCTGTTGGTGAATCAAGGGCAACGTATCAAATTCAATTTTACAAACATGATTTTCATGAAAGTTGTATTTGAGATAAGAGTTACTAAAATGTATTGAAAACTAGAAAAAAAATTATTAGAACCAAATAAGATAGTTCGTAGATACCATTTTAAAAACTGTTTCTACAGACCCTGAAACGTGCTACTACACCCCTAAAACGAATCGTACCGTTCCGTGCAAGAAACGAACCGTGCCGTTCACAAAACGAAACGTACCGTTCACAAAGCGAACCGTGCAAAAAGCGTGCAATATAATTTATGCAAGACCCGCCCCAAAACGGCCAAAAAAGCGTACCGCACCGTGCAATAAGCGTGCAACTGCTGCCATATACGGCTTATTGACTAATGTCTTTCGATGAATACGGACGGAGATTATCGCTGACCAGATAAGTTCAACATTTTGCTGGATTTTAGTTATACGGGATTAAGTAACACATAATAATTTAACGCTGTTATTTTTATTAAAACCGTTATAAAAATGTTTAAATCTAATTTCCTTTTTTAGACCTTAATCTTTTCTTTACATAGCGCCATAAACTGTTAATACATGTACATGTGTATGTCGTAAATTGTGAAATAAGAAGTGTCGGTAATCAACTTGATAAATCAGTTTTTCCTTCAAATAATAAACTACTTATACATATATATAAAGTTGTTAGTTGCTTTAACGTACATTAAATCATAACTTGTTATATCAGTATGCTTCTTGGCTTTCTTGTGTATATTAAGTTTAAGTCGCGATCATTTCCTGTGTATAGTGATTAACAAACCCAGGATATAATTCACACCTGTTCAAGACAAAAGAAAACCTACAAAATTGCGTACGTCTTCGTCTAACAGTACAGCACGCCCATTTTCGATCTAACGGAAGAGATTTTCTATCTAACAGAAGAGAGAGAGAGAGAGAGAGAGAGAGAGAGAGAGAGAGAGAGAGAGAGAGAGTTTGTGTGTTAATTATATTACTTAAATTAATATAAGGTTTATCGCTTTAGGTTTTTATAGTCAGTCTTTTGAGCGGGATTTTATTTTAGGACTCCACATGCTTCGCCTGTCAATCAGTTTAAGTATAGTAGTACAGATCACGCCATGCGCCGCGTGCAACGTGGCTCCTCCTACATACCTAGAAGAAAATTATCGAATGAAAACGTTTTAGTTTTATGTTTTCTGAAATCCTTATTTCAAAGAGTGCTCCTATTTAAAATGATTTAACAATAATTTCCTTCCAACTTCATGATTATAACTCATGTACTGGCGATCCGAATCTCTTTCCATCGCTGTCGTATTTTTTGTTACTAGATAAAATCTTAATATATTTATCACTTTAAGCATTCAATTGTTGATTGCCGGGTATTTTTCCGTGTCCTGTTTACAACAAGTTTGTGAGTAAAAAGGCAAATGAAATATTAACAGCCAGCATTTGTAAAACGTCAGCTAAATCGCATGCATATAGTAAAGAGCGGAGACTTGTCCAACAAAATGATAAATACCACGATTAAAAGCTATTGACTTATTGTGTGTATCCAGTTGTGTACATAATAATTTATCGTAAAAATATGGTACATATACATGTATATTTTAACTGAATAACAAAAACTAATACATTGTAGTCATATTTTGACTATACACGCGATATCATTTCAGGTAACAGAAGCGATGACATGTTACTTGTAGGGGTAATCTGTGTATACGAACAAGTGCAGAAAATCAGAATCAACATTCAAATAAATAAAAACCCGTGTCGAAAAACTTTAAAACAGTTAATTTCTAGATTTCTACACCGAAATTCATTGTTTATATTATCATTAATTGCGTGTATTTTTACATTGTCTATTCACCAGAGGAATTTGAACGGCCACAGTACGCCATAAAGAATGATCATACTAATTATGAATACAAAAATAGAAAGATGCTTGTAAATATAACAACTAGCCGAAAATTAAGACAGCGAGAAAGGAAACTAAAGAAATATCGGAAAAAGTCGGGGCAATTTTTTATAGCAATTTTAAATGCATTTGAAATATTTAATGACTTCAATACAAGTACATGCATAAAAAATATTAATCTTAAGATGTTTGTTAGATTGCCAGATCGCCGAATTAACAAACATGTATCGGATTGAAGTCAATCAGGTCTTTTAATCTATTGTAATAATTGCATTTATCTAAAATTAAATACGAATAATAACAGACTATTCAAAATTAAAACTATCCTCCGCTTCCCGGCCGTTTTCAGCGAGTACACGTTTCACACAACGTACATGTATCAAAAACCGGAAAACGAATGGAAGTTCTGATTTTAATTAAATTGAAATACATTTGTAATATATCAAATAAATAAAGAAAAAAGGCTCGTCATAATTACTAAGTCTGCTGAAGTCTATCAGACAAAAACTAAACAAAATTATATCGAGAAAATTCAAAGCGTTCATGCCACGCCTACCTCATTAATAAAGCGCGCAAACCGTTTACAAAGCGTGCAGCTATTTTTAGCAAAGCGTACTGTGCAAGAAGCGAACCATACCGTTCACAAAACGAACCGTACCGTTCACAAAGCGAACCGTACCGTTCACAAAGCGTACCGAACCGAACCCTGCAACTGGTGTAGTAGCACGTTTCATGGTCTGTATTACATTTAATTCCGAATTGAACATGATAGGGAAATAGTATACCTATATTATAATGTCATCGATATCGTATTCACAGGGGACCCTTTGAAAGTGCGATTTGTCGTAGTTTTCCTTCATTCTAGGAAACTCCAGGAAAAAGGTTTATATACATTATTTTTTTAAGGTTGATTTATGAAGCTTAACTTCATAATTAGAGTGTGCTACCTAATGAAAAAATGACAATAACAAACCGTCAACCATCTCAAAAATCCATAAAACTAAATCAGATTCAAAGCAGAGCAACACGGACCTCCAAAAAGATAGAGGTTAGATCAGATGCCATGGGGGAGTGAGCATCCTCTGCTGACCGGTCACACCCGCCGTGTGCTCTTTGTCATATAGTTTTAGTGGTTGTGAAGTAATACTGAAAATCCGATATTTGCAACAAACACTCTTTTAAGGTGCGCAACAAATATGCGCAAATTAAATGTGGTCTGTCGCCTTTAAAGTATCAACAATTTGTTAAATTATTTTAATATTAAATGCTTTATTGGTTTATGAGTTGAGTTATAGGAGACATAAAACTCATTAACTAACGTTATACCTTTCGTTCTTTCTTCCAGATAAATCAAACAAACTCAAAATTTACTTCCCTTTTAGAAAATAATGAGGCATGTTTTATGTAGAAATTTCTTGCTTGTGTCATCAATCGAAGTATTTCATATATATACAATAAAATTGCTTTGTTTTCGTATTTAATACAGCTTAAAGATATGCAGTTTATTGATTCTCTAAATGCTTCAAAAATTACGTATTCATGCATGTCATATCTCATTCACTTAAGATAGTTTTTAGATACCGGTATTTTTAATATAGATGATTTAAGAAGCTTGCAGAAAATAATGCATAATTCATTACCAGAATACAATTTAAATGCTACAAGAATTACTAGAATAAATGTAAGTGTACACTAACCCATGCGGGATAAATGTCAATAGAAATTTTAAAAAAATGTTTGAACCTGTCATTTATTGACACCGATGGTTGTTGCTAGTTTAATATCAGTTTGTATATATTTATTTGTAAATCTTAACATTTAAAAGTACAGTACGTTTTGAAGAATTACCTGCATTCTTACGCTTGTTCTCATCTACTTTTAGGTTGTCCGAAGCTAAAATGGTATCGGAAAAGGGTCTTATTTTCATTATCATAAGAAACTACTTTAACTGGGCACATTTCTTAAAAGTTTTATTACATAAAATAACAGCGAAGTCTTGCACAATACTTTATGATTGTGACGTCATATAAACCGCTTAATCACGTGACGTGCGCATCCTAACACGACATATGCTCTTTATCAATCTCATCAGTGCAAGTAATTAGTGACATTTATGCAATTTTTTTATTTAAAGAACCTTGAATAAGTCATGCATTTTGCTGTTCTTGCTAGGGGTTTATATAAATATACCGTTTATTTAAAATATTGTCAAAACAGTTTGCCCATCTTCAAAATTAACATTTGATTTCCCTAGCATGAGTCACATTGGTACTTATTTTCTCTTCAAACTTTATGCTTAATATACTAAGAGTGCAGTGAACTTTCATTTGCGCTAAGTTGTTTTTTTAACAAATAGTTAATAATTAGTCATTTAACTAATACGACGCTTAAAAACTGCTAATAACTGATAAATATGTGATGCTTAATATTGATAATATTAAAAAAAATACACTAGTATTTACAACAGTGTCAATGTAAGGGTGAGGGTTTTATTAATCTTTAATACAATTCATTTATAACGTTATGACGGTTTTTGAGAACTATCAAAAGGATGCAGATCGTAACATCAAAGTTAGTTATGACGTCTTATCGTGTGAAGTACAGACATGAGACACGTGACTTTCTACCTATATTGCTGTGAAATCAATCGGTAAGCCTTTACATACCCTCGTTTTGTATGCATCCATTGATTGAGTCGCAATTTTGACCATCAGTACAATTGCACTCTTCCTCACAAAAGAGACCGTAATGATTTTGTGGACAGGAGGCGCTACAGTTTAAGCCAAAAGTTCCTGCCTGACATTCTTTATGAAGAAATAAATGAAAATCAGTCTTACTTAACACGATTCAGTATTCGTTTGATTAGCTCTTAGAAGACGATGCTAAAGTATGAGACTCCACATGAATTCTGAATGAAAACAGATTTTGTTTCACATTATGGAAATAAAGAATTCAGACAATTATATAAATGCATTCTGTTACCTGTGCAGTTGCCATTTACTTTGTAGTAATTTGGACAGCACCGTCCTATATCACTGAAATATATAAGTAAAAATCCAACTGTGAACACGCTGGTGTTAATATTTCAAAAAACTGATATCTTTGGTTTTCAATAGAAGTTTTTTAGAAAGATGATCTAGCATTAAATTTCATGTCATTTATTTCCGTTTATAATAATAATAATTATTATTATTATTGTTATTATCATAGTTTGAATGTTGTATTTGCTCGCATAGCAATATTCTTGAATTGGTAATTATTATGTGTTATGTCTTTTCTTTAGTAAACAGTTTACTCAGGGAATCATCTTCAAAAGAAAAGAAGAAAAACTGGTGTTAAACACATGTTTACTGTTTAAGAAACGTGTTTTGAGTATCACTAACATTAAAAGTGTCTTCTTTGAATCAGAACGTTTCCTTTTTTTTTTTTACACAATTTTCAAATAATTTAGAGAAAATTATTTCTATACTAAATTTAATGTTCCCCGATCCTCAGCCTCAAAGTATTGTTTCATCCTAAAACTGTTCTTTATCCTTCAAACGTTATAAATGAAATAAAATAAAAAGATTTTTTAAAATACTGTCCATGCATTTTATTAAGTTATTGCAATCATGGCCTCTCAATGTAGCCAAGAAGTTCGTTGAATGGTTCAGCGTAATATTAACCATTTAGAGGAAAATTTATGATACGGATACACTTATTTCAGATAATTTAGAGTTATCGAACATTGCTGAGGATCGGATATCGTTAATTTTCAATAATGTTCTTCCAGTGATAGTTTAGAGAGTGAGAGTGAAAATGATTTCACCACTAGTAATTTATTGTTTCTTTGAGAATAAGACGGCTTTTTATGTAAGTTGTTCCACTTTTTAAAGGGTTGATACGATTTAGGTAAAGGTGAACACAATGAATTTAAAGTTGCTATAAAAAAATATTTTGCTCTATTATATTTTTAACGAAACCGTAAAGATCGTGTACAAACAATGGAAGAATTAGTGCTGGGTCTATTATGTTAACACTTTAACTGTTTAATTCAAAAGAGCAGTTAAATCATGGAAAAAACACGATTTGATGCTTGAAAGTTGATATACTATTGAAAATCTCAATTAGTGTATTCATACAAACCTGTTGCATTCAGAACAAAACACAAACCCTCCTGATTGACAAATGATAAGTAAAAGAAATACAAAATCAACCACAAATACGTAATATGTCAACATTGTTCACTTAGATTACACAACTACGGGCAGACCAAATAACTTTCCCTTATCTGATACCATTTATATTATAAACATTTCGATATACTTTCCAAAAAAAGGAAATTAGAAACATTAGTCATTAACAAATGTAAGCATTTAAATCAATTAATTGGAGAACTTTTAAATCAGTTCAGCTGTAGCAATTGTAATTCTAAAAAATAATTCGATTGATCTCTTTAAATACTTGAACGTGTTAGTGTAATTTAATATATATAAAATTTACAATTGATCTATAATAAAGACACCTGTTGTGATTGTTTCTGTTATCAATTATTACCATTTTATTTTCAACAGTTGTTTAAATAATCTACATGTAGTTTAACTTTTTAAACGTTTTTATTCACGGCTATTGCAATGGGTATCTGTTATTTGAAAATGAGGCCGGCAAGACTGAATGTGACCATGTAATAAAATGACTAAAACAGATAACAATTTAAAATGAAGCAAGAATAAAAAAAACAATAAGTAAAGAATTAAAGAACGATTTATAAAAAAAGAAAAGTAATAAAATACGAGGTCAAGTACAATCCAAGTTTGCATGCTTTGCAGAAATTATTATTTCCATGCAGTCAAAAGTGCAATATTATAATTTTCTCAATAAAAATTTGAAGGTTTATTGATTGAAACTGTGTAGGATGTTTAAAAGTTATATAATTAATAGAGTTGTAAAAGTTAATGCTAGACATTTTAAGTAGGACACAATTAAACACATTCTTGGTCATATCGCTAGCCAAGGGTGACGATCCACGGTGTTGCTATTGAATAGAGAAACACCGTGGATCGTCACCCTTGGCTAGCGAAGATGATTCTTGGTCGGATATTTAGTTTTTCTCTAGTTTTACAGATAACAAGTAGCTTACTGGTGAATTTTTCCCCAATGATTTTATGATATTGTCACTTGTGGCATTTCAATATTTTTAATTCCATTGATTGATTTTCTTGTCACATATATATAGATATTATTTGAAAAAGTGTACAATTGTGATTCGTGTATAGTTGTTTTTAAAAAATTTCAATCAATTTGTTTCAAAATATTTACAATGACTCACCATATAAATCTTAAGCAAACAGCCAAAACGAAAACTGTCGCAAATTGAATAATTGTTCACTCAATATAAATTATTCACCACCTAAATTGGTAAACCTTAAACACATTATTTCATATTATGTTATTGCTATATTTAAATGTAAGGCGACATGCTCTTCGTATGAACAGTTTCTAAGGCGAAGCAAGATACAAACAAACAAGTTGATAATACAGGACTATCAACAGTATACAATTATTTAATGCTTGAGCAGTCAATAGACCAGAATATTTTTCCCGAGGTGCAGGGAACAGCTCAGTGTGTTCTATTGCCCGAGGCCAAAAAAATTCTGGTCTATTGACTGTTCAGGCATTAAATAATTGTTTTATTACCCAATTCCTTTTTTAGTTTTTAGGGTTTACAATTTGTATATTACAGAAGGTTTTCGTGCCATTATGCAATAAACTAAGATTGGGTTGATCTTTCACATGCGCCAAAGCTGTTACATGCATTAAAACATCTCATTAAAGACTTATTAAGTTACACGTAGAAGGGAGAGTCTTCAAACCATTAGTTTATAAATAGTCATTTACCTTATGCGAGGCTTAAAGCTTCTGAATATTTGATACTCAATATTGATATTATTGAATATGGTATCACTAGTAATAAAACAGCGTCTATGTAAAAGAAACAAGCACTTTTAACGTTACGTTACATTCCCATAGAACTATCGAAAGGATGCAGATCGGGACGTCAAAGTTAATTATGACGTCATATTGTATGACGTACAGACAAGTGACTTTCTACACATCGCTGTGAAATCAATCGGGAAGCCTTACCATACCCGCGTTCTGAAATACGCTGCCGGTCCAATAGATCGCAGTCTATTGACCGGCGGTCCAATAGATCGCATACTATTGACTGGCGGTCCAATAGATCGCAGACTATTGACCGGCAGTTCAATTGAACGGTTTCAATAGTTAAACAAAACTGCATACACAAACAAAATAGACACAAATATTTAACCTGTAATAAAACAGCAAAATTCCTTTGATTAGGTAATAATCTCGATTGAAGTCATCTTTTCGTAAGTTTTATGGTCGATACAACGACCTTGTCAGCAAATACAATCTTCCACATTCTTTTTTATACTAATTGTTATACCATAATTAATCACCTAATTGTGTACGGACTTTTCCGTTTTTCTCGATTACGACAAAGAGCACACAGCGGGTGTGACCGGTCAGCAGAGGATGCTTACTCCTCCATGGCACCTGATCTTATCTCTAATTTTTGTAGAGGTCCGTGTTTGCTCTGCCCCTGTTTTGTTTTTATTTTCCCTTTTTACTTTTGATTTCCAATACGGTTCGTTATCATCACATTTCATTTTGAATCTTAAATCATGGATGTACAAAAATATAAAACAAACGAAGCAAAAAAAAAAAAAAACTAAAGATGTTGACGTTGATTGTGTTAGGAAGGAGATATATAAAAGGCTGTTTGGTGACAAGAGGGACAACCACAAGCCCAAGTGAATGCGGAACGTAATGAAAAACTTTTAATATTAAGAATTGACAGCTGCATAATGTTGATGATATTTACACAATTACAATTCTAGAGAGATTTCAAAGGACAGGGTATCTCCTCTTGTTGAAAATATATTTTGGAGAGTATTTAATGGTTCCGACTAAGTTTATTATACGGAAAGAATGCTTATATGGGATGATTTGGACACGGAAACATAAAACAAAACCCAATATTCTGTAAATGATGTGTCACAGATTCTGCCACGTCTCCATTAGTGTGTGTTTGTGTGTGTGTGTCTGTGTGTGTGTCGGGGGTAGTGGGGGGGGTGGGGTATCAATTAGAGTGCTATAGAAAGGACTAGAATGCGGGTCAATAGTTATGTGGCTATTCTTTTAACCAGGTATAGAGAAAGTAAATCAGGTACTTTTTATTACATAAAGACAACAAAGGCATGTTTTGCAAAGATAAGGTCCTTGTTTCCGAAAACGGAGATGTAAGCACGTTTTTGTATAAATTGCAATAGGAGCTGCACGCAATTATTTTATTGATTCAAGTTCAAAGTGTCACCTAGAGTTGGACAAAGTGGACCGAGGCTGTACTTTAACTAATTGTTTAGTCAAAGATTAATGTAAACGAACTATATTTAGCTTGTACGATATTTGGCGGAATATGATTTTCAACATGTTAGCGTGGAATATTATATTGACACATTTAGAATAATTCTGTTGTATTGTCGTGGTAACATGATAAGACGGTATTTGATTTACCTCTGTTTCATATCTATTGTGGCAGGAGAACAATTTGATTTTCAAACAAGTTGTTAGTTTTAAAATTTCCACATATTGGTTATTCATCTAATTGGATCCAAGATTAATGGTTGGGATTGCTCTACTGGCCTATGTTTCGGTAGAGTTTCATCCTGGGATATGTTTAGTGATATTGAGTGACAAGTGGTATGTTATACTTATTTGTCAGTATAATCTTGTTTAGTTCAGATGTTTCCTTTACATTTTGAATAAATGTAAACAATAAACGGAAAAGAGAAATATATACTTTGTAAGAGAGTATGTTATATTAAAAACAACAAAAATGTGTCAAACACTGAAAATGTCGGCCGTAAGCTGCGCTTTTAATTAACATTTTAATAATAGTTACTGTATTTATAGCTTTTTCAACTTTGGCAGGTACAGTTTTTATATTAATTAGTCAACAATCTATACAAGAATAAAGCATCAGCCAAGCAACAAATATGTGCATTAATAAACAGATATAAGCTACAGTGGTTTTTTTAATCAAGACAAAAATATTATCAAACTTGATTTATATTGTTTTACAATGTTTACCGTAAGAAGATGTTTGAACTACTACAATAGGCAATATTGAACTATAGTTTCATGATTACATTTATGGAATGCAATTAACGAAACGAACGGTGTTTTTTAACTAAAAAATCACCTAAGGCGTAATGTCCTCAGTGCAGTCATCTTTTTTGTGGACATGCATACTTGCCAAACTATATATTTGATCACTCATTAACGGTTCCGTAGAAGCTGCCTGCATTTCACCCAGATGTTTTATTTCCGATGAGCTTGGCCTAACGTTTGATTGGAAGAACAAAACAACTCCTTGATGTCTAAGTGAAAGATTTTCATACGGATATGCAGAGTCAGGTTCCTCATAGAATTGATGCTCTTCGATACAACCTCTGCTATTCAAAGATGCAGAAACCCGGTTTGTTTCGTCTAAAAAACATCTTTTTATAAAAATGAAGTACAGTAATGACATAAATCAAACAGGAAATTGAAAGGTCATTAACTTTATATTTTGTATATTAAGTGCAATAGAATGTTTAATAATATATTTGTGGAAATCTATTTGAAAACTAAACTAAGAATATACGGTATACTGTCCTTGAATACATGTATATTCTAGGTAAATCAAATTGGAGTATCTACTCTGAAAAATTGTTTTTGTGTAATATCATAATCAGAAAATGCATTAATCTTAAAATTAGTTTAAAATTTATGATAAGTTTAGATATTTTTTAGTTCCACTGACATATGGAAATTGATATTTCTAAGATATATTTTTTGTACAGCCACCCGCATTTTTTTCCATTGAAAGTTTTGTTTTAAATCTCACCAGTTTCAAATCTATTTGATGCGTGCTCATTGCATCTTCTGTGTCTAGCTTTAGTTCGCGCAATAAAACCCGACAAAAATCTGGATTTTCGCTGAAGAACGCCGACCACAGCAATAAGTATCAACAAAACCCCACCGAAAAAAAATGCAGTGTTGCGCCATGCCAAGTCTTCTTGGATGTTCCCTGAACATAATAATTATCGTTAAAACTAAGTATCGTTAAGCATTTTGATAGCCAAATATATTCTACAATACGATGAACTAGGTAAACCATTAACAACAGAAAAAACCTCCAAAAACAATTAAAATAAAATGAAACCCAAACGTAAATATGATAAAAATTATAATGAATGGTAAAGCAAAGTCTGAGAAGTCAGTGAAACTTGAAACTTGTTTTAAATTCTGAAAATAAACATTTTGAATCTGAAACCAGTGTATGACAAAATCACTGAATAATGCTCTAAGATGATATTTACAATAGTAAATAAAAAATTTATATTCTCTACATATAAGGAAAAAAAAAATAAATGACGCAATGACATTTTGAATGTGACACATTAGATAATTTAAAAAAGTCTACATCGCCATTATCTATGACGAAAATGTTCACGTGTTCCAAAATAAAAATTTATTATTCAAGTTTTAAATTGGTATCATTTTCCTATTGGTAAAAGACTAAATCACGTTAAAGGCACATAGTCACGATTTTTGGTAAAATTCATTTTTTCTGTTTATATTGTTTACAATGCATAAGGTATGCGTTTCCAATGTTATAATGAAATTTGAGAGTCAGTCGTAGATTTATAAGCAAGATACAGGGCTCATAATTGTTTGTCATGTAAACAAGGCTCGTGCACTGTTTTGTTTAAATAGATTCAATACAGTATACCAGTACAAAAATCTTTTTCAAGCTGATTTGTCTAGTATGTTATTCATTTTAAGCATGAATACATTTTTGATGCTTAACACAATCATTTTAAGTAAAAAAAACTGGAATTTTTTCTTTAACATTCAAAATGAAAAACTAAAGCTTTGTTTACATTGTAAGGAATTGTAAGCTCTGTAACTCGCTTATAACTTAACGAATAACTCAACGAATAACACTCAAATTTTGGTTGCCTATTAAAAATGACTTACTGAAGCATTGTAAACATTAAAATAAAAAAAAGCAATTTTGACCAAAATCGTGACAATACCCTTTTAAACCAACTAATCGACAATCCATCATGTTGTTTTCTCTTTTATTGTTTAGTGTTGCAAAATGGCTTTTTTCAGTAGCACGTTTATTGTATGGAATCAAAAATTATATAATGATTTATTCTATGAAGTAAATTACAATGATGAGTTAAATAAAATTATAATAAATTGTTTTTAAATAAAATCAATACCATACCAATAGCAAAAGGTACATCAGATACGTTTGGTTTCGTAATTGAATGACCAGAACTTGAATTGTTCAAGCATCCCTTCACGTTGTCACAGTATTGGTCACCTGAACACATACACTGCTCCAAGCAGAGTCGACCATAAAAATTAGTTTTGCAGGTGCTGCTACAATTCAAGCCAAACGTCCCGTCGGGACATTCTGAATACGTAAAAAAGAATATTTTCTATTGTTTATGCTACCACGTGCACAAGATGAAGATCGGACATTTGGTCAACGGAATTTTAACTGAAAGGCTACTATATGTAAAATGCAGATCTATGTCATTCAATCACTTTTAAGTTGTATTTCTGTCACACTTTATCTGGCTGAATAGCAAAGCTTTATAGTGTTTTATCCTGCTTAGGATAGTGCATCCAGTCCGTTTTAGCTTCTTTATGCGTTTTATCAAAATAAAAACTATTATGGATTATATGTAGGAAAGTTCAATATGTTGGATTCGCACATTTTAAAAACAAAATGCATATAATTCCGTCAAGCTGGATTTTATAAATTGTTTAGAATACACCGTTAAATCTAAAATTGAAATCAAAATTACATACCTTTACACGTGCCATTGACTTTTATATAACCAGCACAGCACCGTTTTTCAATACTAAAAAAAATCAAGTTCAATAATTGAAACATTTTACCTGTCATTCTTTATGTTTAACGAAATTGTTGCAAATTCTGTAAAATAGCTTTTAACATTTACAGAGATATCTTTGTGTGATTACCATTTTAACTTCTCTTTTCAAATAAATCAATTAAAATATAAACCTCTGAAAAAAGTCATTACTTCACAAATTGTGAACATTTAAGAAATAAACAACGTTATTTAGTAAACATGTCGTTATTAAAAGCAATTGCTCTATTGGCATATTCCATAATGCGTGCTAGCGCATGATGGAAAATATGGCAGCAAAGCAGTTGCTATTCATAAGGCCATGTTCACTAAATAAGCGTTGTTTATTGCTAATATTTGCATTTTACCACTTGCAAATACCCAGTATTAGATATTGACATTTAGATATTGCACCAAACATAAACGTTTAGACTGTATTGTATTTTATTATTTTTAAACTCAGATTTGTTAACAGAATAAATGGCATATATATGCTATAAAAGTAATGCCTTTAAAATGTCTTAAATATAGGAAATTTTAAATGCACCAATTTGCAAAAGACACATGAATCGTATAGTATGGTATGATCTATAACGTCATGGAAAAGTGACATTACACCTTTATGACGTCATAGTACGCCAACAGTAAGGTACATAAATCTTGGTATAGTTAGGAAGAGTTATCTTTCCTTGTACATTAAATTTTAATTAATTTGTACAGGTAAATATAAAAATGAAATACTTTCGTTTTATTTGGGACATTTTTATTAGACAATAATAGATAACATTTGTAATTGATTTAAAAAAAAATATGAATAAAACTAAAATACCATGTATTGTATTTTAAACTTTAGATAATTTATATAAACACTGCTTATTTTTGTTATAAGAAATAATCACTAAATATACAAGTAAAAATCATTTTGTAATTGTTGAGAATTCGCAATCTGAGAGTCTGTGAGGTAATTGCGGATATAGTCAGAGCAATTGCGATTATAGAAAAACAAATGCAGCTCCTCGGTGTGTGAATATGCAAATATTATTTTTTATTTCCATATTTATATAGAAAGTGATCTATAAAGTTTAAATTAATTTTATCTTACGGTTAATTATTATGAGTGTCAATGTATAATGAAAGTATGATAGAAAGGTCAATACTTTCAAAAAATTTGAAATTAAGTTAAACTTTGTTCTTTGTTAACGTACTTTTATTCTTCAAGAGATTTAAAAAGATAATTTTTTTTCCACGATTCAGCATCTAGTTTATTATATTACTAATAATCTGTGATTATTTTATCCGATAAGTACATTTATTCCAGCATATTTTTGATAGACAAATATATATATATATATATATATAACACTATATATATATATATATATATATATATATATATATATATATATATATATATATATATATATATAACACAATAGGGTTCTAAATACAAATTATAAAATTGTGGTTTGTACTTTATTACCGAATAAGCAAACGCAATAATTACAGTAAAACTATCCATCCATGCATTGAAACATCAATTTAGTATACATTAGCTAAAAACTAATTATGTGCTCTTAAATACTGGTAAACCCTACATTACTATTACTGCTGAATAGAACCTGAAGCACATTTGCAGATCTGTTCTGCTGCTACGTACCTTGATTAAGAAAAAACAATGGCTTGTGTAAAGAGCATTTATTAAAAATGCCATATGAAGTTATACTGAATATAAACATGAAAATGTGAAACTGCATACATTTAGTAAATAATCAACAATGCAACAGAAGGTGAGGCCCAGAAAATATCCCAGAGGAACACTGAACTGCATGAGAAGTGTCCCTCGCCCCACCCAAAAATGTGCTCCGTTTAACAGTAAAGATTCTAGTAGAGAATAAAAATTTAAAGCAGAAATCAGTCTATACCAACTTATGAAAATATTACCTATGAACATTAAGAATAGTGGTTAACTAAATTTACAGAAAAAGAGAATCAATAACATGTGTTAATTTTGACATGCATGCTCACTATGAAATAAAATACATTGTTATTGCCTGTAGATAACCCATTTCAATGTTAAGAGTCCTAAGGTTTATTAACTAAGTCATATTTGGAATGCACCCAAATGTAAAATGTACATGTTTAAACTGAAACAATTGCTATAACAATGCAAAACAAGCCCCTAAATGTCTTTTTATCTAAACATAAGAACAACCACGTACACTCACATTGTCAACCTTAGGTGCCACCTCAGTTAGTCACCTCCAAAGCAATGCTAATGAAGTGAACATGAAATATGTCAGCCCTTTTAAAAGCTGAAGGTAAACAATTGTTTTAACTGAACAATATTGTTTACACATGTCTTAAAAACAACATAAAAAAGTGAACACACATACATATTGATGATAAATACCTTGTAACACCCCGTTACATATCGTACATCCAAACAGGTTTCCAAATACTTGGGTCCCAACTCAGATTGTCATCCCCTTAATATTAAAACTAAACTTGGAACATGATATATCTATATCATAAGACTTGTTTAATACAACCTGAAATGTATAACTATCAAGATGATAGATTCATCAACGCCAAACTCTTAAGGTATCATGCCCTATTCCTATATTGCAAACACCCATTACCTCAATGCAGTGTATCTCTTCTCCCATTACTCTTATAAAAAAAAAGAAAATTCCAAGATTTAAACATCACAAATAAAATACAGAGCCACCAGTTATGGATACTGCCTCAGTCAGTTATCTATCATCACTAGACTCTATATGACAGATATCTTAAATATGTAACATTGATGCACTGTACCTGGACATCCTACCCATTAATCTTGTAAAGCAGCAAACATGACAATATAAGATTTCAACCTCACACAGATACCTGAATGTTAAATTGACTCAAATAGTCAATAATCCCTAGCTAATAATAATGAGAACCGCCTCAGCTAGTTATCCATTATTACTAGACCCTATATAACCTATATCCCTGATTATTATTGTGATATAAAAACTACAATGTTGGAGACAAGGACACTCTAATGTATCTCTGAAATGACTCGGAGTGCCATCTTCCCATCACTCTTATTTGTGAATCTGAGAAGCCCTGTAGGTGTATCTGAGTTGCAGCTCCTTTTCTGAAACTGTGTGCTTTGAATTTACTGCTGTCCAGCTTTGAGAACCTCAGAGCCCATCGATTTCAGCACTTCGCAGAATTCTGAACGGGATATAGGCCATCCTGATCTGTAGCAAAACAGTTGCCCATCCTTCGCATCTCTCACTTTGAGATAATTCTTCATGATTTGCACAGGGCAAAATCTACGGAATGGCTGAGCTTTGATTTCCAGATGCACAGGATTTTCCCCAGATTGTGCTTGAAGTTGGTCATTGTTATGATCATACAACTTGCTTTGGCTGGGTACATTACTAAAAACCAGCAAGTTTGGGTTAGACGGGGAGCGAACTGTGATTTCTCCGACTCGGAGGAAATCATAAAATGCTATTATAAACATAGCCATGGCCAAACATTTTTGGTAACTAGAATTGGCTACTTGAGGCACTGCTACTAAAATTTTCTCCAGGATAACCAGAGTAATAGGCTGCCTCACATCAGGAGAGCTGGCGAGACGCTTTGTCTCACTTGATTCGAAAGGTCTGGAATATTAGACATTTTAAAATAATATGCCAGCGCTGCCAAGTATGTTGATATCGAGCTTGGTGCTTTGCCTATTTTAAATAGATAGGAAACGAAACTAATAATGTGTTCACGGGAAACATCCTTAATACGGCATGTATTGTAATGGCTATGCAAAAATGTTTGAAAACAATTTAAGACCTGCTTGTAGACAATCTTTGTATTAGGGGCTAAAGCTGCCTCAATCAAGGCAACAGTCGTGTTTTGGATAGCTGCAAAAGGTGGCTTGGTATGGCTGTTGGTTCGTCCTCCCTGTCTAATAACACCTCCAGGGATTGTTTGACCTGTAATCGTAAAACTAAATCAGGTAGAGTATTGAACAAACCTGGAATGTGTTCTGCAGAAAACAATATATTGTACTTCATAAATGCCCACACTCTAATCTTCTAGCCAAAGTCATGATTTTCGAATCCTTTGATGTATGTGCATTTACTATGTTAACCACTGCAGCATTCTCAGAATGGAAAATCGCGCATGAATTCTGCAAAACGTGGCCCCATACTTCCACAGCTACCACTTTTGGAAATAATTCTTTCAGAGTAATATTATATTCTTTCATACTCTCAGGCCAGGTTCCATAGAACCATTTTCTTCCAAACACAGCTCCAAAACCCAAAGATCCAGCAGCGTCGGTATATCAATGTAACTGCTCTGATGTCTTCCGAATGTTTTAAAACAATTTGGACTTTCCATTGAAATGATCGATGAATAATGACCAAGCCACTTAATCTTGACTACTCTATCTAGTAAGATCCTTGTGATGATGTGGCATCACAATACCTTAAGTAAGGTCTATAAGTCGACATAAGAAAGTGCGACCTGGTATAATCACAAGACATGCAAAATTAAGCAGTCCTATTAAGGATTGAAGTTCTCTTAGGCAAACTTTGCGTTTGTATTTCACTGCATCTATTGCTTTTTGTAGCTTAACCAATTTGTCCTCAGGAAGCCTAACATCATATCCACAAATGCCAATCACAATACCCAATAACACTAACTTTGTATTCGCCTGATATGTCTTTTCCTCCTTTAAATAGACACCTAAACTCTTACAAATAAGTCGGAAAACTAACAAACTCTGATTAAAAATTTATGATTCAGGTTGACCTATAAATAAAAAGTCATCTAAAACATGTACTATGTGTGGAATGTGACCCTTTACCCTACCAATCCATTTTAACTCTGAGGAAAAATTTTCAAAAATTGTAGAAGAACTAGCCATTCCTTGGGTAAGCATTTATCAAAATAAGAGCAACCATCCCACTAAAATTCCAGTAATTAATCATCCTCTCTGCAAATATGTACAATGCGAAAAGCTGATTCAATATCAGTTTTGGCAATCAGGCAACCTTTACCCAGTGAAACAATAATATTCATATCATCATCAGGAGTAGCATAATAAACTTTCGTAAATACTTCTGGTATAAAATGATTAATAGAACTATTTTCAGGAAAAGATAAATGGTGAATGAGCCTAAACAATACCAATAGGGGAAATTTGGAGATTATCGAAAGGGAGTGTAGCAATAGATCCCACAGTTCTGTGAGCCTCAAGCAGGGTTCTGCAAAGCCGACAAAAGATTTTTAGATGACCTGATTTGTCTTGGTCCCTCATAATGAAATTTAAACCCACAAGTAAAACTTGCCACCAGATAATCTGCCATGGCGGTATCAAAGCCCTTTAAAAAAAAAATTCAACACTTTGGGTCTTACTGGGGTTACAATTTCATTGTTGTTTTGTTGTTCCAAAAGAGGGGTTGATACTTTGGTTCTTAACGCCTGCTTGGGCTCTGCATTTTGTTTTAGGGTGTTTTTTCTTACATTCTGTACAGATGTGCTAAAATTTGCAGCGCTCAAGCTTGCAACCTCCCTCTGTATTGTAGGACCAGCATTTTCCTCTTGGTAATTGGTTTGTAAAAGCTGATCTTTGTCCAGGCCTTGTACAAAAGGAACGAAAGGACTGCTTGCTTTTCTGTCTGGGTCCCTGGGCCTGTAGCATGAACTCTACATTAATTTTACCATAAGGAGTACCCCTAATCTGTCTATCCATTCATATTTGCTTATCAAATGTTTGCCATGACACATTATCCGATGAGATGAAGACATGTCACGTACTGTCTCTGCATGTGTTATGAGATTTGGTTTTGCATTTGAAAATTTCTCAGCATATATGGCAACAAAGCGCAAGAAAGTTGTCGTCCATTGAAAAATGGAGTTAATAGACTGTTTGGCTTTTTTCGGTACCACCGATATGTTGTCATTCTTCAAGAGTTTAAATGTATAGTTGAAAACTGATCCTCCCATATTTTCTGTTTCAACTTTTGTGGAACCATAGCCGAAATAGGGGTTGACCAAATATAAGTATCAGTTGGCTCGCTGGTAGCATACTCATCATTTGACCTTTCAATCTATTTAATTGTAATCTCTGAATCCGACTCACCATCCAAATTCTGGGGGGTCTCTCTCCTGTCTGGAATGGCGGGAACAGCTCTGTCCTCTAATGCTTCCAACACCGCCTGTGTCACCCTCTCTACCAATGTCTCTTCCTGATGATCCGATCGCTGATCTTTTTTGGACTTCGGTTCTTTTCTTTCTGTTGAACCAACTCTTTTTCATTTCACTCCAACTTTTGGTCTAGGCATCATGCTGTAAAAAACTGTACCCTACAGCAGAAGTTTTCTATGACTTAATGTAACTATCCCTTATTTCTTGATACATTGCCTAACCAATAACACTAAATTTCTACAGGATCTAAAACTCACAAAAAACAAATACCACACTTGGAAAAAAAGGTACAGTTTCCTACAATATTTGCCCTAAAATTCAAAAGTTGTTTAAATCTCATAAAAATAGACATATGCCATCTTAAACATGTGTGTATAAAAAGTACCAAGTTATACACTATTATCTTGTTTCAAAAAATAATTTTGACTTCAACATTTTGGCATATTTTTACGATTTGGTCAAAAATGATGAAAAATGGCACTTTTTCTGATAGTTCTTTGAAGAGGAAAATGTGTCCGCAGCCGTCGCCCACAACGAAATAAATATATTACATGTGATATTACATGTGATATCACATGATAAAGTTATTATGTGAGTTTCATCATGGGCGACAGCTGCGGACATTTTTATGCAAAAAAAACTACTAAGGAACTGGTGTTTTCTGCTCATTTTTATGAAAATTACGGGAAAATGCACTGTTTGTGAAGTCACAATTAATCTTGTAAAAGTCTAATCCGGTAACTATTTATAGATTCTTAATTCATGGGTATTCTTGTGTAAATAAACGTTACATTTCAATTTCCTGTGATATTTTTAAAAATCACACTAAAGGAGGGCATATATATATATATATATATATATATATATATATATATATATATATATATATATATATATATATGTGACTGAAAATGTTCTTTATCCTAAAACCCAGTGAGTCATTCCAATATGCGAACAGATAATAAAATTTATGGGTTTTTTAGTGCCTATTCATACCTTTTAACAATTGAACTCACACCTTTCAAACATAAATTTTATAAAACAGCAGACCTTTTATGTTATTCATGAATGACTTAAACCTTTGAAAAATGTAATGTAAGTACAAAAATAATGGCAAGTGCATGTACATTGTCTCTATTAACCACACATTTCTGACCTACAATCCCAAGCGCTAATTCTGACGCTTATCCAATTATGACATTAACACATATTCAATGATTCATTTATAATGGTTACCATACATAGACATTTAATCAAAGTTTTAGAAATTAATTACACACAACTATACCATACATGTAGACGTAGCAGCTTACCATAAAGGAACTCATAAATTAAACATATCAATGTTTACAGAACATCTAACCAAACTTGGACTGCAAACTCAATATGCATGCAAAGTATGTATCACTCACCCACATTAAAGTAACAACATAACACTCAACAATGTAGAAGCTATTTATTGAAACAGCTCAGAGACTAGTCTCACTGGATATGATAACTGATATTTAAGCCATATGGTGACCAATAAGTAAACACATATCAAAACACAACCACACTGGATAAGACAACATTGGAAACAACCAAACATAATCCAACTACACCGGATATTACAACATAGCACCCGACCATAAAGGGGCTCCTTGGTAAG
The DNA here is from genome assembly GCA_020458035.1 of Magallana ariakensis. NCBI lineage: Eukaryota > Metazoa > Mollusca > Bivalvia > Ostreida > Ostreidae > Magallana > Magallana ariakensis. The sequence goes on along the minus strand of CM035814.1, from coordinate 69,027,348 downwards.
CTATATATCATAATCCAACCATACTGCAAAAGCAACAAAAATGTCTTCCGTTTTGATATACATGTATCAATTTAACTGTAAGACATTGCTTCTCTCATATAGAAAAAATAATGGACATGATAATATTTGTGAATGAAATATTCAGTACTTACTTCCATTTAAAACAAAAAAATGAAAAAGAAATCAATTTTTGAAGTACTTTCTGTGACGACAGGAAGTAACGCCCAACCAAACCAAACATGTTGAACATTTGTACAATCAATCATTCCTAAAAGTTTGGTTGTTCACGTCTCTTCATAATCTGAGGTCTCGTTGAAACAATATTTTTTCTCGGGACCGAAAATGGATGATCGGAAGTGATTAATAAACACAAAAGCTGGTATTACTGTTTATCAGGCTAGATGAAACACCCAAGAAAGTCAGTTAAACTTGTTTAAAACATGATTTGTTTGAACCCTTCCCGTGAAAACCGGAAGAGACGTTTGACACAAAATAAAACCCGTAAGACACATCTTCAATCAAATGTTTATCATTCGTTAGAGCTTTGTGTCTCAATCACTCACAGTGACTACAATCTCGCGGACATCAAATTGGATAAAAGCTACCTAGAGATATTTGAAATATTTCACCGGAAGTAAAATTTATTTGCTTATTTAACATCGTATTGAAGACATATCAAAGATTTTTTACTGATGTATTTATTTTATGTAAAATAAATAAAATAATTTTTAAAGTGCTTCCGGTGACCACGACGAATCAAACAAAATAGTGTTAACAAATGCTCATACATACATCTATAATCCCGCAAAGTTTGCTTGTTCAAGTCATTACCTTTTTCGAGATCTCGAGGAATCAAGGTTTTTAATCTCGGGACAGGAAATGGACAAACGGAAGTGTTCAATGAAAATGAAAGTTAGTATTTTTTAAACTTAAAACAACAGGACTTAATTGCCTACCAATTTATATAGAATTGTCAAAGAAAAACAGCTAAACTCATAAACAACCTAATAAGTTTAAACTCTTCTGGTGTGGACTAGAAGTGACGGTTGACAAAATGAAAACTATTATACACATCTTCTATCAAATGTCTATCATCCATGTAAGTTTCGTGTCTTGGTCGTGTAAAGTCTCGAAGATCTCTTTGTTACAACATTTGTTTAAAAAAAAACTACCTGAGATATTTGAGATATCTCACCGGAAGTATTTTTTTTTTGTTTATTTATCATCGAATAGATGATATATGTAAGCGTTTATACTTATATTTCAATTCTGTTGGAAATAAATTAAATGCGTAAAAAATAATTTTTGAAGTGCTTCCGGTGCCGACCGGAGGTTACGCCGACCAAAACAAAATTGTGTATACTAGTCTACATACATAGGTCTATTATCCCACAAAGTTTGGTTGTTCAAGTCATTACCGTATTTGAGATCTTGAGGAGTCAACGTTTTTTGTCTCGGGACAGGAAACGGACAAACGGAAGTGTTCAATGAAAATAAAAGTTAGACTTTCTTTAACACTAGACAACGTGACTTTATTGCCTAACATTTTATATGAAAATGTTGAAGAAAGACAGTAAAACTTATAACCAGCTTGATTTTTTTCAACTCTTCCGGTGTGGACCGGAAGTGACGGTTGACAAAATGAAAACTGTTAAACGCATCTTCTATCAAATGTCTATTAACTCTATTAACCATGTAACTTTCATGTCTTAGTCACTTACAGTTTCTGAGATCTTGTTGTTACAACATTTGTTTAAAAAAGACAACCTGAGATATTTGAGATATCTCACCGGAAGTAGATTTTTTTGTTTTTTTATCATCGGATAGAGATGATATACGTAAGCATTTATACTTATATTTCAATTCTATGTGAAATAAATTAAATGCGTAAAAAAAAAATTGAGATGCTTCCGGTGACGACCGGAAGTTACGACGAACAAAACAAAATAGTTTAAACACATCTAGGTCTATCATCCCACAAAGTTTGGATGCTTAAGTCATTTTCGTTTCTGAGATCTCGATGTCACTAGCTTTTTGTCGCGGGACAGGAAACGGACGACCGGAAATGCATTTTGAGAAAATGAAATAAAAAAAGCCTGGAGACATTATCATTCTCTATCAGTCCTGAAAATTTCAGAACAATCTATCCAGCCATCTCTGAGAAATCTTGTGGACAAAAAAAAGGAGAAAAAAATTATAATAATAAGAAACATTACAATCACTAGAAGGTCTTCCGTTGGAAACGGAAGACCTTAACTACAATTTTAAGTCTACTTGGCATGATACGTATATTCAGTGCATATCGTACCAGAACAAACAAACAAACAAACTGCAAATATAAGCCGTGAATCTAAACTTAAATACTTGAACCCTTTGATTTTTGTTACATTCTATATGCTATTTTCCTCCAGCTATAAACACTGAACTTTCATTATCCACAAGCTAATGAAGCTATAGACTATTAAGCCCTGACACAACTGATGCTCTGACACTGTTGTAATACTTAGGGTATCCCCTCATTTAAATGTACACCATCCTCACAATAAACCTTAGATTTATTTTCAGGTGAACAAAAGCCAACATGGCGCCCGAATCCGACTCCTGACAAAAAATCCCTTCCTAACATCTCATCATCAAAAGCATGTTAACTAAATCTACCCTAGAATTGAACCACTCTGAGTCGATAGAAAACCTACCTGATTCAGTGGGGGGGGGGGGGGGTGTGCTTCCTGTGTAGAATTTGGTATACGCAAACTCTGCGCACTCCCCGACCTTTAAGCATCTCTGTGAATCTAACTATTTTATCAACTAAATCATTTACTTCTACATCAATACTATAAACATCGTAAGACCCTATTTCTAAACACACCAAAGTTGGTTTAAACTTATTCACCTCCCGGATACCTCTCTGAGAAAGTCTATCAATTGTGCAGCCCGAATAACCTCTGAACACAACATGTTCACGGTTAAAGGGACTTAGACACGATCTGAGCTCAATTTTTTCAAAATTTATTTTTTCATTTTTAATGTCTAGAATTGTCAATATGGATGTTTTTAATACTTTGTCAAAATTTGAAAGTCAAATATCGCGTTACAAGCGAGTTACAGAGGTTAGAATTCTTTGTTTTGTAAACAAAGCTCGAGTCCTGTTATTGTTTACATATGTGTTGTATTGGTATAAGTTTCAATCTAATGTTGCTTTTTGTTGTTGATAAAATTATTTATGAACACATTGAATGAGTTTATCTCATTTCCACTAGTTATTTTGTCAAAAAAATGGTAATTTCTTTACTTTACATTATTTGTAACACGACTTCTAACATTAAAATTTTGGTAAATCATTCAAAATACACAAGTTAACTATTTTATACATAAAAATCAAAAATAAAATTTTCATCTGAAATCGTGTTTAGTTCCCTTTAAGTACTAAGTTAGTTCTAAAATTTACTGAGTGATTCAAAAACCTATGCAAGCGCACGATGAATGAATGTCCAAGAACTAAAATTGTATTCTGCATGGCACCAATAAGCTTAGATACTCACAAAAAAGAACAACACCTGCCAAAACTTCCGAAGCACACCGATTTGTAGCCAAATTTGATATATTTCGGATCCGGCTAAAAGCCTGAAAATAATCTTAGCGGGATGAATATGAAAACCCCAAAAGACCCTTTAAATCCTCATACTATCATAATGTGAATAATTAATTGTAACATAGTAAAAATATAATACATAAAACTATAAGTATTTCGATCACATAAATTCCTTTATATACATGTACATAAATACACTTATTTTTTAGATGAGTTGTAGTGCATTATTTTCTTAGATTGTACATTTTATATTAGGTTAAAGTAAACATTGGATATTGCTGTACCGAAAAGAGTGACAATATACCATATGCAAGAACATTTAAATCATTATTATAATTGAATTGAAAACAAATACAAGTTGATTTTATATCATAATTTAGAACATCGTGTGAAATAGAGATGTTGCAAAAATTGAACCCAAATTAAAACAAACACCATTATTTACTAGTTAACGACCATTAGGCACAAGGGAAATCTATTGATTTTGAATCATATAAAAAAAAAAAATACATTACCTCCCTTTACATAATGTGCCCGTTTCAGTACTACTGCAGGTGGTTGTTAAGATTACGGCATTGATAAGAACAAAAATTATTTCCATGTCGGTTGACAAAAAAGAAATGTTTTCGAACATTTTTCTCAATAAATATGAAGAATTGAATTGCACACAAGGAAATCCTTCTCCTATAAAATACATCCTTGTATGTATAAATGAAAAAGAATATGCGGCCACAACGAGGAAATGACCATAATTATGAGCGCGAAGCTATATCTGTTAGATTAATTACTTCAAGAGAGTACTTAAAAGTAAAGATGATGGACGTTGTAATGCACGTGAAATACTTATGTTAGTTTTCCATTTGACATTTGGATAAAATTGTGTTATTTATGGGCATAATTTGAATTCTATTTTGTTAAAAATGATATAAAATAAAATTGTAAGATTTAAATATAGAGAACAGTTTAAGCTACATTTAAACTTACATTTATGGTGCTTCTTTGATCTATCTTTATTCTTAGTTTTCCTCTATGGATCTTTTTTTACAAATAAATTAGCCCCCCCTTGATAACCAGTTTATTCTTACCTGAGTTTAGGTTTTGGTCTTTTTGGACCCTGTAAAATCAACTGTTAGCACGAGCGTTACATGCCGTAGCAAAAAGAACGAATTATTTAATTTCACATATGTTATAACTCATAATCTAGGTATAACATAGAGTGAAGTGATTATTGAAAAGATGCTTGAGTTTCTGATAGACAACATCAATATAGCTTTTGGAAATCAAGTCTTCCTACAATTTGTTGGAATTCCCATGGGAACCTATTTCACTCAATTGTTAGCAGACCTTTTTTTGTACTCATATGAAGCAGAATTTATTAAAAAAACTTGTTTCTGAAAAAAAATAAATCATTTACGGTGGCCTTCAACTCAACATTTAGGTATATGTATATCGACAACATATTGTTAATTGAGAATTGTTACTTCTATATTTACGTCTACTCGATCCCAATGAACTTAAAATGAAAGATACCATAAAGTTTGCGTCATCTATTTCATGTTTGGATAATTTACTGGAAAGGGACATTGGTGGTAACCTAACAACAAAACTTTATGATAAACCTAATGACTTCAATTTTTCTATAGTCATCTTTCTTTACTTTTGTAGCAATATACCTTCCTTACCTGCATATGTCGTTTTTTTTCTCTCAGTTAATTGAATACGCAAGGGCATGCTCTAAGTATGAACAATTTCTAAGGCAAGGCAAACTACTGACAAACATGTTGATAAAACAAGACTATCAACAGTCTTTTTGTAATTTCTATGGTCGATACAGCGACTTTTTCAGCACTTTTAATTTTCCACTAGGTCGCATGCTGATTGACGTTTTTTCATATCTATTGTTGGACCATATTTAATCACCCAATTTTCTACGGATTTTTCCCTTTTTCCAGATTACGACAAAAAGCACAGGGCGGGTGTGAGTGGTCAGCAGAGGATGCTTATTCCTCCATGACACCTGATCCTACCTCTAATTTCTTTTAGGTTCGTGTTTGCTTTGCTCCTGTTTCGTATTTTTCTTTTGGACTTTTGATTTCTGTTGTTATCACAACATGCCATACAGAAATAGCTGCTGAAAAGTAAAACAATTTTGTTTTGTTAATAATATAGCCATGCAAAAACTTTGGGTTTTTTCGTTTATCATTTGTTTGCTATGATTATTTCATAATTTCAATAAAAAGTTCAGTGAGTAGAGTGTATTCATAAGGTTTTTGTAAGTTGAGTTTTAAATACATTTCTCATGTATGCTATTTGAAACAGAGAAATTTGAAAGTCAATTTCATTGCAGTGTTTTAAGTAAAGTGTAAAGTGATTCAGTGATGTGGTATATATCGTTAAACAAAAGTAAATGTAATGCTGCGCTCCCAATTTTACCTTGTTGTATTAATAATGTGTATTGAGGGTTATTTTGGTCATTACTTGTATTCAGCTTTTAAGATTATTTGTATCTGAATATGCATGTTTTGTATCCCTAAGTAATCTAGTGTGTTCCCATACAGGACTTATAACTATGTGTTCGATGGCTACATGTTAATTGATTGTGCTTTTATTGTATACAGGGATACATTTATCTTGAATTATTTTTAGGCTTTCTATAAATACAAACGATTTTTCAGATTTTCTCATTTTTATATCCACCTGCTAACAACGAGGGCAAACAGGAAAAAAAAACAGGTGTTAATATATCCTTGTATACAGTATTAATTAACATAAATTACATCGTTGAAACATTACATTAGGGATTTTATATCCGGAGGTTCGTTGAATGTAGCATATTCTATCGGCCTCAACAAATTCGAAGTAATTTGCAGCTATTGAGTTTAATCGATTATATCTTTGAGAGTAATAGCATTGTTAATTATTATGATGTCACAATCCATACTTCACTTTATTATAGTTTTCGTATTCGTCAATTCTTTTAAAGAGCGTTGCAGGCTTGATTTTGCTTCCAAAAGTAAGTCACTTGTAACTTGCTACAACAATTGTGAACTGATCGTTATTACTTACTTCCAGTTGGCTACTGCATATCATTTTTGATGCCAAATTGAATTTTTTTTTACAAATTAAATGTTGTCAAGTTTTTCTTATGCATGATATGTCAACAATATATATTTACAAGTTTAAAAGTTTTATTGAGAAGCTTTAATAGAAAAGATATATGTAGTTAATAGAAATAAAAACCCATTCATCTATGCACATACTTTCTTGCTGATAAGCTAAGAGCAGTGTTACAGATAAATCTTTGAAATCAAATGTGTTTATAATAAAAATGATTTTGAGTGGTGAAAACGCACAAGGAAGGATAAACGCGGGTAAATTAAAGAAGCATATGGGTAATTTAGTGTCTTATGTTGACCGTAATGTACAACATCGTAAGTTGAAGTAACTGTTTTAATCAGTCTAAACACTTAGTATTATCCTTTGAAATAGATATTAATGCAATAAACTCAGGTAGAAAATGACTACCACATCGGTGCATTATCACGTGATTACTATTTAAACCTTACGTATATTCCTTAAAATAAAATAAGATAGAACGACACTACTCCGCGGTTACCACAAAACAATAAACATATCAAGGGAAGGCAAAACATCTCAGTTTTTATCAAATTCGCTGCTAGAATCCTATATTTACCTCGATTAAATAGTTATTCATCCGTTTCTCAAAAAAAACCTTCCTAACTTTTATACAGTTTGCACGGACAACGGTATGTTGCATCAAAGCAATGCAAAACACTTTTTTTAGCAGCGCTTTTCAAGTTAAGCATTGAGCACTTTATTTATACATGTAATATTTTAATTTCAATATATACAGGGAAGTGTTGTTAAAGTGGGAAAATTTTTATCATAAACAACGACAGAGGAAAACTTGGTCGAGAAATAAAAGCAACATTACATACCTTTTAGCGAATGATTGATAAAATAAACACCTCTTCCAATATTCTATTGTTCAATTATCAATGAAAAATGACAATAATAAACCGTCAACCATCTCAAAAATCCAGAAAACGAAATTCATATTCAAAGCAGAGCAACACGGACCTCCAAAGAGATAGAGATAAGATCAGGTGCCTAGGAGGAGTAAGCATCCTCTGTTGACCGGGTACATACGCCGTGTGCTCTTTGTCGTAATCAGGAAAAAAACGGAAAAGTCGGTATACAATTAGGTTATTAATTGCGGTCTAACAATTAGTATGAAAAACGTCAGTCAGCATGCGACTCAGTTTGTAAGATTGTATTTGCTGACAAGGTCGTTGTATCAACCATAGAACTATAGACATAGAACATAGAATAAATTACACTAAAATACTTTATTAGAGTTCTTAGATTACTTAAATTTTGAATCTGTTTACAAGCTTTCTGATCAAATTTACACGACATTCACAGTAAGTCATTACGTTATAAATCTACGTAATACAATCTAATTTTTTTTAAATTGTCTCACGAATTTTTAATTTGTGTTTTTTTTTATCTACATTTCATAGCTTTCATATTTTAATAGGTACATAATACTGTGGAATCATTAGAATTCGTGATGTCTCAATTTTCGTGGTATTAGTGGGTAGCCCTTGCCCACGAATTTACATCCTCAACGAAAAGTAATTATGAAAGGTTTGGTTTACCTACTGAAACTGAAAGCTGACTCATCCACGAAGTTACATCCCCACGAACAATAAAAAAAAACTCCTAAACCACGAAAATTGGCCCCAACAAAATTAAATGATTCCACAGTAATAAAGATTTGCTTTTTCACGGAATTACATGAAACTCAGATAATATATGCTTCCTTAACACTTTAATATTTAAAGAATCAAATTGAAACTGATGACATCAGTATATGTATTAATAAATGACAATAACAAACCGTCAACCATCTCAAAAATCCATAACACGAAATACAAATTCAAACCAGAGCAACACGGACCTCCAAGATAGAGGTAGGATCAGGTGCCTAGGAGGAGTGAGCATCCTCTGCTGACCGGTCACACCCGCCGTGTCCTCTTTGTCGTAATCGGGAAAATAAAAACCGCAAAAGTTCGTAGACAATTAGGTAATTAATTATGGTCTAACAATTAGTATGAAAAACGTCAGTCAGCATGCGACTCAGTGGAAGATTGTATTTGCTGACAAGGTCGTCGTATCGACCATAGAACTTAGGAAAAGATGACTTCAAACGAGACTGTTGATAGTCCTGTTTTATTAACTTGTTTGTCAGTAGCTTGCCTCGCCTTCGAAACTGTTCATACGAAAAGCATGCCCTTGCGTATCGAATTAATTGAGAGACAAAAACACAATATGCAGGTGATGAAGGTTTATTGCTACATCAGTAAGGAAACATGAATATAGAAAAATTGACGTTATCGCGTTTAAGTTTTGTTGTTAGGTTACCATCAATGCCCATTTACAGTAAAATATCCAAATATGAAACAGATGACGCTGACTCTGTGGTATCTTTTATTTCAAGTTCACTTGGATATATCGAGTCGACGTAAGTGTGGAAATAACAATTGTTAATTGATAATAGATCCTCGATATACCTGAATGTTGAGTTGAAGGCCACAGCGAGTGATTTATTTTTTTCACGTACAAGTTTTTGAATAAATTCTGCTTCATAAGAATACAAAATAGGTCTGATAACAATGGGGCACAATTGGTACCCATGGGAATTCCAACAAAGTGTTGGAAGACTTGATTTCAAAATTTCCAATAACAAGGTAAGCATTTTTACGATTTCCATTTTTATTGAAGATACAACTGTCGATGATATAAAAAAAGCCTAGATTTTAATTTTTCGTGGGGAATGGCTGTATAAAGCGTTAAAAAAATCGCACGTTTTGATGCTATTACTTTTGGTAAGGTTTTGTGACCTCAAAGTTTCTAATAATTCTTTAGAGTTTTTTAGTATCCACAAAATAACACATTGTAAAAAAATAAATATGTATATGATATACATTTTACCATCTGTCATTAAGAGGATGATGCAAAAAAATATCTATATTTTTTTTTATAGGGGTTGGGTTGTATCCATACAATATATTCCTGTTTCCACCATAAAGCGGAAAAAGGAGAACGTTTGAACATATCCCTGTCTCCTATTTGAAGGAAGTTTATATTCGGTTTCAAATATTAGGGTAAATTTTAACCTTTTTTAGCTTACCTGAGTTGAAAGCTCAAGTGAGCTTTTCGGATCACATTTTGTCTGTCTGTCTGTCTGTATGTCTGTCTGTCTGTCTGTCTGTCTGTCTGTCTGTCTGTCTGTCTGTCTGTGCATAATCTTTTCACATTTTTAACATCTTCTCAATAACTACTGGACCAATTTCAACCAAACTTAGCACAAATCACCATTAGGCAAAGAGAATTCAAAGTTGTAAAAATTAAGTCCCACGCCTTTTTTCAAGGGGAGATAATTAGAAATTATTGAAAAATTTTGAGAAATTTTCAAAAATCTTCTTCATAAGAAGCATTAGGACAGGAAAGCTGAAATTTGTGCGAAAGCATCCTGAGGTAGTGCAGATTCAAAGTTGTAAAAATCATGACCCCCCCCCCCCCCCGAGATAGGGTGGGGCAACAATAGGGGGAGTCGAATTTATGCATAGGAATATAGAGAGTAAATCTTTAAAAATCTTCTTATTAACTAATCAGCCAGGAAAAATGAAACTTGTGTGGAAGCATCCTGAGGTAGTGTAGATTCAAAGTTGTGAAAATGATGACACTGGTGGTAGGGAATGGTAACAATGGGGGGGGGGGGTGATGGGTCGAAATTTTACATAGGAATATATAAAGTAGATCTTTAAAAATCTTCTTATTAACTAAACAGCCAGGAAAGTTGAAACTGTGAAAAAGTGGAAGCATCCTTAGGTAATGTAGATTCAAAGTTGTGAAAATGATATTCATGACCCCCGGGGATAGGGTTGGGCCACAATGGGGGGTCGAAGTTTTACAAAGGAATATATAAAGTAAATCTTTTAAAATCTTCTACTCATAAACTTAACAGCCAGGAAAGTGCTGAAACTTGTTTGGAAGCATCTTCAGGTAGCGTATATTCAAAGTTGTTAAAATCATGGTTCCCGGGGGTAGGGTGGGGCCACAATGGGGGATCGAAATTTTACATAGGAATATAAAGAGTAAATCTTTAAAAATCCTCTTCTCAGAAACTAATCAGCTAGGAAAGCTTAAACTTATGTGGAAGCATCCTCAGGTAGTGTAGATTTAAAGTTCTTAAAATCATGATTCCCGGGGTAGGGTGGGGCCGCAATAGGGGGATCGAAGTTTTCCATAGGAATGTATACAGAGTAAATCTTTAGATTTAAAGTTCTTAAAATCATGATTCCCGGTGTAGGATGGGGCCACAATGGGGGGGGGTCAAAGTTTTACATAGGAATATGTATAGTAAATTTTTTAAAATGTTCTTCTCAGAAACTAGTCAGGCAGATGATTATTTATAATTTTTAAGACTTTGGCCCCAGGACAATTTTTAGTCCTCACAAGAGGTTCAGAGTTTGATGTAGGTTTATATCCCATATATAAATAATTAAGAATGTTTTTGAGAACTACAATACTCAACAAATGATATGACTATAAAATCATCCTGTTAGAAAAGGGACTAATGGTTATAAACCTAAGAATACCCAGGGAGAAAATGGATTTAATTTATACAGGATCTACATGTATTATTGTATATTGTCCATATTGTTTGTATTATGACTCCATTAAGCTGATTCTTTCATACCTTTTGTTCCTCAGGTGAGCGATGTGGCACATGGGCCTCTTGTTTGAAGTACTAGGCATAGTTTTAGTCATAGTTTTTCCTGTTTGGAAGTGATTTTTAAAATTTTCACAATAAATTTGAATGTTACATTTATCTACACAGAAATAATAATTAAAAATTGATAAATTGATACCTTATTGGACTTTCACAGGGTAATTGTGACGTAATAAACAGTGCCTCTTTCCGTATTTTTTTGAATGGGGATAGTCACGATTGTGGTTAAAAATTTTTTTTCCGAATTAATGTTTAAATTTTTATTTTAATAGGTAACTAAAGTTTGAGGGTCTTTCTTTGAGTTAAAAGTGAGTTACATAGCTTACAATTCTGTGTTACATGTATGTAAACAAAGCTTTTGTTAGCATTTTGAAAGTTGAAGTAGAAATTTTAGTTTGAGACATTTTATGAATGTGTTAAATGTAAAGAACTGTTTTTTTATGCTTAAAATGTATAGGAAGATAGACAAATAAGCTTGAAAAAGATTTTACTAGTATATTGAACCTATGTAAACAAAAACAGGGCACGAATCTTGTTTACATTGCAAAGAATTGTGAGCGCTGTATCTTGCTTATAGGTCTACGACTGACTCTCAAATTTTATATGACTATTATAAATGCATTTCTAAAGCATAGCGTATAATAAAAACAGAAAATAGAATGACAAATCGTTGGAGTCATTATTCTTTTTTTGAAATTAGGATAGAGTGTATCACTTGGTACTTTATATACACACGTCTCTAAGATGGTATATATGTATTTTAATGAAATTTAAACACCTTCTGAATTTAAGGGCAAATATTGAAAGAAACTTCACCTTCTTCTTTAATATTAATTAATACATTTTTATCCCTCCCTCCCAAAAAAACCCCCCGGATTCAGTATAATAGAATATTGTACTGAGTTGATATGCAACTTGTTCATTCATGATTTATTTATATTAACGCATTTTATTATAACAGCCAATATAGTGAAAACATGACAATAACAAACAGCCAACCATCTCAAAAATCTATTAAACGAAATACAAATTCAAAGCAGAGCAACACGGACCTCCAAGATAGAGGTAGGATCAGGTGCCTAGGAAGAGTGAGCATCCTCAGCTGACCGGTCACACCCGCCGTATGCTCTTTGTCGTAATCGGTAAAATAAATATCGCAAAAGTCCGTAGAGAATTAGGTAATTAATTATGGTCTAACAATTATAATATATAAATAATATTATAATATTCAACAAATTTTCACATAAACACCGTATACATACAAAGGAACATCCGAAACAATTTTGTACATGACAAAAGGATTATTTTCATTTTGTTCATTAGTAAAAATTTTATTTTGAATTTTATATTGCTTTGAAATTACATTGCATTATTTGCCAATATGAAACTGCAAAAACAACGCTTTAATATAATCATTTACAACTACAGTTGGCATTGTGAGAGGTATTATTCTGGCTGAAAACTATCATATCATGATGTTAAGAAAATAAATTTCATATTTAAAGAAATATTACACATATAATGTACCAAACTACCAATATATCTTCTTATATCTATGAGAACTGTCTTATATATCATTACCACGCAGGTATGTTAAGGCTTCCCACATTGTTGTGTAGAAAGTCACTTGTCTGAACTTCATACGAATTGACGTCATAATTAACTTTGACGTCACTTTCTGTATTCCTGTCGATAATTCTTAGGGAATGTATTGTAACGTTAAAAATGAATTGTATCAAAACAGTAATAAAACTGCGTGTTTCTTTTACATAGAAACTACCGTTAATGCTATGCGTAAATAATTTATTCATATTAATTACCAGTGTCAAATAATCGACAGTTTTAAAGCTTCGTTTAAGGTAGAAGACTATTTATAAACTAGTGGTTTGGAGACTTTCCCTGCTACGCGTAAACAACTGAAGAAACAAATTTTAATGCATGTAAAAATCAGCTTGGCGCAGGTGAAAGATCAATACAATTTTAGAATATTTTACGTTTAATTGGTAGATAATATAATTACCCATGTGAATCGTGCTTGGGAAACCTACAGACTTACCCCAATTTTTTATAAATCGCTTTTGATTAGTAAAAATGTGCCTTATTTTGATGATTTTGTGGAATGTTTTAACAAAATCTTTAATGAACAAAATATCTATTTCAAGTCCAAGCAAGACCTTCAAGGTATATGGCATAAAAAAGGATTTTTCTTAAAGATATTTAGGATTTGATGTCATTAATCACCTGCGCCGATGCAATTTATTTAGATCATTTGCAATGTTAGGATTCACCCGTCACGTGATTACGAAGTACATATGACGTCACAAAAATGCATCACATAAAATGTTTAACATATTGTCAATAAATGTAATAGAGATTTTAAGAAATACTCCCGATCAAACTATTTTTGCGATGATTCAAATAATATTGATTTCTGGACGTATTTTAGCTCCAGGACGCCTTAGCATTGCTGCGAATTGTTTATTTTTTCTCTTGATTCAATGAGATGCAAACAAACCCCATACTCTGGCTGACTGCTATTTGAAATTATCTTATCACCAACATCATAAAATTCCATGACGTCATATTCATCGTCAGTTTTAATCTTGCTTGGATCGTTAAGTTCTGCAGTTGGATCTAAATCAACTTTCAAAGACAGAACACTGTACTGAATAGGCATATATAATTGCCCATAACTACCTACGGAACCATGTCCATTGTTTGTTTCTATTTCCGAATCCAACGAGGTTAACTGATATTTGCATGAATTTATTATTTGCTTGTCTCTGAGATATGGCGCCAAACTCTCAGTGGCACTGATCAAATCCGTATCCATCATATTTGTTGTCTGTACGTCGCCTTGTAAATTATTCAACATATATTTCGCTTCTCGGGGGGGGGGGGGGGGGTTCATGAAATGATTGAAAAGCGGTTTCGACATTCGCTTTTTCAATGTTCATAGAAGTAACTGAAAAAAGTATTCCATTGTATATAAATTATAAATAACTCGAATTATATATATTCACTGTTATCTATTATTGGCTTTGATATTACCACATCTCTTGTCATGGTCTCCCTTCACGAACTGAAATTGCGAATGAAATTGAACCTTTTGTTTTCTACAAAATAACAAACTTATCATTTTGTTTCAAATAGCTTTTTAGATGAATGTTCTTTTAATGTATGAACCAATCATATTTTTAAGAATACTATACCTTAATTTAAAACTGATCAGTCCTGTCGTAGACAATCCAACTACAGTTGATACAAGGAGAGCAAATATTGTGATTTTCCACACAGACGGCTTTCGGGTAAAGGCTTGACTGGACGCTGAAAATACTTTATAATTAGAAAAACCATTCGGTGCTTTGCTTATCAAAAAATGTTAGATCAAAGTTTCTTATAGTTTGTGTTTATAAGTTGTAACTAATAATAATAGTGGCATGTATTTATGGATTCAAGTGAATTCGTACCCAAACTGACTTGTACCCTAACAGACTCATAATCCATTCAGGCATTGGTCCCTTGGTAAACAATGATTGTAGATATAAAGATAAGCTCAAAAGGTTAGATTTTGATATAATTACAAATGATTAAGAAATAATGAGATAATTGAATGTATTCTTTGTGATAATTGAATGTAATCTCCCATAAGTTCGCAAAAGAGGTCACTTTATCAAAATTTGATAGAAAATTTCTGTTTACATGCAATCCTATCTCTTAAAAACAGATTAATTATATTCACAAATTTATAAAGTCTTCTCACTCTTTGAAGACAGGCATCGTATTATAATAGAAGACATTTTTTACTCGGACTATTTGAGTACGAGTCTGTTTGGGTACGAGTCAGTTTGGTTACGAGTTGACTTTAATTCGTATTTATCACCCGATTCACACCTACACACTTTAATCATTAATCGAACAGTTAGAATAACAAATAGCATGTAACAATTCATTAAACATAAACTGTTTCTTAAATATGTCATGCAAGTTAATTGCAGTTTTTAAAAATAGCATTCATTGTCTTACTTAGTCTGTGTCTACTTAAAAAACATTCTTCAATTATAAAAAGTTGTAATGCATATCTTTACAATTTCGTAATATGTTGTTCAAACCTGCAGTTATATTTGATACAAGAATTGACTTCTCTGTGACATTTTCTTTTTGTATACAACCAATAGCCGGAGAACAGTATTGATCATTGGAACAGTTACACAATTCCTCACAGAACCTTCCAAAGTAGTCTTGCGGGCATGTACGGCTGCAGTTTACACCATATGTTCCTAATGGGCATTCTATACAAGAATATTGAAAGCAATGATAATTCAAATATTTATTTAATTGTTTTTTATCATTTATTTTAAATTTTGAATGATTAATGATATTTCTTATTTAAGTATAGACAATATAATTAGTTTCATACAAGGACGCTGTCAGTGTAATTACCTTTGCATTGATTATTTTCTCTATAGTAATTGGCACAACACACACCACTGATGCTGAAAGAAATATTCAGAATGAAGTGTTAACCTCGAACTATGTGAAATATTTTTATATCAAATGAAAGTATAGTCTTTACCAATAAAACAGTAAAATCATTCAATCACTTTAACTCATCATGAAGGTAAGTTGTAAACTAATTAAATGGGTAAAGTACCTCAAATTTGAAGTATTTGCGTTGTATAATTTGTCAAATCCACCTGTTGACTTTGTTTTCCTATACTATTATTATTTTTACAAATGAGTTACAAGCTGGCTATGGCAAAGTAAGTTTAAGTTCTAAACGTGCTGATTGTTGTATCAGTAATACTGATAAGTAAGTTCGTGATTTAAACCGAATGCTGTGTTAGTTAACAATTAATCTAATCATTATACACATAAAGTATATACGTTGAACATATATTGAGCAATAGGCAAAATAGTCCATTTGATTTCAAGGTACAGCTATAACAAAAGTGTGCAATTTAGCTTTACAAAGACCATACACAAAATCACAGGATGCAAAATGCAGAAAAAACGGAAATAGAATAAAAATCAAGAAAGAAAAAATTGCAAAATGGAATAAAAAAATAAAAATATAACGGAATGTTTGGGGTTCTTTTACTAACCTGTCACATTCTAGCGCCTCCGCCCACATTCTGATCTGAAATACAGCAAATATGAAAAAACCAAAGAGAACATTGGGAGGATAAACATCCATCCTACTTTTAGACACTGTCCGCATGATATTTCATTTACACGGAAGGTATTTTGTTTAATGAAATTGATGAGGAAATATTTATCAAAAATTTGTGTTATTTAGAAAAGGATAAATTGTGGTTACCAAAACTAGAAAATATAAAATTCAGCATCAGATTTATCTTTCTTTGAACAATTAGCTCCTAACAAATAATTTCAATTTGTAAATGATGTTTCAAAAATTGATATCCTTTTGAATTTTTATTTCATATCGAAATTAGAAAATATAAGCCGATATTTTTTTTCACAACAAGTTCTAGTGATTATACGATAATAGTGCTTTTATGGTATACATGAACATGCATATGTAACATAACCGATACGGATACCTTAAACTGAGAATATTATTTGTTACCCCTAAACACTTACGCTGGTAGGTTAAGGCAGGTTAAAGTTTAAAGATCATAAGAATTATGGTCAAGATTGTTTTAAAAAAATGCTGAATATTAAAAATAATAGGTTCACTTTTTAGTCATAACTGTGAATCGGAATCGAGTCTCTCATTGAAGCTATGATTTCACGTGACAAAATATAAATATAATTATAAATAGACCACCTTTTTGTCTTAACAAAAAAAAATAAAAAATAAAAAAGTGTAACACTATTCCAAAATTCATCATCTTATATTTTATGATAATTTGATCGGCAATAAGTTCAGTTTTATACGCATTGCTGCTATTATCCTATTGTTGATTGCACAAAATAAAAATTGTCATTACTTGCCCTAACCATCTCAATATGTTCAAATTGTTTGATAAAACAACGTAATTTGCATTCACAACAACGCAACAAAGGATTTTAGAAGCATTTTCCAAGTATTTTACGTCATATGTTATTTGACTTTTGCAAAATTCATCTTTCAAAATATTAGGAGATGAAACCAAATAACCATGCCTGTATTATTCTGATTATGTTTTTACTAACGACCAGCTAAAGCCTAAATATCTGTTTTAAATGCGTCTTATTTCGATATTGTTTACACTACATTCCGAGGTATTTGTCTCCCGACATTGATCTTTTATATTAAATATGCTAGCGACGTAATTGAGTATAATAAATAATACAGTGAATCAAAGATTTATTCATTTAAAAGAATTTCTTATTACATTTTTCGCCTGTGATTCTTAAATTTAAGAATCACATATAATTGTTAGGTTTTTATTTTCTTTGCTTTTATACCAAAATCACGTTTTAATCTTCATATCTAAATCTCTAAAATGTTATCAAAATGATTTATCAGGTGCAGAATACGTCGTGTATAACGAACGATAATCCTGTGTGCAGATATAGTACTTCCGTATGATATAAACCGAGCACGTTGAATTACAAATTATTCCGGATTGCACGTCTAAACGTTTTCATTTTTCCCCTTCGGCAAAATCGATGTACCTATTTAAAGATAAGTTATAACCACGAAGGTAGTCTTTTTTATACGATAATATTCGTACTGCTCCATCAAAACTTTTCATGATACTAATAAATAAAGATAAGTGCGTATAAGTGAATTATAAAGGCTATCTATAAAAGTGTATCTATAAACAAAATTGTCAGTACAAACGACATTTTAGAAAACTATTTTGTTTAATCTAACAAAGAGTTTTGTTTTCTATCGATTAAAACAACGTAATAATCCCGTAGTTCTGTAGTGGTTGCTATCGTATTTCTATTTGTTTCACCAATTGAACGTTTGTGAAATATTATAATACTCTAAAAGTAGTTTCGTGTGCATATAAGTATTGATTTTCCTCAGACATTTTTTATCAATTTAATAAGACTAAATTAACCTAGTTGCAGTATATTTGCCAGTACAGCTATATTTCCCAGCCTAGGACCTTCTGATATAACCAGTCAGACAGCCTTTCCAAAAGTTTCACTAGGACATCCTCAAATTTACTAAAAATGACATTTTAATATACAATCTTAAAAATCACAAGAAATAATTTGTTTATCAAGATGTAATAGTGTTTTTTTTATTTGGACTTTGATAAATTTGAAAAACGTTATTAGTTTTCACTTCCCTTTAATGTTATTGATGAAAAATGACAATAACAAATTTAATTCTTATTTTTTTTTGTTATCTGTTAAATAGAACTGCTATTTTGTTTTCGTCTTATAGGTATGTAAACATTTGGTATCAAGAAAAATCTTTTGTTCCGAGGTGTTAAACAAATATAATTCAGCAACTGTTGTTCATGTATTAAGTAAGAACGATGAAGATTACTACTTAAACACGTGTTGAAAATTCCCGAAAGTATCACATTGTTCTTAAATGTTCGATAGATAAATGCATGTATTGCTTTTTAGTTCCGTTTCACACGTATGTCTAAACATATTACATAAGTATTTAATAAAACATCAAATACATTTTTTGAAACGTTTTACTGATATGTACACTAATAATGTGACACACACAAAATACAGACAATGAAAGAAGAAACATACACTCTCAAATGGAAATCAAAAGTAAAAATGATAAAAAGATAATTAACAGAATAAAAAAACTGATTATTGATTACAGTAAGGATAATAAAAATAAACACTTTTTTCGTAATTGTTCACCCTTTTTATAAATCAACGTATTATAATCTATTTTACATGGATTATTCAGTTATTAAAAAAACCGACGATGCAGGTACATGTGAAAATAAAATATGAATACCAATAAGTTAGATCCCAGTGGGCACGCAACGTTGTTTCAATGTTGAGGACTGGTTGAAATCAAGATGCAACGTTGATCAACCATTATTCAACGTTGATTCAATGTTGAGGTTTCAACGTTAAAACCCAAACCATATCTCAACGTTGACTCCACATTGAAGACCCAACCTATTTTCAACGTTGAAGACATAAACCACTTTTCTACGTTGAAACAACGTATTAATAAATAATAAATAATGAAACTCAACACATATATAAAAATTAAACATTTCCTTTTTTTATTTGGCTTTAACTTATATTTTGTCAATTGCGGAAGCATTACATAATGTGTTCTGCAAATTGTAATGTTAATTTCAATTTATTTCTATATTATTTGATTTCGATAAAATTATTATATTGTTGTATTATCCAATTTCAATAACAATAATCTAAAAAAATGAAATGTTAAATAATTTTTTCACGTTACATTCTAAAACAAAAGATTGTTTTGATACAAGAAATTTGATATTGAGCGCAGTGCGTACAGCAAGTGGCTATATTGCATCAACTAGGTCAGTGATAAGGAGTTGCAGACCTATCACTACTGCAAGCAATGCTGATCTTGGGAGTTATGTAATTTACCAGGCTGCTTTATGTCATCTTGACCGCTATCGACGCTAGTGGTGAACAAAGAAATTTAAATCTAACCTCGCGCAGTCACTACATGGATTTGAAGTACAGTGAATTACCGGAATTTTAGGTTTTGGACTATTGTGACTATTTTATATTTTACATTGGAATATCTTGGGAGTTATTTGATTTAGAACAGTCTCCAGAGTACAAATAATGAACTGATTATTCTGGATTCTACGTTTTTGTGTTGACATCCCTTATTCCATATCCTGGGAAACAAGCATGACTATCATTTGGCGGAATGTTCGCGTGATCTTTTTGTTATCATTTTCCTACATCCTTATGTAAAACATTATAAAATGCCAAGTTCAGCTTTTAAACGAGGACTTTATACTCAAGCTGTTTAGCGAAGGATATACATGTATATTAGTAGGATTTAAATGAAGGGCGACTTTTTAAATTTGGATCTTATCTTCGTTTTATTAAATAAAGTGTCAACACACATTAAACAGCACAACATAATAAAACGTATGTTAATGAGCAACGTTTTACGGAAAAAGTCATTTAATTTTGTTCAACGTCAGATTTACATAGTTTAAACCAAATTTCAACACCATTTCTACGTTTAATCAACGTTGAATTTTGACGTTGACACAACTTTACATTTCAACGTTGCCTCAACTTTCATATGCAACCTTATTTTAACGTTGATTCAACGTTGATGTCTGATGTTGAAACAACGTAGTGTCAAGGTTGAAATGGCCGCTGGGATATAATAAAATTTGATTTATATTAATTAAATATTCTTTCTAAATATCCACAACTTCCACTTCTGAATATGTCGACTTGGTATATTTATTTTGCAGATAAGAAACTAAAGGAAATTTGCTTTTAAAGGTTTTTAACCTACACATAGTCAGTTTTATAATTACAATTTTCAATAAAATCACATGGTTTTTGCTCAACAATATATTGCATTGATTACATAGCCTTGTCGTGTACTAGAATATTCACACAGAGATTAATGAAAAACGTGAATTGTGACTGAGCATTTTCATAAAAATGTTTGAGATAAATCTTCATGTATGTTTCAAAACAATTTTATAGAGTGGAATTCCCGAATTGCTCTTCATAAAATCAAATATTGAAATCCTAATTGTGGCTTTATGTTCAGCAAACATTTTAAAATTCTAATGTTTCTTGAAAAAATGACTGTGGAATCATTGTGGGTAACCCTCCTCGACGAAAACAAATTTAAAAAGGGTTATCTTCTTACTGAAATAGAAAACCGAAGCATCTACGAAATTGCATCCCCACAAAACCCCACAATTCACGAAAATTAGCCACCACAAATTAAAAAGATTCCACAATATATATCGTTCTCTCTTTGATTGAGAAAGGAACCCTTTTTTTAGAAATAGAAATTGCAATATTTACAATCATTTAAATGAAAAAAAAAAACCAGGAAATTTTTCGAGATATTTCATCTATACCTCAATATTAAACAACTATGTTTATACATATTGGTTCCTTATTATTTTTTCCTGTTTTTTTTTTAATTTTCCTTTAAATGAGGAATTATCCCAACTTGGAGTCATACTGTGGCAAACACTTTCTGGTTATTATGCCGAAAAGATCAATTAGCCTAAAAGTATGACGCTTATAGTGTGTGTATCTTAACAAATTTATCAATATGTCAAGATAAGGATAATATGTATAGCGTGGTATTACACCATTTATATGTTATGAATATCCTCTTTCATTTAGTTATCAACTGTAGAGAAGTTTGTGAATTTTCAAATAGTTGAATAAATAGGTTTTTTTTCAATAGATTTTTTAAAAGACGGAGTCTTATTAAATGAATATCATTTATATTTAACACTATTTATTATCGAATCGGATGTATTTGTTGGTCAATCGTTGGTCTGTCGTACTTCTTTTAGTTTTCCTTTTATATAGACTGTAATTTGAGACTAAGAATTATTGTATGAAAGAATAAGAATACATTAACGTACATAATTATGAAAAATAACAATCCTGTCAACGTCGAGACTCAATAATCTAAACATAAATCTAAAATATTTATGGAACTGCTTTGTGTTGCCAATTAAACTGAGCAATATATTAAGTTAGTCAATCCTTTTTTGTACTCTATATGACATTAATGATTTACACAGTTTATTCTACATAATTAATGCTTTGTTTTCACTACATAAATATAAAAAAAAACAAAAAACAAATTTTACTTAACAATTCAAAAACATTTTTACCAATGTGTTTTATCCCATTAAGACAGAAAACATTTTTTTTTATTCAATACAGACATTTAAATTGGCACGTTGTTCTCTAGTTGGTTAATATATAGACATTTCAATAGCCAATATTAGCGTTTTGTACCAGATTTATTTACTTTGATGACTCTGAATTTGTTTCAGAATCTTCCGAATTATTCACCTCCTTTAAATGGGAAACATTTACTACATGATATGCATCACGAGGGCGTTCCGGGTAAAGTCGAAGAATATTTGTATTCATAGAATCTAACTTTATTCGTAAAGACAGCACATCGTAGTGGCCTGTGATGGATACATGTCGATACTCGTTTGCAGATACCTCAGCTGAAATATTCTTTGTTAGACTGTCTATGTTGTCATCTATTATACCAGATGATTCGTAATAAACATGATCTGAAATGTCCACTGCCTCTCCAGGGGGATTTGAATGCTCATTAAGAAATTCCCACCCCCAATTGCTTCAATATTGCCATTTTGGGAAGCTGTGAGAAACATGTCAATGTGAAACGTAACAAGTCAAAATAAAAAAAAAAATTAATTTTTGAATGACGGTAAATATTGTGATTTTTAAGAAATAATTTTTTGTTTAAAAAATTGTGTACTTACAATATTCTTGTTGGCGGTTCGCAGTTTTATATATAACTGAATGTATTCCAGCGATCTTTAGTCTATAAGAAAATGCGTGTGTTCCCATTCTTGTTAATTCATCAAAAAATAAGAACAAATAATTAAATGAAGAATCATTAATCCAACAAACAATAACCTTGATTTTAATATCATTAGAAAAGCTACGGTTACTCCAACGCAGAACGATCCGATAAAAACAAATGAAATCATTTTCAATATAGAAATATCTTCAGTTGTGTCTTCCTTTTCTTCGCTGCCATTTGATGATACTTAAAATACAAAAAGCCAGGTTTTAATCAGTATTATATTTTTGGTATTGAGCATCATTACAAATGTGCAACAATGTTACAGAAATGTAATGAAATAACCCGATACTCCTTTCAGATTAACTATCCCATTTGTCTGAGTTATCCATGTGCAATAAGGAGAATGAGTAATTAAACGATATTTTCTTGACCCATACAATTTATTATTTAGCCCTAATAAAGCTAAGGCTGGTCAGCTGTATAGTATCATTCATTTACAGTGGTTGTAAGCCACAGTTCAAAAAATTTGTTAAGGAAGGTAGTAAGTGCTAGGTGTGGCCCGAACACGGTTGACATGTTCTTGGTACGTGCTTATCTAAAAAAAATATCAGATGTCCTTCTTTCCCGCAAATGATTTATTTTATATGACTCAATTTTGGTTTGTAAACAAATTATGTATATTATAATAATAAAACAATCTAATCAGTGAATAAGAAAAATTGCTCTTTTTTACTTTAACAAGCAAAGAAGCGACGGTGACCATTTACACATTATATTACAGCCACACTCGCCCTTGTTTAATCAGCGGTCACTCTCAATGAGCGGCTTCTTTCAATCCCGCCCATTCAATCTTTCTTAATGGTACTTTGCAATACAATCTATAATTTTGTATGACGTAGTTTAAAGCCCTAACAGTAGCATGTGCCTTAACACAGCCTTAACACAAGTCTACACATAACATCTAAACAAACCATTTGCAGTTACTATATACATTTTTAGATCATAAAAAAACATATGGAATATACAGGCGTCGCCTAGTTTTAAACGAATGAGGTTTTTATATATTCTATCAAATAATGTATACCAGGAATATGATGCATTATATCAAAGTAAGAAAAAAACTGATTTTATTGTAAATAAAAACATTTTTGGGAACACATTTTGTAATTATTCAAAGGATGTATGTGTAAATTTTTTATCTCTTTGTAAATCAAGTTGGCATTATAAATGTATAATAACCATATGTGCGCATGCAGGGGGTATAACCATTAGCATCCCATGGTCAAGATACCCAGGTTGTTTGATAGTCTGTAAATTGCATTTATGCACAACAGGGTCACCGAGTGTTAGGTGCCAATACCCAGGTTGTTTGATAGTCTGTTATTTGCATTTGCACACAACAGGGTCACCGAGTGTTAGGTGCCAAGAATGTTTTCATCTTAGTTCAATTAACATGTCTAGCATTAAATCTCATTATGTAACCATTGTCGTAATATATCATGTCAGATGTGAATATTATCCCATTATCATTTTCTCTGTTCTGGCTGCTGGACGCAAAAAGTTCTCATGAACTTTGTTTAATCTTATCCTTTGTGATCTCCACCATATTCAATCTACGAACGTGATATCTTGGATCGCAGGAGGAATTGCAATACGTTGAAGGTTTAGGCCACCCATATTATCTATCTATCTGCTTCAAATTACATTTGTTATAATGGTTTATCGAGTTTTAATTGTGGGTCACTCTTTTGTTCATCGTTTAGAGTCATTTCAGTTTCAAAATCGTAGGTTTGGTTGGTACAATTTAGGTTTCGATGGTACAGAAATTCAGGTTCAATTTGCGGGTTTAGGTGGGGGAACACTACGCCCGGGTCCAAAATCCATTCAATCGAAACGATTCACACGATTTTTTCATTCATATCTACCAAATTCAGTTTTTCTTCAGATTGGTGGAAATGATTTTTGTAGAGAAGAAAATACAGAAAAATTAGCACATGATATAAGATCGTTTGCAGAATTCTTGCTAGTTGCGCATAATGTTTCTCATGTTATCGTTGGTCAGTTACTACCGAGGTATTCCGATGGTTTAAATCCACGTTACAATGTTAAGGTCATTGAGGTAAACAAACAATTGGCAGCGATGTTCAAGGAGCGAGACGATATCTCCTTCTGGAACCATCGAGGACTATGGAAAAACACTGAGTCCTTTTTAACGGATAAAGTGCATCTAAATGATGATGGTATGCGGATATATGCTAAAAGCATTCGTGCAGCAGTCGGTTCGTTCAAAAGAAGGTAGAGAAAATTCGGGATAGAGTGTAAAAGATATTTCAAGGTAAATTATATATAGATAGAAATTAATACGTTAAAAAGGTTTCTATTTAGATATTTTCCATCAACATGAATTCCTTGTAAGCCCATTAATATATATTGATATTCATTTGTCTATTAACATTACAATTCACACATGGCCAGCATTTTTATGGTAGATACGAATGAGTAATGACTATTTAATTTTTATCACAAAACGACAAATGTACTTGTAGCGTAAGAAAGAAATATAACCTGTATTTCTTTTTTTTTCAAAATGAAACCAGATAACATCATTTTGACATAGAGCATGATTTCAAAACTAGAAAGCAAAATTTTAACATTTTAAATGAAAACAGCTTCTCATAGACATTTGGTATGGCAGTTAATGTTGTTACCTAAAATAGTGTTTCTTACTGAATCAATGGTAAAATACTTAACATAAACATATTACACCAAGTAAGAGAAAGTGTGTAAATAAAAATCGCTACTGTCACAATTTTGACTTTTGATAACATTGTATATTACCTGTAAACTGTAAACTTTCAGTATTATATTCTAAAGGTGTTTTCCATGTAGATATACTGTCGTTTTGTTTTAGGCATACGATAGCCGAGCTACAGTCTTGGTTTTCGGTACAGTTTTTTGTTGCAATTATCTCCCTCAAAGCCAGATGGGCAAGTTGTATTGCAAATGTGTTGAAGAAAATCTTTTGGGCAGCCTTTATACAATCAGAACAAAACGAGCATAACAGATGTAAGTATAAAAATGCGCTTTAGATTTACAAACTTATTTACAAATATAATCTTAGATCAAACATTTTTCTAGAAGCAACCAATTGATTTGGTTTACATCAAGAAACGAATATTTCTTTCTCTTTTTAACGAACGAATTTAAAATTAGACAATTTTGTTTGAAACCTTGAATAAGAAATATACCTTGTTTGATATTGTCGAACGTAGCAAAATCATTTGAATGACCAAAATAATAAACGAAAATTATCCTTTGCAAAATACATTATAAATCATTGCGTTTTGCATTATGTAAATAAATGAAATTGCCACGTTCAACTAAAATATAGTTTTATGTTATTTACATTTAGTTACATTTATCGAACAATTACTTGTTAATATATAGATGCGTACAATAAGGCACATATAATAATCTCTGTAGTCTGTCCCAAATTATTGTTTCCATCACGTTTTGATGATTTTTAATAAAAATACACATACTTATGAAAGAAATGCTGTTGAAATCGATAAAAGGGAAAATATCCAAGATATCTTCATTGATACACTATCATGTTTCACTCATAAAAGTTCACAGGAACGAAAACAAATTTCTTACGGAGATTTATAATGGGAAATGTTTACATCTTTTCTACATTCGGAAGTACTTGGGACACCAGAAATCTAAATAACTGCAATTTTGTGTAAAGAAAATATGTAACAGGACAAGCTTACAAGCAGCAAATAATTTAAACAACACGTGTGCATTCGTGACTGTAAACTAACATTTGGTAATCTTGAGACATTGAAATATATGTTAAAAAATAAACACACGATTTTCATAGAATCGAACGTAACATGTACAAACACAACCAATTTCTATTCAATCTGCAACATATAGAATAAACGTACAGCTAGGTTGAATAAGAAATAAGTTGAACATATCTGGAAATTACATAAATACAGTTCATACAACAATGATTATACAAACATTTTTACGATTTTTTTTTCAAAAGGAGGTGAAAACAAATTAAGAATGAACACGTATGGCTTATATAAAACGATGTTGATTTTCTATTTAGCCAAGGACTTTTGAATAACTCTTTTGGGGGTCAAAAGTAGTAATCCAAGCAATGAATGTAATGAACTTGAATGTAATGAAGGGCCCGAACACGGTCGACATGTTCTTGGTACGTGCCTGTCTAACAGAATATTAGATATATACGATGTCCTTCTTTCTTGCAAACCATTTATTTTATTTGACTCCCTCTTGGTTTATACAAAGAGTAGGTATATTTTAATAATCAAAATAAATCTAATCAGCGATCAAGAAAAATTGCATATCTTTATTTTACATGTAACAGGCAAAAACGCGACTGTACTCATTTACATATTTTATAAAAGCAACACCCGCCATTGTTTAATCAGCGACCACTCTCAATGATCGAGAGGCTAGTTTTAATTCCATTCATTGAATATTTCCTAATGGCAATTTGCAATACAGTCTATTATTTTGCACGACATGGATTAAATGCACTAAAACTAGCATCTTACATGTGCAAATATAAGACTGGGCGAACTCCTATGTCTCAATCTATCTATCTTTATTCACAACTTTGTCTGGGCGAATTCACGGCGGGGCGAAACCGTTTGGAAGTGAAAAATGGCGAAAATAACAGGGGAGAAAAAAACATTTATACAGTATTCGGATTGGGTTTTTCCAAGAAAATTGATCCATTGTAGTTTTATTTATCAAAATGTTTATACCTTGTTTAACTTGAAAATAGAATGATAATCAATATATATGTTCTTTTTAAAATCTTTAATTTCATCGGAAAGTTTTCTAAGATCTAAAAACTTAATGTCATTTTAAGAAACATAAAAAAACAATAGTTGTTATCCATTTAGGATATATCAAGAAAAGCATATTGAATATACAGGCGTCGCCTTGATATAAACGAATCCTATTAATGAAAAAATGACAATAACAAACCGTCAACCATCTCACAAATCAAAAAAAAAAGAAATACAAAGTCAAAGCAGAGCAACACGGACCTCCAAAAAGATAGAGGTAGGATATGGTGCCTAGTAGGAGTGAGCATCCTCTGCTGAACAGTTATCCCCGCCGTGTGCTCTTTGTAGTAATCGGGAAAAACCGGAAAAGTCCGTAGACAATAAGCTGATTAATTATGATCTAACAATTGGTATGAAAAACGTCAGTCAACATGCGACCCAGTGGAAGAGAGATTTGCTGACAAGGTCGTTGTATCGACCATATAACTTACGAAAAGATGACTTCAAACGAGACTGTTGATAGTCCTGTTTTATCAACTTGTTTGTCAGTAGCTTCCCTCGCCTTAGAAACTGTTCATACGAAGAGCATACCCTTGCGAATCGAATTTACTGAGAGACAAAAACTCCATATGCAGGTGATGAACGTATATTGCTACATAAGAAAGGAAAGTTTACTATAGAAAAATGAAGTCATCGCGTTTAATGTTTTGTTGTTAGGTTACCATTAATGTCCATTTCCAGTAAAATATCCAAATATGAAACGGATGACTTCCATTTTTATTGAAGAAACAACTGTCGATGATATCAAAAAGCCTACATTTTAATTTGTCATTGGAAATGGTCGTATAAGGCGTTGAAAAATCGTACGTTTTAATGCCATTGATTTTGGTAAGATTTTGTGACCTCAAATTTTCAATAATTCTTTATAGTTTTTTAGTATCCAAATCTGTTTCACACCACTTCTGGAGTATATTGTTGTACAGTACTCTTGAAGGTTTTTCATCACTACTATGAGAATTTTAAAAAGGAGTAAAGAGAGAGGTTTGGTGGAACATTTACTGGAACCTGCTATATGCCTCTGTTTGTTAGGACTTTTGTGAAGCTTTTGAATCCAAGCAAATAAGTTAAATCCAATTCATTTTGTTTATTGGGTATATTAAGGAAGTATGGGACTCATGATTTTGAATCTACCGCGCAACTCCGAATGACGTAAACCAATTCGCGGTCGTTAAATCTGTTGGTTCAATTCTAAGGTATTTAACAATAAAATTAATTGTGGAAAGGATTTCATAGTTTCTTTTTAAAATAAAACGGGAACATAAATGATAATAAAAGTTAATTTAACCCAAAAATCTTATTTTACGACATAAATATCGGTTCGGTTTTCGGCAATGCGGAGGAAACGTGGATTTGATTTTGAACGCTGAAATGACATAAAGGTTGCTAAAGCTCAGAAAAAGGATGGTCTAGTCACATAGTGCGAACGTGGATGCTCTCTTGGGCAGACCAATCACATATTTGGATGTTACAGCTGAATAATTCTCATCACAGATGGAGAAAGATGACTCCACACCAGCAAAAGCGATCTGTCCAGGTTTGACTTACATTCATTGACAGAGTAAAAGTATTGTGTAATCTCAGCGAGGTTAAGTTCGTCGAGACTGAAAATTTTTGACAGACGTTTCATCAGTTTTGGCAAATCTTGCTGAGATTAGAGTAAAAGTAAAATTGGTATGGGCATCATGGAATTTTTCTTATGCTATGTTGGTGTAATGCACTGGTGCTTGCATGTATTGGTCTCTGCTCATGAATGTGTAAGATACCTATACCTATATAAGTAGGTATCGTACATATTCGTGAGTAAAGCCCCAAGCACCTGAGGTGTAATTTCATAATAAAAAAATAATTATAATCATGTATACAAGTTTTTGACAGTATGGTTCAATACACATATCAGAACCCAGTAGAATTATTAATGTCTTTCATTATTAATAGTTAATTCTAAAATATATCAGAATTTGTATCATGTCGTCACATGTTTCAGATAATCAGATGTTTCGAGTAGTCGATTTTCAACGCATGAGTTCATTCCAAAATGATGTTATACCACACATACGAAATCTCCTGTCGTCTCTATGCATAGCCATTAGTCAAATTATGTGGCATCCAGTTTATATTTTAGTTACAAGTAGAAACTGCATATGATGACAACTAACTTTGATTTTGTATCAGTAATTTCAGATGCTATGTCTGAGTGAGGTTAAAAATGATTCAGTTTAAATAAAAATTGTTAACTGACAGCCATAATGTGTGGCGTTAGGTGTTAAACTATCGGAAACCCATGACGTCAGGAGATGTATTTTAAAATAGGAAGACAGATTGAACACTTTAGGTAATGATATTTGTTATGGTTTACACATATTGACAGCAAAATAAATTTCAAATAGGTGTGAAATAGGTGTCAAATACAATTTTTTTTTTATTTAAAACTCAACCTCAGATGGTGTCTTTTTTCAGTTAAAACAGTGTCTGGATCTTTTGTGTGACTTTCAGTCTTTCACAATAATGCTCCCTCAAAATTTACTTTTCACAGCCCCATGCATGCCCTTCTTCATGTGGAAAGATTTGCATGTACATATTTATGTATCGATTGGAGAACAACTAATTTAAAAGTGAAGATTTTAAAAAGTCAGTGTCTAATAATAACTATCCCTCTCCCAGTAAATATTAATATGTTTGTTAAATCTGAGTTAACCACTGTTTATGCCTTTATAATATCAAGTACATATGCATATATTTTTATTACTGATCAACTTGGCAACCAATTGGTGTTCCAATTAATATTCTCTCATATGGTGCAAAAATTCCTGATTATGTAACTTAATATTACAAATGTTGACCATGAAGAAGTTGTCAAAATGTCTGATTGTGGTTGGAGACAGTGGAGGAGTTTGGTTGAATTAGAGATGTAAGCAGATATGCATTTAAGAGAGCTCAATGGTCGTGGCCATTTTTAGACTGTATTGATCTCCTAAGGAAGAAGAGCTATATATAAAAATATGCTGGTTGGCAGAAGAGAGAGAGAGTTGGAAGTCACGACAATTTGTCAGGTATTTGATAAATTACATAAACTACGTCCGATTGGTATCTCTGATTGGTTTAATTTTCATGGATTTCAAGGGTATATTTCATATCAACAAATTAAAACCCCCACAAAAAAACCATCAAAAAACCCCCAAAAATTCTTCATTAACTGTGCAAAATAATCCATGAAATTGCATCCCAATGAACCTTTAATGAATGGTAACAATTCCCCAAACTTAGACCTCACAAAATTCAATGATTTGACAGTAGGGTAAAAGTTAACTGTAATATTCCATATATTGTTGACCGAAATCTATAGTACCAGAGATTATCACTGTGCCATTTATTTTCATTGATTTTATTCTGTTTAATACTCTAAGCATGAGTGTGCCAATTTAAAATATGTCATTCATTAAAAAAGTTTCTTTATTTTATAAGTAAATTCTAAATTATGTAATTTTTTTATGAATTTTTTGTTTGTTATCCTTAAGTAAAGGAATCTACAAGATAAAGATTAGTACCGGTATTTCATTTATAATGAGAAATATTAGCTTAAGGCTTATCTTGATTTAATCAAATCGGAAAAAAAATAAATTGTAGCATTTTGAATAGAAATCGAACCAATTGAATAAACCCTGAATTGTCCCACACCCAATCTTAATGAACCATAAATTGTACATCCTAAAAAATCCTTGTGTTTGAATGTCACAACAGTTTTTTTTTTAGATATTTTTCTATATATAAGTATTTTAGTTGATGCTATTTCCCATCTTTCAGGTCATTCATCTATGATCAAAACATTTTCTGGAAAAATAGAAAACTTTTCAACAAGATCGAAATCCTGTCGCACACGTACTTTGTCTCTTAATTCCAAATCAACACCTCCTCCACATGATTGCAGTATCAAGTGGAACGGAACTACGAAGGCCATGGAGAGTGACATGATAGAAGAGATGGTCAATGTGAATGAATAATGGGTCTGTTTGTATAAAGACAATAGTTGGTGATGAGGATAGCACAATAATTCCAAACTTCGGACAAACATTGTCACAAATGTTGGTAAAACATTGGATGCTAATCGTGTGAAAAAAATCTTAAGGAACCATCTATACTTTGTGAAAAAATAACACATAACTTTAACTTTCAAAGTCATACAGTATCTCAAAAGATGTTTATACTACATCCTTGCCCAAGGAAAAAGGGGTGTTGTAAGGATAAGCCAAGGACTTGTGTTCTTGTCCATTTCAATATTTATGTTAGATATGAGATAAAAATGTTGAAAGGGTTGTTCATTCTGTAGCGGTAATTGTCAGCTTCATTATTCATGCTAGATTGGTAATACCTGTAATAATGTTGGGAGGGCTTTTGATTTGGGTGCATAATTTGTATAAGTTTGTTAATCTATTACATGTACATGTGGGGAGTTAAATGTCCAGTATAAACTTGATTAGTACATGTATAAAAAAGAATTCATACCATAATATATGGTTGTAACAGTAATGGATGTTGTTCTACCAAATGGCTTAAAATTAAATTCGCCCTTTGTACTGTGCATAATGTACATGATGTAATGCTGATTTCGATCCTTTTATATGTTTCAGAGTTGAAAAAAATAATTATGAGATACATGTAGCAAATCATAAATTAAATATTTAGTCGTTTATACCTACTAGAATTATTTTGTTCCTACCTGGTTTCTTGTTATAAGGTGCAAATAGTTTAAAAAAATTGTACTTTAACAGAAGAATTTCAAGTTAAACAGAGGAAATTTGGGATTTAAATGAATATTTTTACTTTTTTTGGTGAATTTAAAAAAGTACTAGCATTGTAATAAAGATATTATTAATTGACTGAGTGTTTATTGAACAAAAAGTTGGTATTGATTATTTTATCTACATTAGAATTGTGTTTAAGTGAAAATGGCGCGAAATTGAAAAAAAAGACCAGAGGAAATTCAGACTGCAATATCTTTTTATCTAAGTCATTGACATATGAGTTTCTCATTCTCCAGTGAAAGCATAACGTTTGAACATTTTATTTCAGTTCAAAAATAAAACATTTAATTATATTAAAATATATTTTTTGACCATTTTGTATTGAAGGTCAACACAAAAAGCAACAAATTTGAACTATGCAGAGGAAATTCGGTTGCAGTTTGTAAAATACTGAGGAGGCGTTGACAAAATATTTTTGTAAAAAATGATCGTTCTGTTAATGTGTTATGAATAGCATATAAGAAAAATGAAATCAAGTAATTGCAAACTCTGTAGCATTGCTTCATTTATGTTGCAAGCGGTGTATTTTAATGAGCTGGAGTATTTCCAACAAGGGTATGTTTGGGTACCGTTACCATGGAAACAAACATATTAACCTATCAAATTTTTTTTATATTCTGTTAGAGGAAATACAGTGCTAACCGTTGAACCAAGTTTTATAACTTTTTAATTACTTTGGTGAGTGTCCCATACTTCCTTAAAGATATTCATAACCGATTTATGATTTTGAAGTATTTTCTGCTTGGAGTGGCTGCTATGGGTGTAAGTAGGATTACCATGTGTAGAATCCAGGCTTGGGGTAATGCTAAATTTAATGGTAATGCATTGCAATGCATTACATGGTTTCAAAGTAATGCTAGTAATGTGTAATGCCACAAATTTAGCATGATTACAAGTAATGGTAATGTAATGCATTACTTTTTAAAATCTAGTGTAATGCTGGCATTACATGGCATTACTTTGCATTACTATGCTTTTCTATGATTGTGATGAATTGAATGACTGAAATTGTAGTTTATTAAAAATTGTTTTAAAGAAGAAAAATAATTCTTGAGATAAAAAAAATATTTTAGTTGTATGATTAAAAAACCATTCTTTAATTGCCAATATAACTAGATATAACAACACAATTTCATAACATTTTTAAGAGTGTTGTTATTAAGAATTTTATATCATTTGAAAAAGAACTTGGTTCACTTGTGACCTATTTTGGCCCTCGGATAGGGTAAAAGATAATTTACATATAGTCCAATTAGTTGTGCATTCAATGCATTCTTTATTGTGAAGAATGTGTCAACAACACACAATGCCCCCTGGATAATCTAAGTGTCAAAACAATCTATTGTTTTAAGAGGTGCTAAACACCCCAATCCCCACCCTTCTCTTGGCTGTGTTCGATTAGAATAGAGAACAGACATACAACCTTAAAAGCAAAAAGAATGCACTAAAAAGAAGGCACTGTCCAACTATTATCTCTGAAAGCTTAAAAATTACTTCCAGCATTAAAACGCATTTGAAAATAATTTTTCTCTCACTCACTCACTCTCTCTCTCTCTCTCTCTCTCTCTCTCTCTCTCTCTCTCTCTCTCTCTCTCTCTCTCTCTCTCTCTCTCTCTCTCTCAATATCTGTGTTGTATATTAAGCACAATAGTTTTGATTTTGTAGGGGTTGAGTAGGGGTTGATTTTGATTCATAAGATTCATGTATTTTTTTCTATTATTGCCAGAACAATTATATCTTAGATTTTCGAACCCAACAGGATGCAGTTAAACAATGAAACCTTTGAAACTTTGATGATCATAAAATGCAACAGCACTCTGTATACGTCATTCAATTTAAACCTGTTAGTGAACATGAACCTGTAAATATGTGCGTTTTATATAATTATATGAAACAGTTGTAAAAACTCTTTATTCAATTTTTAATTTATTTTTTTTAAAAACTTAACAACTTTTCACAGAGTAATGGTAATGGTAATGCATTACTTTACTCTTTTAATAGTAATGTAATGCATTACTTCAAGAAAACTAAGAAATGGTAATGGTAATTTAATGCCCAAATCCATGAAGTAATGGTAATGGAATGCATTACTTTACAATGTAATTCGCCCCAAGCCTGGTAGAATTGAAACCTAGTTCTCTAAAATGTCTTATCAGCAGGAACCAGTACATACTGATCGTGCACTCTATCAAGTTTTTTTCTCACCTCTTTTTTGAAAACAGAAGGATTGATGGTTTTCATTTGACCTCTCAGTTGTTTAGTACGAGATTTTAATATACATCTGATGCTTTTAACCCTCTCTGACAAGGTATCAAGGTCTTCTTTTTCAGATTTTGCCCATCGCTTGGCGTAATCTTCAACAGAATTCATGATATGTATAAAATTACGTCGCCATGTGAAGAATCTAGGCTCCCTAAATTTTGGTCCTTTCATAATAAGTGATATTAGGTGTTCGTTGTTAACTGAATTAACATTACCAGTAATGACGTGTCCGGCAGGACTATATATATATATAGTTGTAGGGTGAAGAAGAACATAAACATGTTGGAGGATTGTCTTTCCGATGTTCGATCTTAAGGTTTTGTAGAGTTTGTTTGTAATTAAAGAGTTTGGAAGCACTGGTCGAAGTATAATTGTAGGAAATACAAGGGGTTGACTTTATCTTGAAATAGGGCGGGATGCAGGACTGAACTTTTATGTGATTAAGAATATTGCTTATATTAACGGCATCGATTCCATTGCTGGCATACTGCAGTTTGAAAAAATAACGTGGTACATGGACAGTATTTTCTGTTTGTGTAGGTTTAAAAAGCCAATGATAAGCAATATCTATAATCATGGATCCGAGTCTGTATTCTGGTGTAGAAAATCAAAAAGCGGCTTTTCCTTGACTTTTTTCAAGATGATTGTTTAACTCTTTCAAAGGGACAGAGTAAAGTTTTGTGCGAATGTAATGGTGACTCGATTGTTTATTTACATAAGGTAATAATGAATCAAAGGAAACATCGTGTATAATTGGGTTGTTAGAAGACCGATGTTTATGACTACGTCTACGTCTCTTGGTGTTGTTAAAAAGTCCCATTACATTAACATTGGTACACTGTGGACTTGAAAGATCTCCCACGCTTTCAACATTATCGTTACATCCATACGGAAAGGCCGTCCCTAGTTTTCTTATCCAAAGTTCTTCTTGTCTTCGGAATGGCGTACTCAGCGATGGGCTATTGGTATGATGGTAATTTATTCTAGAATTCTAACTTTCATAGACAAAACAGAATGATAAGGGGAATTAAAATGTTTGTATAAAAGCTGCTGACCGCCGTTATTGATTTGAAATTTATGACCTGATATTCCTTTGCTCAGTGAACCTTTGGTTTCACCAACATAGATGAGGCCACAAAGGGTACATTCAATTCCGTAGACAACATTAGAGGTTTTACAGTTCAAAATTTTCCACGTATTGGTATTAAAACTTTTCCATGTTAGATTGCTTGTAAACGAGGTCCTTGTAATCAAAATGTCACAGGTTGTAATTTACAGTTTTTGGCAGAACATTTAGAAATAGAACACATAGGATCAGAATCTGCAAATATGTCTCGGAGAGAAACATGGCATTGCTTTAAAGGGGCATGGTCACGATTTTAGTCAAAAATTATTTTTCCGATTTTAATGTTTACAATGCTTTAGTAAGGCATTTTTAATAGGCAACCAAAATTTAAGTATCATTCGTTGAGTTATAATAGAATTACAGAGCTTAGAATTCTTTGCTAGGTAAACAAAGCTTTTGTTTACATTTTATATGTTGAAGTAAAAATTCCAGTTTTAAACCTAAAATGAATGTGTTAAACGTTAAGAACTGTTTATTTATGCTTAAAATGAATAAGAAAATAGACAAATCAGCTTGACAAAGATGTTATATTGGTAAATTGAACCTATGTAAACAAAAACAGGGCACGAGCCTTGTTTACATGACAAAGAATTGTGAACACTGTATCTAGTTTATAACATTACGAGTGATTATCAAATTTTATTTGGTCATTAGAAATGCATTCCTAAAGTATTGTACATAATAAAAACAGAAAAACAGAATATGAACAAAATCGTGACCATGCCCCTTTAATACATTGACGGAGCTGTTGTTTTTATACCAAAACTGGGAATATGTTGACTGTACATATGATATATCTTCAATATCCCTAAGGAAAGTCCGAGGGACACCAAGTGAACTCCTAGAGTATGAGTCCCTTACATGAATACGATGCATCATATCAAAGGAAGAAGAAGAAAAAGATGTTTCAAGGTAAATTACATGTAGATAGAAATTAATACATTAAACAGGACTATGTGCGGTATTATGCATTTTTCGCCCTCAAAATTAAAAATTTATAAAGACCTTTAAAAATAAGAAGGAAGATACTTAAACTATTATTGAAATTAAGGATGTAAAAGATTATCACCACAGTGACGTCATAATATAGAAATGACGTCATGAAGTTTGCCTTATTTTGATAAATTGATGTTTTGTAGCAAAATATGGGTGTTTTCCGATGGTTTTTTTTACTGGGAACATCGAGCGCAGGCTTGCTCAAGTACCATGTTTTAATATAATGTGTATAATTATCTGAAGAAAAACATATGTTAAAATCGTATTTGAGTAGACCTGCGCTCTATACTTCCTAATGCAAAATATAAAGCAAAAATGACAATATTTTCATTTGTTTGCAAATTTTCGGGAATCAGGTCATTTAGGTGACGTCATAGATAAAGAGCGAATGAGCAATGATGATTAAAATCAAGATTAAAGTGATAGGCGTCCACTGTACATTGATTTATGAAGATTTGATTTTTATACGATACTATTTAAAAATTGGTTAAAATTGGGGGCAGATATTTTACCATACCGCACATATTCCTTTTTTTCAAAATTTTCCATTAATATTTATCCCTGTTTTGTAGCTAAGCTCATTAAGATATTGATTACCATTTGACTATTAACGTTACAATTCACAAATCGTCAGCTTGCCTCATGTTATACATTTTTATGAAAGATACGAATGAGTAATGCGTATCAAATTTTTATCACAAACGACAAAATGTATTTCATGTAGGGTAAGAAAGAAATGTAACCTTTATTTTTTTTTAAATGAATCAAGGTTACATTTTGGCATAGAGCATGATTTCAAAAATAGAAAGCAATACTATTAAATTAACATTTTAAAAGAAAACAGCTTCTCACAGACATTCCCTGTGGCAGTTAATGAGATTTGGCACCTAAATATTTGTGTGTTTTTTCACTAAATCAATGGCACAATACTTACGCATGACAGTTAAGTCAACATTTTGCTTGCAAACATTAGTAAAAGGAGGTCGTTTTGTTTTCGCTTTAATTTTACTGCATGACAAATTTTACTGAGCTATTCATTTTTTTATGGTTTTGCAAATATATGGGTCACCTTAGCTTGACCATGTCTTAATTTGACTATCAGGTGACTATTCTGTGTCTATAAATACAAGGACAAGGCAAACAAAGTTTGAAGTAAGTAATATGCCTATTAATTCAAAAGGTATCTATAAATAAAAGAAATCAATGCTCATGCAGTTGTAAAAATCGTTTATTATGCAAATTCTGGAAAACAGGCTATTTGTTACCAAAATAGCGCATTTGTTAACATTTCGAGTAAAATTGCAAATTTGACTTTCATTTCTCAACAAATGAGCATCAGTTTTTTATTACGCACACAGCAAAAGAAATAAACATATTCCGGTTTTAATACTATATATAGTCGCCCTGCCCTTGTCTTTTTGCATGTAATTTGTTTATTAGGAAGGTTTCTCAAATCAATACACATTTCAAACGCACAAGTGATTCCAAAAGGGGAGATAACTCTTTAAACCATAACTCATCTGAAAAAGTCGCTATGCCATTTTATCACCTAATCCAAACTTATTTTGAGATATATTTCAGCAGTACATTATGTAACTGATTATTTAAACATAGTGTTTTTGTTATATTTATTTAAAAAGGGACAAATTGGTTACGATTAACTGCCTGCATTTCCTCTGTCGTAATTATAGATGTAAGCAAAATATTGAGGTACCATTTTTCTTCGGTTTCTGCGCGGACGTAGTCATTTCTTTTATTTTTTTTTTTGAAAGAAAACAATATATGAGCTAATTGTGCAAAATGTTTGAGGGGATGGCGGTGGGTTGGGTAAAGCCCCTCTTATAAATAACAAAGGCATTTGATGTTAATTGTCAATCTACAATTTTTTTTTTGAGGGGGGGGTCCAAGAAATACTTTTATTTGCAGGGGACAAGGGACCAAGCAATTTTACTATGTGACATAAATAATTGTGAATTATATAGATTTAAATTTACCAAATCGATCTACACATGCAAAATGATTATGAGGGAATTACTCTTTTTTTTGGGGGGGGGTGATGCTGGGGGTGCATATATATTCATTCACAAAATAAATCCAATTGCATTTTTCATTACTGAGAATAAAAGAGGGTGTATAAATTCTGCGAAAAGCCATTTTTGATTCACATCAATATATAAAATTTAATTATTATGAACTTTCCTGTGTGAGGAGATGAAGACTCCCCTCCCACCCCTTTACATCCTTTATGCATGTAAACAGCATATAACAATTTAATTTATCAAAGACAAAACATTGCTTACATAGATGTCAAGTGATCAAAAATTAAACAAGAAAATACTAAATGTGAGTTTTATGAATTTATTGGCGATAATGTCCACGGCTGCTTGATATTAAAATAAATACAGAATACAAGGTGAACCCTGGGACCAGCTGTTCACCCTTAAAAAGTTATACCCTATTCATTAAAACTTAAACATATTATATAAACCATTAAAAGTCCATGTGAGCACCACTGGTAAGCTGAAATATTCGCCACGAGACTATGCAGGCACTGCAAAGTCTGCGCCACCAGTAGAGCTAACCCCATAAAGCTAATATACACACAAAGTACAAAAACAAATTGATACCAAGTTTCGCAATCAAAATCAGAGCCAGTAACACATATAATTTGCTATTTGGCATTCCAAGCAAAAATTTGAGTCACATCATCAATCATTGAGCACCCAAACCAAGGGGTAAAATTAGATGGATAAAGGTGAGGGTGGCATAAAATCAAATGTAAAAATTATCATGACATAAACCTCGTGAACAGCATTGAGCACATATATACATCAATAACTTTGTTACTCCACAGAGCTGATAAAAAATGAAATAGGCAAGGTATTTACTTAATCCCAAAAATAACCGGGTAGTTGCTATAAGATCTAATCAGCATATCGCAGCCATAGCCCATGATCGCCAACTTTTGGGGTCACCACCACTCTGTCATCAGCCAGGAAATCCTGCAAGGATTGCTGAATTATATGCAGGAAAAAGCTATTGCCCAATGAATTTAGATGGACCTTATCCCTAAATAAGCAGGGGCTAGACTCCTGAAATTCTGGATATCTGATATATTTGCCCCCTAACTCGAGAATGTAAGTAGCTATAAAGCTATTAAGTCTTACTCTAGCTCTCTCCAAGGCTATATGATCTACTTCCCCCGCCATTGTAACCTAGGTAAAACCTGTGACCAAATTAATGTGGTATTAGGCAACAAGT
Organism: Magallana ariakensis; assembly: GCA_020458035.1. NCBI lineage: Eukaryota > Metazoa > Mollusca > Bivalvia > Ostreida > Ostreidae > Magallana > Magallana ariakensis. The sequence goes on along the minus strand of CM035814.1, from coordinate 68,987,146 downwards.
TTTGCAATTTATCTAGAGCCTTCTTGATATTTTCGCGGAGCACTACACACTTGTCTTCCTGACCAATATCATTTCCCCCACAATGAATTAACAAGTAATGGGGCGGATCTTCAACCTTCGATAGAGGCCGTACCTTGGAGCAGACTTGCTTCCATCTCATACCCCCTTCCCTTGCCAAAACACTGAAGCATTAAGTCTGTGTAACTAGAGATTTGCCACAAATTAAGAGGCTCTGGCATGTAAGAACGCATGCTTATTTATGATGATCTTAAAATCCAAATTCTTTTGTGACCTACAAGGATACCAGTATGTGTTGCAAATAATAAATCTTAAAGCAGTTAGTCCACAGAAATTATAAACAAAAAACGAAAAGAACAAAAATATTATTAAACTCATACAGCCTATTGTGATAAAAATCTTGTGGCTGGTTTAGCATCTAATGTATCTATGTAAACACTTGGACTTCCACCTGCCCCCTGCTGCGATCTGATACTCACTCCTGCCCTGGACCCAGGCATCTCTGGCTGCCCCTATGCGAAATGAATGTGTTTTGTACCCTTTGGTATCTAAACCAAATTTTGCAATGAACATGGAGAAAACTGACATAACCTGATATCTAGTGATTGACGTGACCCTAGCATGACAAAAGAAGGTACCGGGACAATGAGGTCTGGCTGACATGAATGACTTGAGCGACGACACCGGACAAATGATGTCATTTGTGGGTAGCAAGTTTATGAGTGATCCCTCCCCCCCCCCCCCCCCCGATCGGTTTTTGAGTGTTTGAGCAAAATTGAATGGTGTTGTTCGATGCAATGTATCTAACATTACTTGTCTGGATGGTATGGCAAACTTCCTTACTACTATTTTGAACAAGTTCTCCCATTCTAAAATAACCAAATAAGGCTGTGGTAAAGATTGCAGAGAAAAGTGAAGCCTCATAGTGTGATGTACAAACAGATGGTAGTGCAATTATGATTTTCTGCTATATGTCCAAAGTTATGGGTTTACGATTATCTGTCTGTACTCTGGAGCGGCAATAACCCATCAGTGTTTTCTTCACTATAAAGGATTGAGTTGTGTCTGAGACATCGGAGATTTTACAATAAAATGAGATGCCCGCTAGGTATGACTTGGCTGTGCTGGGGCTATATTTGTGAATCGCCAAGTAGGCGATGAATTGTGTTAGCTGGTATGGTGTGGGAGGCCATATGATTCGATGGTTGTACGAAGTTCTGAATGCATTGAACATGCGAATACTTGCAGAGTACAATTTCGTAGTATTATTGGCTAAGGCGAAGTTCAGCAGTGCTTGAGATTTATGTTGCAGATCATTTTGTGAAATGAAATGGGCACCTTTGTCGGCTGCTCGTCGGCCCCTGGAAATGACTCTCTGAACCTTGACCATTGCTGCCGGGAAAGAGAGTCTGCTTTAACATTTTTAATACCCTCTATGTGCTCCCCCCTGAATAATACATTATGTAATAGAGATTGCAGGACTAAAGGTCTAAGTAAATGCATAATTTGCTTTGATTTGGATGTTTTTGAATTCAAAATTGATACCAAAGCCTTGTTGTCAGTGTGCAATATAACTTTTTTACCTTGAAATTCATTGCCCCAAATGGAGAAAGCCATAAAAATATGTACTAACTCAAAAAATGTAACCTGTTTGAAAATATTGGAATATCCTCATTCTTGTGGCCATAAAATGTAAGCCCAATGAGACTGAAATATTGCACCACAACCCATGTCTGAACAACCTGCATTGTCAGTAAATAAATGCATGTCAAAGTCTCTTGTCCAGTCAACTATCTGGTATGACGTCACGCCAGTCAAGTGTGAATGTCTTTCTTCATCTCGACTGTTACTCTACGACGATGGTGTGGTTTTGTTAGGCCGTGTGTGGCGTCATAGAGTCGGCGAACAAATGCCCTACCTGAAGGAATAGCTCTATATAAAAAAATTCAACAACCCTGTAAGTTTTTGCAATTGCTTGAGTGCTACCTTGTTTTTATTCAACATAGATACTAACTCTGCCTTGAGCTGACATAATTTGTCATGAGGAATATGATCAGTCTTGTTGTTAGTATTAATTTTTAACCCAAGAAAAGTCAAAACTGTTGTGGGGCCTATTGTTTTTACCTGAGCTAAAGGAACCCCCAAGTCTGCACGTATGGAAATAAAACCTGACATGAGAGTTGTACAATCCAATGTTCCTGACCTACCGGCCAGTAAGAAATCATCTAAATAATGTGTAACATTGTTACTTCCCGACTGTTCCCTAAGTGCCCATTCTAAACAGGATGAAAATTTCTCAAACTTGGCACAGCTGCTAGCACATCCAAATGGTAGACACCTATCTATATAAATTTTATCCAGAACTTTGAAACCTAACAAGTCAAAATCAGAGGGGTTTATTGGTAAAAGTCTAAATGCACTTTTTATGTCCAGGCGTGCTACTAAAGCCCCCTTCCCAACTTAGCTAGCATATCGAGTGCAGTCACAAAAGATGTGCAACTTACTGAACAATAATGGCTGCTGATGAAGTCATTAACACTTAATCCTGATGTATAAAAACGATGATGAATTAGCCTAAACGAACCATCTTTTTTGGGTACTAACCCGATTGGTGACAATCTAAGGTTAGGTAAGGGACTAGTGGTGAATGGGCCGGTCACCCTATCTAGGTTTATTTCTTTAGTTATTAGTTCTATTGTTACATTTTCAAAGCCCAATAATGACTGGAGATTACGACAATCTGATGCATGTCTTGGACCGTCATAGAACAGATAAAATCCTTGCGAGAACCCATGTATTAATTCAGCTGCTATGTTTTGGTCAGGATAAAATTGTAAATAATTCTGTAGCTGCGATACATTAATGGGAGTAGATGCTATTTTATCGACGTCTAAATGACTGGATTGGTTTTGGGGTGTTGGAGGCTGATGGCGAGAAGACTCTGCTCGATGACTGTTGTATGTTTGACCTGAAAGCAAAATAGTTTGTGGGAGGCTTTAAAAGCTGACATTTAGTGGAGGGGTGGTTCAGTGAGCAGCGGAGACATTGGTGTTTATAGGGGCAAGGCCTTCTTTGACAGATCCCCCGGTAATTAAAATCAGAACACTTGCCAATTTGCTGGGGATTGTTTCTAGGGGAAAGTAGTGGGGCTTGCATGTACAACAACCATAACTCTTGGTTAACCATTGCGAAAGATATATTGGGGTTTTGCTCCTTTTTAAGCGAAACTGAATATCATAGTCGCGCCACCCAAGGCCTGGTGACCTGCTAGCACCTAAACGGACAGTATGAATGTATTTAAATAACGCAGTGGTGCATTCAGGGTGTGCTGCCGCATAAATTGATGAAATTATGAGAAATAAATCTGTCCAGGTTTGGATATCATTAACAAGTTTGGCCTTCGGTTTACTGGCCATAGCGAGGCTGCCATCCCGTACCGACAAAAATTGGGTTTCATCGTCAGGATCTGAAGAATTTGACCGTAACTTAGCTAGGTTGACATACTGCCCATTTGATATCTGAAGTTTAATTTTGTTGGGCACATTATAGCCTAACTCACAACCGTAGCTGACCACTTGGCCTGCATGATAGCCAATTTCCGCTGAACCTGACAAAGGGAAGTCTAAAATTCCATTACCTGCATTTTCATCGAAGGTAAGATCAGGCTCCGTAGAACTTGATGGGGTGGCGCCTCTGTCTAAGCCCGCCGATATGGCCTCGGCTAACTGTCTTAGTTGGGTGTCGCTTATGTGCACCGGAATTTTCCCGCCATCGCTAGGCGCGGATTGTGTCCCCGCAGTCTCGCCGCCTGAAGACTGGACATGGACGTCGGGGGTTTATCTTGTCTCGTTGGGGACGTCGGGGGTTTGTCTCCTCGACCGCCGTCGTGCCATGGGCTGATGTTCCAACTTCCGTTTAGGCATCGCTCAGAGGTAGGAATAGGGGTATATGGAACCAAATATAAGTATAAACTATAAAATTCGCAGTAAAAAATTAAATTAGCTTAATGACACCTAAAACAAATATGCACACATCGAGCTCCGAATAATACCGGAATATGCGTATAAAATGTTTAGAAATATTAATTGCGCATTAGTCTGATAAAAAAAAGCACGTCTCTCCCTTTCAAATTCAAAGCGGCGACTGATGGGATGATCTGCATGGAGTCTGTGACGTCACAAGTTCAAGCTAATATCCCAAAGTGCAAGCGATGACCAGCTTATATGCGTAAAGGTCCCCAAGGGTTGGATGGTTATTATTATGGTGAAAATATTTAGCTTTGATAAACCGATTTAACTTTAATGAGTTAAATCCAAAAAACTAAAAACTGGCTTTTTACTGAATACTTTTTTGGCACTTTCAACCAGTACATCACTTATCTTTTCAACAATATTATCGATAAATTCTACTGATGAAAAAATGACAATAACAAACCGTCAACCATCTCAAAAATCCATAAAACGAAATACAAATTCAAAGCAGAGCTACACGAACCTCCAAGATAGAGGTAGGATCAGGTGCCATGGAGGAGTAAGCATCCTCTGCTGACCGGTAACATCCGCCGTGTGCTCTTTGTCGTAATCGGGAAAATAAAAACCGCAAAAGTCCGTAGACAATTAGTTAATTAATTATGGTCTAACAATTGGTATGAAAAACGTCAGTCAGCATGCGACTCAGTGGAAGATTGTATTTGCTTACAAGGTCGTTGTATCGACCATAGATCTTACGAAAAGATGACTTTAAACGAGACTGTTGATAGTCCTGTTTTATCAACTTGTTTGTCAGTAGCTTGCCTCGTCCTAGAAACTGTTCATACGAAGAGCATACCCTTGCGTATCGAATTAACTGAGAGACAAAAACATCATATGCAGGTGATGTAGGTATATTGCTACATAAGTAAAGAAAGTTGACTATAGAAAAACTGAAGTCATCGCGTTTATCATAAAGTTTTGTTGTTAGGTTACCATCAATGTCCATTTCCAGTAAAATATCCAAATATGAAACAGATGACGCTGACTCTGTGGTATATTTTATTTCAAGTTCACTGGTATTTATCGAGTCGACGTAAGTATGAAAATAACAGTTGTTAATTGATAATACGTCGTCGATATACCTAAATGTTAAGTTGAAGGGCACAGCGAGTGATTTATTTTTTTCACGTGCAAGTTTTGGAATAAATTCTGCTTCATAAGAATACAAAAATACCTCTGCTAACAATGGGGAACAATTGGTACCCATGGGAAATTCAACGGATTGTTGGAAGACTTGATTTCCAAAAACTACATAGATGTTGTCTATCAGAAATTCAAGCATCTATTTAATGTCAACTTCAGAGTACTGGTGTGTGCAATCAGAATGGTTTTTAACAAAATAGTTTTTTAGATTTCCAATGACAAGGTAAGCATTTTTACGACTTCCATTTTTATTAAAGAAACAACTGTCGATGATATCAAAAAGTCTAGATTTTAATTTGTCGTGGAGAATGGTTGTATAAAGCGTTGAAAAATTGTACGTTTTGATGCTATTGATTTTCGTAAGATTCTGTGACCTCAAAGTTTCTAATAATTCTTTAGAGTATTTTAGTATCCACATCTGATTCACACCACTTCTGGAGTATATTGTTGTACAGTACTCTTGAAGCTTCTCCTTAACTTCTGTAAGAATTTTAGTAAGGAGTAAAGAGAGAGGTTTGGTAGAACATTTACTGGAACCTGCTATATATCTATGTTTGTAAGGACTTTTGTGAAGCTTTAGAATCCAGTACAAATAAGGTAAATCAAATTCATTTTGTTTATAGGGGATATTAAAGGTATTCATTACCGATTTATGATTTTGAAGTATTTCCTGCTTGGAAAGGCTGCGATGGGTGTAAGTAGGATTACCATATGTAGAATCGAAACCTAGTTTTTTGAAAATGCAATTAATATAATGTGCCTTACAAACAAAGACAATGTTGTTACTTGCCTTATCAGCAGGTACCAGTACATACTGATCATGCAATCTACCTAGTTCTTTTCTCACTTCTGCTTTATTAAAAACAGAATGATATATGGTTTTCATTTGACCTCTCAGTTGTTTAATACGAGATTTTAATATACATCTGATGCTTTTCACCCACTCTGACAAGGTATCAAGGTCTTCTTTTTCAGATTTTGCACATCGTTTGGCGTAATCTTCAACAGCATTAATGATATGTATAAAATTACGACGCCATGTGAAAGATCGTTTCATAATAAGTGATTTTAGCTCATCGTTATTTACTAAATATGTTTTCAAGTATAACATTACTTACTTCATTTTCTAATGATTTTGAGATATTTTCTTTATCTTCTACAGAATGATGATATTATTCAATTTTTTGGGGATTCCATTTTTTAGCAATTTCTTGTGTTTGCTTTTGTTGATATAAGAATTCAGTGCTATGCTGACTTTCAAATGCCAATAATATCCCTCCTCCTCCACTTCTTAAACAAAAAAATGAATATAAAAAGAATTACATTTGGTTGATATGTTATATTCATTTATTGATAAGAAGACATTAAAGGATTTTCTGAAAAACAAATGATAAAACTTTCTGTGACAACATATAAACTTGACATATATGCATGCACATTCAACAATTTCAATTTATTTTATATCGCCTGCTGACTGACGTTTTTAATACTAATTGATAGACCATAATTAATCACCTAATTGTCTACGGACTTTTCCATTTTATTCCCGAATACGACAAAGAGCACACGGCGGGTGTCACCGGTCAGCAGAGGTTGCTCACTCCTCCAAGGCACCTGATCCTACCTTTATCTTTTTAGAGGTCCGTGTTGCTCTGCTTTAAATTTGTATTTCGTTTTATGGATTTTTGAGATAGCTGACAGTTTGTTATTGTCATTTTTCATGTATATATAATATATGTATGATGTCAATTTGTTTATTGTATGACGTCTTAGTTCAACTCCTCTTCTCACTCTAAAAGCACGGTCTTCCTGTTATTTAAGTCCAGGTTTTAATTATCATCAATTTCATATTTTTTTATTCCCATGATAACTGCGTGGGTAAATTGTCGCCAACAAGAACATCATTTCTGTAAATCTCAAAACATAGCAGGTATTAGCTGAAATAATAATGATTTTTCAGTAAGTTTATCATGTAAATAAAATGATTCAAAGATTGAAATGGAGGAATTATTTTCTACAACTTGACAAACAATGGAATTTATTTATCTTAATATTAAATATATCATTCTGTTTTGAAATGATATGTGAAAGGTTTTTTGGACCCCTTTAATTTACTCGACTTGACCTTATTAATGCTCTCTCGCTCTCTCTCTCTCTCTCTCTCTCTCTCTCTCTCTCTCTCTCTCTCTCTCTCTCTCTCTCTCATATTAACGAATTATATTGTATACAATATTTCTATAAAGCTAGTGCAGTTACAATGATATCACACAATGTAATGTTGATATGTTGATGAGCAATGATTTGTAATCATGAAGTATTTTAAAATGGTAGGTTTCATGATTTCTAATCATTTTAAAACCATGACACCATGTATACATAATGATGCTTTTTTCTAACTGATCTGTCTCATGTAAGTATTATCAGATTTACATATATGTTTCATTGTTTCAATGATTAATTTTTATACTTATAACAAGTTATATATAGTACTTACATTTTCTTCAAGCCTCGTCTTTTCAAATTAATGTGACATTCTTAAATTACCAGTACTCTGCAAATAACAAAAAAAAAATCATGAGAAGTTATACAAATTTACATGCACCTGATCCTACCTCTATCTTGGAGGTCCGTGTTGCTCTGCTTTGAATTTGTATTTCGTTTTATAGATTTTTGAAATGGTTGACGGTTTGTTATTGTCATATTTTTCATGCACACATACATTGTACATAGGCCTACATGTCAACAGCAATTTGAACATTCTGTTTAAGGTCTACTTTGAATGATTAACCAACACTGTAACTATTATTTGAAAGTTACACATGCACATTCTAAACAAACATATCATGTCCATATATAATCTTAATTTAGAGAAAATCAGATGAAGTGACATGCATTTCAGAAATTTGTTTATTATTTGTTGTTTGAATGCAGATGTCAAAGATTTCAAACAGTGTTGTGATACATGGAGTAATGTTCTGAGTGATATAAAAAAGCTAGTAATAAGAATTGACGTGTGTGAGCATCTTATATCAATTGGATGAATATAACGTGCAAAATAAATAGAATTTTCAACACAGCTAGCAGAAACATGTTATTGATCAGCTGTTCATCAAGGGTGAACGGGTCAAATAATTTTCAGAAAATGAAATTAGCATCGCTGTATATAATCATTTAGCCTGTACTGTACTAATTTTCACAAAATCAAAATCATCTGTTTTGACATTGTCTTGCTTTGTTTACTTACAAGATGAAAAAAAACAACTGTAGTCAGACGAAATCTACTGTAAAGCTAAATATTGTTAAAAATGACATGTGGTGATAACGAACAGTGTTCAAAGTCCAAAGGAAAATTACAAAACAGGAGCAGAGCGAACACGGACCTCTTTAAAAAATAAAGGTAGGATCAGGTGCCATGGAGGAGTAAGCATCCTCTGCCGAACGGTAACACCCGTCGTGCGCCCAATAAGCAAATACTATGCAATGATTCGATCGTGTTGATTGAATTTCCTAATGAAAAGTATCAACAATTTAACGGACAAACAATAAACCTATACATGTACATTGTATAAATGTAAACAACACCGTCTCTTCTCGTGTTTTGAAGGAAACACCACAATAAGTAGATCAGAAGTCCATCCACGGTATAAAAACACAAAAAGTTACTTAGTTATATGATCTATTACAAATACACAGTAAATCTATTCTACATACCTGATAAATCATCAAAAGATCGATAGCATAGGGAACACCAACTACACGTTTTTACATCAAATACAGCGTCTGGCGAGCGCTTTTATGACGCAGAATCACACCCATACGACAGATGTGTTATGGAAATTCTTCGTATATTCTTGTTGTTGTAAATTTATAGATACACATATGAGTGATTCGAGGTTAAATGTTTTCTCATGAAGTATTAAATCAACCGCATGTTTTGTTAAAACTGATGTTTTGGTATATTTCTATATATGGAATTACAGAGGCGGGGCATATATTATGACGTCATATCTCATTATCCCTTCATTAGCATATCAATGCGATGTGTAGCCTTATCTGTACTGCGTAACATAGACATATTACACAGAATAAGAGAAAATGTGTGAATAAAAATCCCTATTGTCACAATTATGACTTTTGATAACATTTTATATTACCTGTAAATTGTATACTTTCAGTATCATATTGTATAGGTGTTTTCCCTGTAGATATACTGTCGTTATGTTTTAGGCATACGATAGCTGAGCCACAGTATTGGTTTTTGGTACAGTTACACATTTTGTTGCAATTATCTCCCTCAAAGCCAGATGGGCAAGTTGTGTTGCAAATGTGTTGAAGAAATCCTTTTGGGCAGCCTTTAATATCACACAACAAAATTAGCATACTAGATATAAATATAAACATGCGCTCTAGATTAACAAACTCATTTACAAATATAATCAAAACTTTTTTTTTAGAAACAACAAAGTGATTTAGTTTACATCAAGAAACGAGTACTTCCTTCCCTTTTCACTAAATAATTTAAAATCGTATAATATGGATTGAAACCTTTAACAAGAATTTTTCTTTGTTTGATATTGTCGAAAGTAACAAAATCATTTGAATGATCAAAATAATAAAAGAAAATTATCCTTTGCAAAATACATTATAAATCATTGTTTACTGTAATTTCATTAATATTCAAGGGTATCACTTTTCGTGGAAAAAGTGAAAATCACAGTTTCAAGGATACGTAAATTCGTGGCCAATGACCCTATGGATACAAAATGTTAATAGAAATTGCACTTCAATGAACATTTAATTTCATGGATCAACTTAATAACGAAATCCACGAAAATTGGCATTCAACGAATATTGATGAAACCACAGTACGTTTTGCATTATGTAAATAAATAAAATTGCCACATTTTACTAAAATATAGTTTTAATATGTTAATAACAATAAGTTACTTTTATCAAACAATTACTTGTCAATAAATAGATGCGTACAATATGGCACATATAATTATCTTTAAAAAGTAAACTTACATTACTGGTTGATCTACATAAATAACCTCAACCATTTACCTTTTGGGTATAAGAAAATCGCACATTTCTATATACTCATATCTTCTAAAGTGTTATTGAAAACGTAAACAAAAAGCAATAAAATAAGATATATTTTATAAATCTAATATATATATATATATATATATATATATATATATATATATATATATATATATATATATATATATATATATATATATATATATATACTTTATCATATTACCTATAACATTGTGAGTTTCAGTCAGATATTGTTTTGATAGTATCTCTGTGGTTATCGTTACGTTTGTTTCTATACATCCTTTAATTAGGTCGCAGTGTTGATTTGATGAACATTGTCACTTCTCGTTACAGTTTTGTCCAAAATACCCAGATGGACAGGTCTGGTTACAGTTGTGTCCAAATGATCCTCTTAAACATTCTACAGAATTAATCATTTTGAAAGAGAGAAAATGCGTAGTACTTCTAAAGTTTTAAATTCCAATGCAAGCTTTTAAACATTAAGATATTTCGCATTTTTAAATTCAATAAATTAACAAAGTTTATAAACGGTTTGGACCTTGTTTTTAGTGTTATTTTTTTAAAACGAGAAATCAATATTTGATTCATCCACACCATCACTTTGTTGATCATCTTTATAGACCCATTCACGGTAAATGTCATGCTGCTTTCCTGTTTTGTGAAATATAACGTTACGAAAACTTGAAACGAGAACATCATTCAATTATCTGCCAACAAAATACATCACCAATCTTTATCAATTTTTCCCATAAAAACCAGTAGATTGATTTTTATACACCGAACTTATTCTATTATGCCTAAGATTTTGTACCTACAAGCACAATGTCTAAATTTCTATCAAATTTGTTTGTCTACAATCAAGGGTATTGCCTCTTTGACGTCGCCATATAGATGAACCCCAGTCTAATTAAAGTGAAATTACAAGTTTAGAGTAAAGAAAATTAACTCCAATTGGTCGAATTACGATAATCCAGACACTAATAATACCAAAGTTAAATCATTTAATACTACCATTACCCGACCCAAAAACTGAATTTTTTTAAACCTTTGAAAATAACATTTTTTATTTTCAATACGTAAAGAATAGTACAATCATACACGATTATAATCATGCGGGTCTCAAAATGGTTGATTATGAGAATTTTACCACAGCACTCAAAACTACTTGGATGTGAAGACTTATTAGAACTGACACAAAATGCATAATGCTTTTAGAATCAGTTTTGAAAATAAGTATCTCTGAAATATGGAAAAATTGTCTAGATTATTCATACAATATATGTAGAAAATTTCAAAAATTCTTTTTGGAAAGAAATGTTCCTAACCTGTTTATAAATAAATGAGCAAACTCGACTTAGTAAACCCCAAATTATAAATGAACATATATGGCACAATCCCAATATCACAGTTGATGATAAATCAATAATTTTCAAAAGTTACGTTAATACAGGATTTATTTGTGTTAGTGATCTACTTAATTTAGATAGAACATTCATAAAATTTGATGAATTGAAACACATTAATCCAAAGACCAATTTTATAGAGTATGAAAGTTTAAAAACTGCAATTATGACCAGACTGCATACACAAGATATACAAGAAAAGGGTAACACCTATTCACAAACTTCTTTAAATAAAATTTTTGAACTCCCATTAAAATCTACAAGGAATCAACACTACATTGGCTAAAATATCTAATACTTTATAGGATTGTTCCTACAAATAAATATCTTGTTAATTTAAAACAGCAGAGTCTGCTGCATGCACCTTTTTTTTAAAAAGATGAAAATAGTATTAATCACTTTTTTTATGAATGAAATATAGTAAAAGAATTGTGGTGTGGCGTTCAAGTGTGGATTTTTACACAGTTTGAAATTTCAATTACGTTTGATGTACAATCAGTCCTTTTTTGAAAACATGAAAATAAAGAAATTTATAAATTTCTTAACATAATAGCCCTTATTGTGAAGCAGTATATTTTTTCATTTAAATATAAAAATAGTCCAACACTTAATATGCATGCATTACAAAAGGTCATAACAGAAATATTTTTAACTGAAAATAGTTGCTGTTGGAAAAATGTAGATATAAGGAATAGGAAAGCCTCTGACAGAACATTTGTGAAAAATTGTATTAACTGTTATATTGATAAGTCGACAAGATTTTTTTTTCTTTCTGTTTTGTTTATTCTTCATCTCTATGAACCTTCATATCATTTCAATTGTCCTCAATCGAGTATAGTACTGTTTATACATGTATACACTACCTGCATCTCATTCTCTCTCTCTCTCTCTCTCTCTCTCTCTCTCTCTCTCTCTCTCTCTCTTTTAAAATCAGCTTCACTTCATATAAACTGTACAAAATTGTATTATTAATTAGAAGTAATTTAAAGATTATGTAGCATGTCTCTACATATGAGTTTTTTTCATTTCACAACATATGTTGTGAAATGAAAAAAACTCAATAAAAAAATGTCTAAATTTTTTTTGAAATATGTTTGTCTAAAATCAAAGGTATTGATTCTTTGATGTCACCGTATACATGGCCCCTTATCGAATTAAAGTGAAATTACAAGTTTGACTAGCATTAAATGAGTCCTGTATTTACTAAATATGCATTAAGTTTTTGTTTTTGTGAAACAATCTTTATGAACACAAAACGTAAAATCTTTAAAAAGTTGAAAAAATTGTTTATATCCCTTTAATATTTAACGCAGTATCCCTTTGATATACGAAAAGGCAATGAAAAAATGCAACATTAGAATATAATTTGTTCTACAATTCCAATGCATTTCCCATTTTTTCTGTAAAAATTAAGTGCACAGCTTCCATTGCTATAATAAAAAAAATCTTTATTAGACATATCACTAAATATTCATTTTGGTAAAAAACATGGTAACAAAAAAATAATAATCCGAAAAAAGTAAGTATAAAACAATTTATAAAACGCCTTGTTTATCTAAAAATGAGTAATTCAAAGCACAAATTTCCAGAAATTCAATCAACTGCAACAGGATTGAACACCACGGAGAAAAACATTACCTTTTTATTTTTTTCAGAATTTTGATTCAGTAAATGAAAGCAATGTTGTATTTTTTGGCAATTTTACAGATGTTGATATGAAATATTTGAATGCCTAAAACAAATCAGAAAACAACATTAGAGAGAGAATTGTATTAAAGTCTACAAACTTTTTACATATCATAAAACAGCATATTTCGATTACTAGTAACACGAAGCAAATACTGCAAGAACGTGTGAAATCAGCAATTCCCATGTCTTAGATAATTATACTAAAATATATAGCTTTCTAGTTTTTTTTGTTTTGTCAAAATCGTTTGTGATTAAACAGTTTGTATCAGAAGATAAAGAGATTACCGAACAGAGAAGGAAACACGATCAAAATATAAATAAATTAATCTGCTTTTGAACTAATTGGAAAATGTAAATCATTCATTAGAAGGTTATTTTTAACTTAACACAACATGGATGCGTGGTTAATATAGTGCTTGTTATGTTATTGTGATATTAAGCTAAATGTCACAAAGCCGACTTTACCATCTTTTATCAAATTACGCTAAAGAATATACAACTTTATATTTTGAAAAAAAATGCTCGGAATACTAAGGCCTAGATGTTTATATAATATGCGCTAAGTAGGTGTGTTTTCTTTTCCCTTATTAACCCTATTTTTATCAAAATTGTTATCTTGTTAAAAATTCATTGTTACGGTCATATAAAGACCATGCCTATCGCAATATCATCATGGGAATGTCACTTTATATTGTATTGCACTCATTATTTTCGAAGTTCTTATAGAAGTTTACAGGTTTTGTCAGAGCTGAATAAATCTTTACTCGGGTTAATTATTGACATCATCTGCAGTATAATGAGGAAAACATGTTTTTTACGTTCATTGATTTTAATACCTCTAAAGGTCCATCATGGGTTCAAAATAACTACAAAACATATTACTTTGTGTGCAAGCTTTCAGTCAAAGTCATTGATCAATAAGTTGGTTCATTTTAGTTAAACATTATACATTTTAATAACTATAAAAATTTAAATTGCAATGCCTTTATCGAGAACGTTTTATACTTTTTAAAATCACAATAAGCCTTAACCCTTAACCAAAAGTGGATTTAGTGTTGTCGAGATTCTACTAGAGCAAAGTTTATTTATGGTTGTTTCTAATTATTTCCCTGGCCTATTTTAACTTCAGAGATCAAATATTTTATCTGTAGTGTAAAATAAGAATAAGGAAATATATATTATTTCACGTTTTCCAGGAGTATCAAGCTCCACTGTGATATTTAAGCATTGGCTCAGAAATGATTTCGCTAGGGCAAAACATACTAGATATAATTTTATAATCAAAGATTCAATGTGTTGTGTTTAAAAGTCTATTATTATGTTCCTGAAATATCTACGCAAATGATAAGATATAATTTCTGTAGATTTGGAATTAAAGAAAATAAAACATTAAACTTTTGTAAATTTCCAATAATACTAGCACTGGAATTATGCGACGTTCAATTTTTAATGAAACACAGGTTTATGAGCACAAGTGAACGTTATCACGCATTTTTAATAGATTAATTATAGTAAAATTAAATAAAACTTAAATAACTATTTTAATATGTACTTTTGAAAAATAATTGTTAAATTATATCTTCTCAATCTCAAAAAGAGTTTTCCAAGCAATGTTTATGACACTATATTTTTTAGTCGCGGAAGCGCACTTTATAATATATATAATAGCTGTATCATACATTATTCCTATAGCTGATAAAAAGGGTTATAATGATTACCCGTCCCCCGAGAAATCCGGGCTCACCTAATGAGCACAAGTCAACACTTAGGTCATAAGCAATCATTGTGTGAAGTAAGAACGTTCAATGTTTGGAGGACGTCTTGTTTAGAACGCTACATTTCAGAAATAATTTGTTCACTTAAAGGGGCATGGTCACGATTTTGGTCAAAATTATTTTTACGATATTAATGTTTACAATGCTTCAGTAAAGCATTTTAAATAGGCAACCAAAATTTAAGTGTCATTCGTTGAGTTATAAGCAAGTTACAGAGCTTACAATTCTTTGCTATGTAAACAAAGCCTTTGCTTACATTTTGAATGTTGAAGTAAAAATTCCAGTTTTAGACCTAAAATTAATGTGTTAAACGTTAGAAACTGTTTATTTATGCTTAAAATTAATAAGAAGATAGACAAACCAGCTTGAAAAAGATTTTTTACTGGTATATTGAACCTATGTAAACAAAAACGGGGCACGAGCCTTGTTTACATGACAAAGAATTGCGAACCCTGTATCTTGCTTATAACTCAACGATTGACTCTAAAATTTCATTTGATTATTAGAAATGCATTCTTATTAACATTGTAAATAATAAAAACAGAAAAATAGAATTTGACCAAAATCGTGACCATGCCCCTTTAACCTAGCTGCAGAATTGTAGCTCCAAGGGAAATTTGTGAATTATTAAACTAATGTAGGAATATATTCTGATAATATAAAAAAAAATCCCCGAGATATTTTACTACTGATTGACCATTACACTTTACTTTTCCTAAACACGCTAACCTCGGAAAGTAAAGTATGTTCAATTTACGTCGATCGAGAGTCGCCTTTTTAAACTGTAAACAAGGCACCATTTCACTATTCGGGGCTGGTGGGGGTGTTTAAAAGATATCCAGAGGGAAGTAAAGTCATGATATCAAAAAAAAATGTGGCGGCAACTGTTTGGTATTAAACTTTTTACAGAATATTTTCCTAAAATAGGTTGAGTCCAAAACCTGTGCTCAATGTATATCTGACTAGAGCCAGCCCCTACTGTTAGCTACATAGTCTTAGCCAGCCCCTACTGTTAGCTACATAGTCTATCAACCTGTGCTCAATGTATATCTGACTAAAGCCAGCCCCTACTGTTAGCTTCATAGTCTATCAACCTGTGCTCAATGTATATCTGACTAGAGCCAGCCCCTACTGTTAGCTACATAGTCTTAGCCAGCCCCTACTGTTAGCTACATAGTCTTAGCCAGCCCCTACTGTTGGCTACATAGTCTTAGCCAGCCCCTACTGTTAGCTACATAGTCTTAGCCATCCCCTACTGTTGGCTACATAGTCTATCAACCCATGTTTTTCATGGAGCTACGTGTAGTTCTGCAGCTATATTTAATCAATATATAAAATATATTTAATTTTATATATTTATATATTTAATTTATATTATATATTTAATCAAGCTAAAACATGCAGTGGCGTAGCTTTCATTGAAGCACGTGCTTCCACATTGTTTTGTAAAAAAAAAATTAAAGGCAAATAAAAAAATATAACTACTAAAAATATTATAAATATTGAACACAAATAAATTAATATAAATAAGAGTATCTTTAAGTACCTTTTTAACCGCATACAACATACAACGTTGTCGTATCTTCTTTAGAGGAATCCGGGTTCATCTAATGAGCACAAGTCCTAATTTGGGCGCAGGGCGCCATGTTTAGAACGCTAAATTACAGAAATAATTTGTTCACTTAAGGTCTACTCCGCGCCCTGGCGCCGGAAATCGGTGTCACTAGTGCCTAATTTGGCGCCGGAATCCTCAAGGGATTACCCGTCCCCCGAGGAATCCGGGCTCACCTAATGAGCAGAAGTCCTTGTTTGGGGACAGGGCGCCTTGTTTAAAACGCTACATTACAGAAATAATTTGTTTTCTTAAGGTCTACTCCGCGCCCTGGCGCCGGAAATCGTTGTCACTAGTGCCTAATTTGGCGCCGGAATCCTCGAGAGTACACCCGTTCTCAAGGAATCCGGGCTCACCTTATGAGCACAAGTCCTAGTGTGGGTGCAAGGCGGCCTAATAATTTCAGTTGTTTAACATCGGGATCGGAAAACGCTTGAAAAATAGTCGATAATTTTAACTTATTGTGATCGGCTTCGGCCGATCACTGTTGTGTCCATATTAGGCATCCGGCAAATACTTCCACGTGCGCACACATTCTGCTTGCATAAGTAGTTCTTATAAAAACTTGAAGTTTGGTTTAGTATTTATATAACATTTTACTCGGTTTTATTTCAATTCATTTACTTTAAGAGATGCAAACATACATAAAATACAGTTCGACCTGTTAATTCAAGAATGCACATTTTGTCTCACGCGTAAGAATTTCGATCGAAAGATTCATTCAGTAATGCAGTTGACCTCGTTGAACTGACCTCAATCATAAGAAGATGCTCCATGAACTGACCTCGATCTATTGATGTTGCATAATAGTAGCTAGGTAGACGGTTTGATTTATAAACAAGGTTACGTTATAATGCGACCTCAATAGCATTCAATGTTTTTCAGTCGCATTAAATTATTTTAATACAACTCTTTCTTTGTATACGTGTTAATGCTCTTTGAAGAGCCCTACTCAGTATTCTGAAGAAGAAGAAGATACATTTACATTTAATAATTACGTTAAAAATATAAAATTAGACAAGGAGTTTACGAACGGCTTTTCCCAAATTTATATCAAAATTAAATTTGTTGACGGTTTATAATAATGAAATTATGGTGTTCAGATTCAAAATATTCTATATTTTGTAAAAATACAGTACTTATTTTGTTATTTTACATCAAACTGATCATGTTGATTGCTTCTAGCTATCAATATATCATTATTGCCGATCATTCCTTTAAAAGGAATACTTGTTTTTTGTTAGTGCGTTGGAGTTAGTGCTGGCTAGCTTTATACTCTGGTAGTGAGCTATCATGGTACATGTATTTCAAAGAAACAAGAAATCTGTCGACACTTGCAGTACTTTGATGATTTCTATGGCGACCGACTGCGTTGCATAATGTAGTCGTATTTCATAACTTCTTAATCCGAGAACAATTTTCCTTTGACTTAAAACTTTTAAGTATAATATATTATTCCGTTCATATCTGTAGAAGTTTAGCGTGTTCAACAGGTTGATTTATTAGCAACATTATCCGATTACGATTTCGCACCTACATGTATAATGTGAAGATGATTGACTTCGAATAATAGCCTTATTGTTTAACAATTGACCACTGTAGTGAAAGCACACCTCGATACTCAATAATATTCGATAACCTTCGATACATTGTTACTCAATTACATAACAATTGATGATCTGCAGCCATATAAACATAACCCGACTGGGGCTATAGATGTTCTCAGCTGTGTGCGCTGTTCAAAACGACACAATATTTTCGGTCGCACGCTGCGATTGAATTAACACAGACTGACCGAATAAACAAACGGGTGGGAAAGTGAAAAATGTTACACATAAGAAGAAGTCGCCAAAAAATGATTTTCGTCAAATCTGATTATCTTTTTGCCAATTAAAAAAAATCCGAATCCCATAATTCAGGACACCTTTTATCGTGCCAGCACCTACCGCAAACATGAAACATGGAACATTGATTATAATAAACTACCTTGTGCGCAATCGTATTAATCATTGCTAAATCAACTGTACATGTAAAATAAATTTATCTTTTCATCTTAAACCAATATCATAGTTGAAATCATAATAAAAGAAAATAGTTGTGTTCGTACAAAAGTCTCAAACATGCACTCGCGCGGGATCTCCTCGGCCATGTGCGAGGGATGATCATCATTTAAAAGTTTTAATATTTGTAGGTTGTTTGTTGATTTAAAACAATATTTGTACAGATTTATAAACATTTTAAACCTACAAACCAACCATTAATTTAAGACTGACGAAGTTTTCGATTTGTAGTAATATCGCCTTTATAAATTTTCAGAACGTCTTCTTACACTCTAATGTTTAATTAAATAAAAACAAGATGGACAAACTCTTATAACATGAAGAAATTAAAACAGATCTTGTATTTTATTTACGGGTATATAAACTAAAACAATTCTAGAGTGCGCGGCTAAATAAACTCACATATGAGTGACGCAACTCTCGTGTATTAGATAACCGGTGACCGCTAGTTAGCCCCGTCGCGACCATGGTGACCGATTTTATAGGCCGCGGGTGAGGGATAGCTTACGTAACGGTACACACACAGCTCTTATTCATGGTAGATTTTAATTTCATGCAGTATGAAAACTCAAATGTAATACATAGATTTATTTTAAATCCGTAGTTTGTGTTTTACTACAAAGGAAGAAGAATGTTGTGTTTTCCGATTCTCGTTTTAGGGATTGTGCACTATAAGAACTTAAAAAACTGACATAAACTCCAAAAAAAAAAAATCTATTCTAAAAAAAAATTTCCTGTATAAACCAGCATACTTTCTGTGGTAACTTTATACCAGTTGCACGCACATAGACTTTCGTTAACTTGCCAAATTAAACGAGGTACATGTTAACATGTACATCTTTTTACACTCATACAATACAAATCACCAACAAAATAACATTGTAACGACCTTTATGAGATCCCAACAAACAACTTTTCCAGCGACAGCCATATCGGAATCCTAACCGTTTTTGAGTTATTAAGCAAAAACTTTCAAGCGCTATTGGCCCTTAATTTTAGGGGCCAGCCCTTTTTTATTGGTGTCAAATGAAAGCCCTTAACATTCTGCACAACTTTTATTCTACATGTCTTAGCAAAATATTTTTCGTTTAAAAGATACAAAGCAAAATATGTCTAAATTTTCGCACTTTTTGGAATCCTATTTTTTGACCCCCTACCTTTTTTTAAATAACAAACGTAATCGAAAAACAAAAATCGACGTGCACAACTTCAATGTCTCTGTTATTCAAATTCGCTGGATTCCCATTCCCTGCTATCATAGTCTCGGAGCCTTTGTCTGGAAACCAAAGGCCCTAAAAAATTTTAAAAGGGGAATAACTTGTTAACGGAAGAAGAATTTTAAAGTTTATGAAATGTTTTAGGTAGTGTTTTGTAATGTCTATAAGCCCTGAAAATTTGAGCAAAAACCGTTCAGAAATGAGCAAGATATGAAGCCTCAAAGTTCGCGTCTAGGAAGAAAAAAAAAAAAAAAAAAAGAAGAACTAGAGCAAAGCTCGTTGCAAAGCAACGAGTGGGTCTTCCGTTAATGTCGAAAGAAATCTAAATGTTCCTGTAAGAAGCAGAGCTCTAAAACCAATACCAGGAGTAATTAAAACAAAAAGATATAAAAAATCGAATAATTCCTGGTACGACTTAACAAAATCCGAATGACTTTAAGTACGAATTAACAAAAACCTTAACGATTCACTGAATGAAAAATCCAGTTTCAGCAAAACTGAAACTATATGGAAACCTTGCTGAAACTTGAAGTTGAAGTTTCATGTATAGTTTCCGCAATGCGGAAACCATTATATCGATTCAGCAAGTATCCGTTAGGTTTCAGTCAGCAGAAACTTAAGTCTAAGATTCCTGATGGTTTCCGCAATGCGGAAACCAAAATTGAAATGTATGAAAAGTTGTGTAAATTATTATGGAAATATCAATCAGTTTCACCACATTTCAGCTAGGTTTCAGTATTCGGAAACTTTAAGTTAAGATTCCAAATGGTTTACGCATTGCTGAAACTATTACTAAAATTGAGTTGAGTTTAAAAGTGATATCAATTATTTTCAACAGGTTTAAGGTTAATTCTAGCCTAGTGATCATGAAGCCGCACATGCTTATATATACAGTTATTGTAGGTTTCAGCGTGACTGAAACTATATGTATACATGTAACTATCTTTAAATGTGGAAAATAAGGCGATTAACAAATTTCCTAAGTAATCAATTGAATGTGAAAAGAAAAACTGATGTCTGATCTTGTTTAATGATGAAATCATTAATCTTAGGTACTCGGGCACGTGTATACATGTGTATACATTCTTTGTCCAGGTGACCTCCTCTTTGTGATTTTCCTGTATATTCTGTGTGGATTGCAGGGTTTTTCTGTCAGGAGTGAACAAAAGACTGTTACATAACATATACACAGTACTAAGCATGAGTTTATAACTGTAGCCCGGCAGGAATTTGTTTGTCAATATGTGTGTATCTGAGTTAGTAAAACTAATTAGTAAATTATAATTAATTAGTAAAATAGATCTCTAGCTAGTTGTATATCGCAAACATGATGAAGTATTTTACTTACACTCATTTACTTAATATACATATTTTGTAAGACTCCTTCTTAAATCCTTTAATTATCACTTGAATTAATAAATCAATGAATCTTGAGGTACTAATTAAGCAAACAACTTAAGCTAAAGTCATTGTAAATGCTACATTATTACAAACCATACCAAATAATCGTACAACCTGAAGTTTAAAGTTAATTCATTTTTTTTAAAAATACCACGCCAATACATATACACAGAAAAAAACATTTTATAAGTCTACAGTTGATAATAATATTAAGTAAAAACTTAATTAGAGTTTGAGTCTAATAGAATGATTGTTTATTTACATGCATTTTAGACTTTACTACATGTATATATGTGTGACTGTATCATGATTCGTGTATTTCTATACTTAATGTATTTACTTTCTGTACTGTTAACACAATCATTGATATATGTTTATGAAACATGCACATGTTTCTGTAATAAGATAATTATAATAAGCATTAATTATAATTTTACTGAAGTTATACATTATATTACAAAATCAGTTTAAAATCCAGCACAAGTCATGTAGTGCAGGTGATTTCAATCCCATTTTTTTAATTTGATGATACATTCGTATACATTTGATGTAGAAAGTATACCAAATAATTAAGTAACTTTTAGCACAAAACAGCTCCTGTCTATATTAATTAATACTTCCTAAAACTATAACATGTAAAGTTATGTATTTAAAATATTTATTTTATTCATATGTAGGGGTCAAGTTCCAATAAAATTTGTCAAAATCCATTGACGTAATGGTTTGCAACATAATCTGTTATTGACAATTTTATATTTGTTTATATATCAGTCACACATGTACGTCTTACTTCCCGGCTTGTTAATGTTTAATGTTTAATGCTTTTGTATTTTAATTTCATAAGTATTTTTAACGTATTGTTCATCGTATGACGAAGCAGTGCACATGTGTAACTGTAAAATAATTGCCATCAATTCATCGTAGTTGTAAATTGACCGTACGGGTAAACCCTGTTAACCATCCCACTGAGTCAAGACCCCCGTTAATTGATCGGCATCTAATTATACTTGTGATTTCTGTGTGTTCATGCGGAACCTGCTCTGTGTTGAACATAATATTTTCACACCTCTATATTTTGAATAAGACTATGACCGTGCTTAGAATTGCGGTGAAAATTGGACAAGTCAAGATTACCTTGTCAGTAAACTATATATGCATGGCTCTATCATATTAAGTTTGGCAAAATCATCAGGGAACATGTAAATAAATAATAGTTAAAGACAAAATCTGAAACATATGGCACATTAGAATTTTTTTAACATGTTTAATTACATAAAACATTTGTAAACAAACGGTCGGCCATTTTTTTTTTGGTTAATCACGTGTTACAACTGTAATAAAAGCACCCCAATAATTTGTCGTATTTAACCAGGAAATATTGATTCGACAGTTCTTATTTAAAATAAATATATGTAAAAAGTATTCTACTCAGTAAAAAGTGATAATTTTGATTAAACATTATTTATTTTAAACTATCCCATGATGCACTTCTTCAAGATTTAGCGGGTTCTGATTGGTCAGTATTGGCGCACTTTATAATTCAGAGCGATGGTTGAAATGGACAAGAAGGTGCATTTGTAAAATGAAGAATTGAGAAACATGAATAGCCTCTACAACAAGAAGATAATACAGGAACGAAGAACTAATATCAAGGTAACTTAAATCACATATAGGTACTCCCAATAACATTTTCAAGGCTCTTAGTTATCTCTCATTTGTACACGAGATCTCGCGCCATCAAATCTAAATGGCGTCATTTTTTTCAAACTTGGTTCGGCATTTTAATTTTCATTACCGTATCTCTTAAATATATACGTTTTGACCAAGTTAACCATTAACCAAGTTTATATGCATGATATTCAAGATAAAGTTTCTTAGAATACCCAGGGTAATACGTATATATAAACGTCCCCGGATATATGGATGCTTGCTTGGTACAAGACGAACAATGAATCTTTTTCACACATTACACAATTTACAAACTCTAAATGTAACGTAAGTATTAAAAAAAAATATTATTTATTAAATCCGGAAAATAAAATCTTTCACGTTTTTCTTTTTTCAGCATTGACAGCATACAAAGTCAATGTTTCCGGTGATTAGTTGCATCTTCTCTTCGGTGAATGTTTTGACCAGCTGGACGATGTGAACGCAAGGTATTGCTTTGAAATTGATTATTTTCATCATTAAATTATACATGTGTTGAATGTTTATAATTTTACTGTAGTAATTTCGGGGAAATCCAGGTCTAAGTTCTGGAAAAGGAGGTTGATGGGGAGGGGGGGGGGCGGTCATACTAAAACACGCCTGCCGACGCCTGCCGGGGAAAACACGCCTGCCGAGAGAAAACCACACGCCTGCCGTTTACCTGATGAATAATTTTAATATTTTCTTTTATATTTTATTTAACTTCACTAAATTAATGATCATAATAACAAAAAGTTGACTTTATATTGATTATTTAGCACAAAATCAGCAAAAATGTTCAATGTTGGTAAAGATAGATAACTCTTACGTAGAATCCATACGCCTGCCGAGGAAATCTAGACGCCTGCCGTTTATTTAATGGGTTATTTTAATTTTTTCTTTGATATTTTATTTCTTTTAACTAAATAGATGATAATAGAAATAAAAAGTTGATTTTATATTTGTTAATTAACACAAAATAAGTAAAAATCGGTTAAGCAGCTAGCTCTTACGAAGAAACCATACGCCTGCCAAGAAAATCTACACGCCTGCCGTTTATTTGATGGATTATTTTAATTATTTCTTTGATATTTTAGTTTACTTAGCTTAATAAATGATAACAGAAATAAAAAGTTTACTTTAAATTCATTAATTAACACAAAATTAGTAAACATCGGGAAAGTAGATAACTCTTACGCAGAATGCATACGCCTGCCGAGAAAATCTATACGCCTGCCGTTTTTCATGTTTATATGATGGATGATATTTTTTTTTTCTTGGATATTTCATGTTTCTTAACTAAATACATAATCAGAGAAATAAAATGTTATTTTTGTATTCGCTGTTTAATGAAAAATATTATTAAAAATGTTCAAAGGTCTGTATAAAGAAGACAAAGAGTTCTTAAACTGCTTACGCCTGCCGAGACACTGAGTTGTACGCCTGCCGATTTAATCATTTATTCATGTCTTATATTTTATTTCTTGAAAAACTTCAGCTTTTCACATAGTTATCGTTATACTGTACCAGTGTTTTCATACCCTTCTTCTTTTGTTGCAGTTAATGAAATATATATTACAAACTCGAATCAGGGACGTATATACTATCTGTTATATACATGACTTTTGTATGTCTCTGCTCGAATTTTAAGATTATAGATGGTCTCTAATTTTTCGAAGAACCCTTAAAATATGCATGTATTTTACGTATAATCAAAATATTTTATGTTATATATTCATACGATCTAAAAGTGGTGTCTGAAATAAGAAGGAAAGTATACTGATGTGAATATATATAATTAATGCACTGTTATACTAAGTTCAGAAATACGTTTTGAGTCAAACTGTAAATATTGTGTTGGGTGAACATGTAAATACAAAATTCAAGACATGTAATGTAAATTAATATTTACACCAACTCAATCAATTCAAAAGATGCAATTCGACAATTTTATTTCTTTAGAGAAGTAGGACTGGCATAGCCTTTATCCATGTAAGAAAGCTATATAATGTATTTCTAAAACAAACAGGCTAATGTACTTGTGTAAGCATTCCAGATTTTACAAATATTTATGCTCCAAAATTATTAATTTTAGTAAATGTATATGGGGAAAGGTTAGACTTTTTAAGCAAAGTGCATTTACATTTTCGTACACAATTAGTTCTGTACAATGTGTGTAACTGTTTACATCTTGAAAAACTTTTTCATCTCAAGAATTTCACTGCCTAGTTCACCAAACTATATCTAAATCTCTAGATTCTGATTCTGTTTCGCTGCGTTTTTAAAATCAAAGGTCATTCGTAAGCCTGTAGCAAAATTTTACATTGCATGATATCAATGTAGCGGATAATTATTCCATTCAAGGGAAAGGGGGGGGGGGGGGCTATCAGTTTGAATATTAAAAAACCGTATTCTTCTAACACGAAAATCTAACATAGACTGAATCACTTTTGAAACCAAATACAAGCTTAACCTTTCCAGTGATGACTTATTCTGTTCATAGAAGAAAAAAAGCTCAGTTATAGAGCATTCAATTACCAAATCAAAGCAGAACTCTAGCAGTAGTTTGATTCAATATTCAACACAATCAATATATATACCGGTATAATTATTGCAGCTACATGTTCAGTGTATGCTTTATTATGAGGTTATCAGTATTGAGTTCGTTTAATTTTACCAAGCTTTTAAAAATGTGACCGGGTTAAAATTTTACGACTTTTGGTCTCAATTTTTAATGGAGAAAAAAGCACCCCGGTTCAATGATTGACGTTGTAAAGTGATTCAAATCATGTCAATATTCTTGGTTATACACCTGGACTGTTTCGTAAATAATAATGAATGATATTTTCCCCTACAAAATAAGTTTTGTTTTTCTGTATTTTATAAGCTTCTCGAAGATAGTAACACAAATGTTTACGGTTATGAATGAACTATACACGTTTTATGAAGAGACGTAAGTTTGACCAGTTAAAAACTGATGGCTTATAAATCAGAAATAGTTTTTGATTAAGTGCTTGTACATGATATATACATATATAAGGATAAAGTGGTATTATTCTTCAATTTCATATAGATACATAAAAATACAAACAAGAGTCGGAAACCATGATATAGCGACCTTGCTCTATCAACTGGAATAATTAAAGTGGACTGCAAGGTTTTAATAATACTTTTGGGTTAATAATTAGGTGTAAGTTCAGAGGCTACACATAGTATCTTAAGCCATACTTAGGTAGATCGACTCGTTCATTACTATTTTTCTCAGTCACCTAGAACATTTGAGAGAGAGAGAGAGAGAGAGAGAGAGAGAGAGAGAGAGAGAGAGAGAGAGAGAGAGGGGGGGGGGGCTTGTGTACAAGGTGTGCTTCACGGTCGTCTTCCAATATACAGGTAGGTAAAGGTCTATTGTTTCTTAAGAGACAAAAAACCGTTCAATTCACACAGAATACACAAGAAACTAACACGTGTATACACGTGTATCAGTAGAGCAACGATCACTAGTTATATCTTTGGACATGTAGCCCCAACCCCGATTCGCTCAAAATATTATAGCAAAGAAAATAATGAGTAAATTATTTTGTTATTAGTACATGATTTGTAATAAAATGAGATAAAAATACATTAATCAGTATGTACATGTTCAGATTGTGGTCCCGTTTTCCTATTTACAAAACACTGAGTGTAACCGTTTGAGGGATAGTGAAACGAATGATATTGTAAGCCGTATGATATGAATTATATACATTGAAGAATCAATAATAATTACGAATGCATGCATTCTTCTTTTTTTTTTATCAAAACCTTTTACGACCTACGATTAATTATGGTCAGAATGGTTGATCAAAATCGTCATGAAGACATTTTACGATCATTAAGTTCAAAGACAACCGATCTGCACAGAATATTGTGTTCATTTATGACTCAGAAAATTTTTACTTAAATATGAAATCAATTAAAACCGAAAAAAACCCACCACGTTCAGATGTCGAACATTTAGAATGTGAATGTCTCACGCTTACCGACTCGCTACAATTTTCTATATATTTTTATTGAAAAATACATGTACTTGAACAATTGAACGCAGGTTCAACTACATTTATTAGTATTTTTTTCTCTTGATGTTTGAATTGTTCCCGTTAATGAAGAGAGAAAGAAAGAGAGGGCAGTGGATGGAAAAGACGGAGAAAGGGAGAGGAAGTGAAAGAAGGAGGGGAGACAAAGAAAGAGGGAGAGAGATAGAGATGCAAGAAAACAGCCTGATTTCTTGCTTTAACACGCAAACAACTATATACACGTATGTACACGTTTCTAAAGCCCTCTCCTTTATCATAAGGGTTTCCATATATAGGAAACCACTGGTATCACGATTTCTGTTGGTTTACATTTTTAAAACACGATTTTTCATCCAGTATTAAGAAAAACTTTAAAACAGGATTGGTCTATAGACCAAAAGATCGTGGAACAGTTTTATAGATCGACCCTAGTGATCAGTAAGTTGTCGTAGATTAGGATACTTAAATATCAATGTTCTTGCTAACAATAACAATTTAATAACAAATATATGTTAGTATAACTCATTAGATTTATATCAAATATTTATATCAGTCACCATTCATTAATTTTTTGGGGTAGATGTAAGAATTTTTCTTTGGTTTGTAAATGATTTTCACTCATACTTTTCATGAGCAGGTCTACACGGGGGGAGGGGGTGGAGTAGAGACCCCCCCACTGGCAAAACTCAAATTTCTTACGGAAGTGGGGATGGTGGAGCCCCCCCCCCTGGAAAATATCATTTTTTTTTAAATACTAGTAAAATTACCAAAAATTTGCCTCGACACCCCCTCCCCCCCGCGGACAAACGTGAATACTACCCCCCCCCCCTCCCTGAAAAAAATATTCTTTATGCACACATGTTTCGTGTTAGGTTTTAATATCATTAAAATCTAATTTTTATGTCTTTATTCGTTTACTTGGTAAAGTTAAATGAAATATTGTTGGGAAATACAAGATCATCAATTTTTGCGTTAGGCGAAAAAGTTATGATAATAATTAATAGTATCCCTCTTTACAACACACAAAGTTTTATTTAATTCTTATTCTATGATCATGTACACAGTTGACTGAAGAAAAAAAATTAATGAAAAAAAATCATATGCATTAATTTAGGTATTCTACAAGCGTAAAAGCGTACACAAGTATATTTATTTCATATTCCAATCAATACCATGTCGTAGATAATAATAATATAATAATAGTTTTATTTCCAATTTTGGGCCCAGAGGGCATACAAGATTATAGTTATTAGAGAGAAATTTCTAAAAGAGAGATTCTACATACAAAATAGTTCATACACATACATGAACATGTAACAGCCGGGCAATGTACATCAGTGTGTCATAACATATTAACAATATACATATAATATGTAGTCATAAAAGTAGCTAATACAAATACAAAAGATGGTATCATTATCTGTATAAGTATTATACAAGTAATAGTTCATTTAGATCTCAAAGTATTCTGCCTTTTTTTGAAAGCATTAATTAAAAATTCACTAAACTTTATAAGTATTGTTTTGTCTTCATTGGACATTAACCAGATAAATTTGTCTTTCTTCGTTAAAAGTATAAAATTTTTGTTAAGTATTGAGACATAATGGAAAAATGAATTTCTTTCTTCTTTATATAATGGACAGTCAGTAACAAAGTGACATTCATCTTCAACAAAATTTTGGTTACATAATAAACATGTCCTTTTGTTTCTTTCTAAAGGTATTCTTTGACCAGTATAATTTATTACAAATTCATATCTACCTCTTTCAACTCGCAAGTCGTGTGCACTTATTCTGAATCTACATAGCGTTTTTCTTAATTCATGAGATTGAATAGACATATATGATTCCATTGTAAAATTTTCTTTATACAAAAAATAAGTATCAAGTTTTCCAGAGTTCAGTCCCTCTTCGCGTTTTATTGTCCAGTAATTTAAGAAGTGTTTTCTTAGATGTTTTTTAACTTGTTGTTTAAAATATGTGGTTTTATATTTTTTACATATAGATAGTGAAATGTTAATTTTCTTACTAAAATAGACTACACTTTTGTACCAAGAGTTTACATTGGATTTACTAAGATTAATAGTTTCTTTATATGCATTGTGCAACAGGGAAGATTCTTCACATAATTCTTATCTATGCCAGTATGATAAGATGCTTTGAATCAATGAAAAATACAAAGGATATCGTCCCAGTTCAGAGATAATTGCAATATTTGTGTTTTTTTCCCAGCGCCTAATATATATTTACAAAATTTAATATTTAAGTTTTCCATCTCCCAAGTTTTAAAAATATCATATAAATGTTTGTCTTTTTCCTGTATGCCTGATTTAAGGGTTCCCCAAATTTCACAGCCATATAATGCTATAGGATTTATCATATGATCAAAGAGATGTAGAAATGTGTTGATAGGGGGTTGAGTAGCGTTTAGGTCTTTGAATAGTTTGAAAGAGGCCTTGAGAGCTTTATTATATAGATCAGATCTTGTTTCTTTAAATGAGCAACAGGAGGACATGATTATACCTAAATATTTATATTTGTTAACACATTCTAAATGTGAATTTTCAAGAGTGAACTTCTCATTAATAAGGTGACCACTTTTGTTGAAAATAACAATTTTAGTCTTGCTTGTATTAATCTCTAAGCACCAGTCTTTGCAGTATTTATTAAGTATATCTAGTTTGTTTTGTAATTCTTTTTGGTCATCTGATAATAGTACGAGGTCATCAGCATATTGCAGTGAATTAATGTTCTTTCCAGAAAGGTTGACAGATCTTATACATTCTTCATCAAGCAATTTTGAAAAATCGTTTAAAAATATCTTAAAAATGTTTGGGCTTATGACATCTCCTTGTCGAACTCCTATTTCTGGTCTACTGGTATATGGGGGAGTTAACTTGTTACCTACTTTTACATAATTGTTGCTATGTCTGTACATATTGCACAATATATTAAAGAAAAGGCCCTTTATATTTAACTGTAAAAGTTTTAGTTTAATGCCTTCATGTATAACTGTGTATATTCCTTTGGCGTTTCGTATCTATAGACATGTTCATAAATCTTACCCTGTATTTCTATCATAAAAAGCTTCAGTGACAGGCATATTAATCAAAATATTATATTCCGATAGAAAACAAAACTTTCTCAAACTTAAAAGGAATGACATACGGATTACCGACTTCATGTAATATAAAGAATCAATTGCAGCAATAAGTATAGTTCTGAACATAATTATAAGGCAAAATGGTAAATCTATAGCAATCTAAAGTAATTCATAAATTAGTTAATACAAATAAAAATGACATAAATAAAATGACAGGCGTGCATATTAAATCGACAGTCGTAAGAATTATAAGTATAAGAGTTTTTCCTTTATTTTTAAGTCCTTCGCAATTTTTTTCTTAAGCCTTTTTATCTATGCTTATTATTTAGTACATTAAAATAAAATACTAACGAAAGAAAAATATTAAATCATCTACAGGTAAACGGCAGGCGTATAGACTTTCAAGACAGACGTATGGATTCCACGTATATTTACCCATGATTTTTACTCACGTTGTGTTAATTAAGAAATATGGTAAATTTTTAAGTAATCTGATCATTTATCTAGTTGGAAAACATAAAATATAAAAGAAAAAATTAAAAAATCATCCACCAGGTAAGCGGCAGGCGTGTACTTTTCTCGGCGGGCGTATGCATTCTGCGTAAGAGTTATCTACTTTCCCGATGTTTACTAATTTTGTGTTAATTAATGAATTTAAAGTAAACTTTCTATATCTGTTACCATTTATTCAGCTAAGTAAACTAAAATATCAAAGAAATAATGAAAATAATCCATCAAATAAACGGCAGGCGTATAGATTTTCTTGGCAGGCGTATGATTTCTTCGTAAGAGCTAGCTGCTTACCCGATTTTTACTTATTTTGTGTTAATTAATGAATATAAAATCAACTTTTTATTTCTATTACCATCTATTTAGTTAAAAGAAATAAAATATCAAAGAAAAAATTAAAATAATTCATTAAATAAACGGCAGGCGTCTAGATTTCCTCGGCAGGCGTATGGATTCTACGTAAGAGTTATCTATCTTTACCAACATTGAACATTTTTGCTAATTTTGTGCTAAATAATCAATATAAAGTCAACTTTTTGTTATTATGATCATTAATTTAGTGAAGTTAAATAAAATATAAAAGAAAATATTAAAATTATTCATCAGGTAAACGGCAGGCGTGTGGTTTTCTCTCGGCAGGCGTGTTTTCCCCGGCAGGCGTCGGCAGGCGTGTTTTAGTATGACCCGGGGGGGGGGGGTGTTGGTGAAACACACTTATTGTTGATTAGTTCTTCCATTGTTCAACAAACAATTATTGAATCAAAATGAAAATAACCTAGTTTCAAACATTAAATGAAACATTTTAGACCAAATACCAGCTTCTTCTATATTCAGAATAAATTTTATGCTTTTATTACATGTTAGACTGAATGTTTATTGTTTAAAATCTAAATGAAACTTTATTATTCTTGTTTAAGATAAAAAGAACAGACATGAAGTACAGTCCAGTGAAAGGAACAAGTTCATCGCAAGAAGAAGAATTTTAATGCTATCACTGTCTAGAACTACCTAGTCTGCTGTAACCATGTCGATGTGATCTTATGCTGGTGCTTCACAAGCCTGGAGAATGCTCGAAAATCCCCCAAAAAGGCCTATTTCCATAAACTACGACTCAGGTTACATCAACAACAGCCAAGGACACTCCTTATTAATTCTAATGGACACATCTCTACAACCTGACTAAACCTCAGTCTGCAGAACAAGACTTTGTAGCTGTAAAGTATTCCCATTTCAAAAAACTTATAAACTATAAAAGAACTTTTTTATATGATCAAATACCAGTAAATTACAATGTCTGTCTGTAAGCTAAAATCTTAGAAAATCACATGGTTTTGACTTATCAAATGATTGATTAGACCTTGATATTTACTTTCATTTTCTTAAATAATTTGTTATATTTGCAAATGTTGCATAAAATATTAGACTCCAGGTAACATATCTCCTTCCACCTCCAGGTTGATAATATACATGCATTGTTAATGATGTTGTTGATACCTAGTAGTTGATTCATATATTTTTTCACAATCCAAACACAACCCCGAATGTTATTTTTATATTGCCAGTATGATGTGTACTTTTTAAATAGAAAACTGAAAAGACATATCTATTATACTAACCAACCGTTGTCTGAAAAATCATAATATAAATCCACTCCTAAATCAGATATGAATATATCTAAGGGTTAAGTACATTTTGTTTTCTTTCATTTTCTTTGATTAAACGTTTATTGATAACTTATTTCTTATATGCAGCAATATATGAAAAATTAAGAAACCAATCTTAAATACATGTAAAAACACTGCATTAGGAGATGAATGCATGTGTCAAAGAAATGATCAAATACACCAAACAATATTCAATTATGTCGGATATGAAAATATATAAAGACAACATATACCCCATGTATTACAATTTTTATATAACAAAAGTACTTGCATGGAAAGTTGTTTCTATGTAGATTTTATTTTATCTGTGTTATGTAACTAATATTGGAATTAGCTTTTATAACATAAGTAAAATACTGGTATTGATGAGAATTGTAAAGTGAATGATCTGTGTGACAGTTTGTATTTTATACATTCATGCTACAAAAAGCAAGTACATGTACATGTAGTAACACTTGACATATATAAACAATGTATATATAAATTGGATTTAAAAATATCAATGTAGGTAAAATAGTGAAATGTAGGAAGGTAAACCGTGTGTAAAGAACAATATTCATCAGGAATGAAGTGTGTTGCATAATTATTTTAAATGTGTACATCATATTTTTGAACATGATTTGACAGACTGCTCCATTGTTTAGCTTTTCATCAGCCCACAAGCTTTTCATATCTCCCTCTGGGTCATTTCTTAAATACTGATAGGCTTATGACATTGATATCTGATCAGTTGATACATCATGGGGGGAACTGAGAAGTTCACTTTGGACTTTATGGATTATCTAATAAATGCTGTCAAATCCTGTTCTAATGTAAGACATTAGATTATATAACTAACAAAGAAAAGATTTATCCCAACTCGAAAGTAGGTCACTTTGACCTCATTTTGGAATTTATGGACATACATATTCAAATCAAATCTGGGTCATACCTCTATAGTCAATAACTATCTGGTAGTTTATGTTTTTTTTTTTTTTTTACAAAAGATGGACACTTTAGCCTTTTCAAAAATATTTTATGGTATACATATTCATTGTAGTTCAAAACAAATTAAGACAAGTGTATCATGTTCATGTAACAGTGAAGTTTTTTTTTTGTTTATTTATGTACATGCAGTTATTTTGTAAATTGCACTTATATTTTTAAAAAAGTAAGATCTTTTTGCATTTTTAAAGGGAAGTTTGATATGCATTTGATCCAGAAGAAAACAAGTACAAATGTACAATTTTTTTTTATTGTGCAATTTTATCATTTTTTAAATGAAAGTCCCTGATAAGGGAATTGCCATATGGATGTTTCTCCATTATTGTATCTTGGCTGTATTTTATTATTTATTATTAGAAACAATTTCAGTTTTGTGAACAAAATAAATTTAGAACTGTTTGAAATTGTGTTGTTTTTACATATACTAGTAGAAACCTTGCTGAGTTTTTGTGAAAGCAAAAAAAAAAAAAAAAAAATTAAGTTTCAGTAAGTTTCCGTTGCGGAAACCCTTTGTAAACAATATGTATCCCAATCGTATATGGAGGTTGAAACTATGCAGAAACTTCATGTTTCAGCAAGTTTCCGTTGCGGAAACCCTTTGTAAACAATATGTATCCCAATCGTATATGGAGGGTGAAACTATGCAGAAACTTCAAGTTTCAGTAAGTTTCCGTTGCGGAAACCATTTGGATTCGTGGACAGCCTAAGTTTCAGCACTGCGGAAACTTAATGAAACTTGAAGTTTCCGTGCTGAAACCTGTCGGAAACTTAAAGTAACCTTAAGTTTCCGCAAAGTTTCCAAAGGGTTTCTGCAGTGCTGAAACCAGATATTTCATCCAGTGATTTCAAGAACGACTTGAGAAAAAAAATCCGAATGTGTTTAAGAACGACTTAACAAATATCGAATAATTCTAGGTGCGAGTTAATTTAACTTTGAACATAACACTATTTTCTTAACCAAGAATGTGGAATCAAAATTTCCGGAAAAATCAATTTTTAAACCCATATATATCTGTAATGCAGCGTCCGATTTCAAAACGGATACCAGATTTAAATTAAGCTTAATAAGTTGAACATTTTTGCTTAAATAATATATAACAATTTTTTTTCAGTAAATAGTTATTATTTAAAGACTTTGTAGCCCTCCTGGCCCCTAATTTGAGGTGCCAGCCCCTTTTTCTTGATATCAAATGAAAGGTCCTGCAGATATAAACATATTTTGTTCAACAACTGTTTACGAATTGTTAACCGTTCTAGAGATATCTGAACAACTGTGTTTTAGGGGCCGACCGTTAAACTCCTTAATGGGGCCGCCAACAAAAATTATTTAGGTATCATGTTGTTAAAAACATTACTTTCAGCAACTTTCCTTCTACAATGCTTTTCAAAATATTTCTCCTTTTATAGATATTAATGATCAGAGTTTTGAACTTCCGGCCCCTTGAAACCCCTAATTACGTAACATATGACTTAGGTATGGTACTGTTTAGATAAACAGCTGTACAAAGAATATTTTTGCTTCTATAATATATAACAAATTATTTTTCAGTAAAAAGTTATTATTAATAGACTTAAGAGCCCTCTTGGCCCCTAATTTAAGGGGCCAGCCTTCTTCTTGATACTAAATGAAAGATATCGCAAATATAAACATATTTTGTTCAACAAGTATTCAGGAATTGTTGACCGTTCTAGAGATATCTGAACTAATGTGTTTTAGGGGCCGACCCTTAAACTCCTTACTGGGGCCACCAACAAATTTTTTTAGGTAACATATTGTTGAGAACATTATTGTAAGCATTTTTTGTTCTACAATGCTCTTCACAATATTTCTCCTTTTCTAGATAAATAATGATCAAAGTTTTGGACTTCTGGCCCCTTGAAACCTCTATGATTAAGATGTGGTACTGTATAGATAAACAGCTGTAGAATAAACATTTTTGCTTCTATAATTGATCACAAATTATTGTTCAGTAAAGAGTTATTGCAAAAAGACTTTAGAGCCCTCGTGGCCCCTAATTTGAGGGGCCAGCCCTATTTTCTTGATATCAAATGAAAGCCCGTGGAAATTAAAACAACTTTTGCAATACATGTTTTAACAAAATATTTACAGGTTTAAAAATATTTCAGAAAATGTGCAAAATTTTTGTAAAAAAAAAATGGTGTCAATTTTCGACCTCAGGCGAGCTTTAACGCCTTGCGTATTATCCATATTATAAAACAATGCGGTACATCTACAGATTTTCATCTACAATCCCTGAAAATGTCAACTTTCTATCGTGAATACGCAGCTATGTTAAGGCTGTCCGAAGCTAAATTCATATCGGAAAACGATACTGTTTGAATTATCGAATAAACACTTTAACCGGGCGATTTTCTTTAAATCTTTGTTACATTAATAAATAGCGATATCCAACAATATATTTGATGTATTTTTGTGACGTCATATGTTGTTCTTAAGCACGTGACGTGCGTATCCTAACACAACGTATGATCTATATAAATCGCAGCGGCGCAGGTGATAAATGACATTAAATCAAATATATTTTTATTAAAATTCCTTCGATAAGTAATGTGTTTTGCAGTTCTTGCTGGGGGTTCATATAAATATTTCGTTAATTTGAAATATTGTCAAAACATTGCGCCCCATCATCGAAATTAGGCACATTTTTACTTTCTAAGCTCGAATTACACAACATTGGGTAAATTGGTAGGTTTCCCCCAGCATGATTCATATTGGTTCTTATTTTCTCTACCAGTTTCACGCAAAAAATACAAAGATTGTATTCATCTTTCACTTGTGCCAGGCTGTTTTTTACATGCATAAAATATCTCCATTCATTAGTTTACACGGAGCAGGGCGAGTCTCCAAACCATTAGTTTATAAATATTCATTTACCTAATACGAGGCTTAAAAACTGCCGATTTTTTATACTAAGTAATGATAATATTGAATTAAGTATAACTAGTATTTAAAACAGCGTCTATGTAAAGGAATCCCGCGGTTTTATAATATTCAGTAATATTCACTTATTTCGTTGCGATACATTCCCTGAGAACTATCGAAAGGAATGCAGATCGTGAGGTCAAAGTTAATTATGACGTCATATCGTATGAAGTTCAGACAAGTGACTTTCTACACATCAATTCGGGCAGCCTTAACATAGCCGCGTAGTTTCAGAGGAGTTGCGTGGACAAAATGACCCTTAAAATTTCATTAAATCGTCAATATCTTAAACCAGAAGTGACGTCATCAAAAAAATGTAACTAAAAACATTTATCCCCTCCGATGCTGTATAAGTCCTGAAAATTTGGTGCAAATCGGATGAATAGTTTTCGAGAAATAAAGCTTCAAAGAAGGCAGAAAAAGAATATTAAGAACTAGAGCAAAGCTCGTTGCAAAGCAACGAGTGGGTCTCCCGTTAATATTGAAAGTAAAGCTAGAACTTCCTGTAAGAAGCAGAATTCATAAACTAATATACATGGGAAACTAAAACAAAAAGAAAAAAATCGAATTATTCTTGATACCAGTTAACAAAATCCGAATGATTCTAAGTACGAATTAACAAAAACCTTATCAATTTCAAGAACGACCTAGCAAAAACAAATCCGAATGTGTTTGAATACGATTTAACAATTATCGAGTGATTTTAGGTACGAGTTAATTTAACTTTGAACATTACACTATTTTCTTAACAAAGAATGTGGAATCAAAATTTCCGGAAAGATCAATTTTTAAACCCCAATACCTCTGTAATGCATCGTCAGATTTTAAAACGGAGTTCAGCTTTAAATTAAGCTTAATAAGCTCTTATTTTTTGCTCTGATGATTAATAACAAATTATCGTTCAAAAAAAAGTTATTATAAAAAGACTTTTAAGCCCTTTTGGCCCCGGATTTGAGGGGTCAGCCCCATTTTCTTGATATTAAAGAATGGGTCTCGCAAATATAAACATATTTTGTTCAGCAAGTGTTCACAAATTGTTGACCTTTCTAAAGATATCTGAACAACTTTGATTTAGGGGCCGACCCTTAAACGCCTTACTGGGGCCACCAATAAAAAACTTTTAGGTATCATATTGTTGAGAACATTATTTTTAGCAACTTTTCATCTACAATGCTTTTCAAAATATTTCTCCTTTTATAGATATTAATGGTCAGAGATTTGGATTTCTGGTCCCTTGAAACCCCTAATTACGTAATATATGACTTAGGTATGGTATGTATAGATAAACAGCTGTACAATGAACGTTTTTGCTTCTATACTTGATAACAAATTATTGTTCAGTAAAGAGTTATTGCAAAAAGACTTTAGAGCCCTCTTGGCCCCTAATTTGAGGGGCCAGCCCTTTTTTTCTTGATATCAAATGAAAGCCCGTGGAAAAAGAAACAACTTTTACATTACATGTTTTAACAAAATATTTACAGGTTTAAAAATATTTCAGAAAATGTGCAAAATGTTTATAAAAAAAATTGGTGTCAATTTTCGACCTCAGGCGAGCTTCAACGCCTTGCGTATTATCCAATTTATAAAACAATGCGGTACATCTACAGACTTTCATCTACAATCCCTGAAAATTTCAACTTTCTATCGTGAATAGTTTCAGAGGAGTTGCGTGGACAAAATGACCCTTAAAATTTCATTAAAACGTCAATATCTTAAACCGGAAGTGACGTCATCAAAAAATGTAACTAAAAACATTTGTCCCCTCCGATGCTGTATAAGTCCTGAAAATTTGGTGCAAATCGGATGAATACTTTTCGAGAAATAAAGCTTTAAAGAAGGCAGAAAAAGAATATTAAGAATAACTAGAGCAAAGCTCGTTGCAAAGCAACGAGTGGGTCTTCCGTTAATGTCGAAAGCAAAGCTCGAAGTTCCTGTAAGAAGCAGAGTTCTTAAACTAATAACAAAGAAAACTTTTAAAAAATTAAAAAATCTAATAATTCTTGGTACGACTTAACAAAATCCGAATGATTGTAAGTACGACCTAACGAAAACCTTACCGATTTCAAGAACGACTTGACCAACAAAAAATCCGAATGTGTTCATGTACGAATAAACATATTTCGAATTATTTTAGGTACGAGTTAATCTCACATTGAACTTAAGACTATTTTCTTAACCAAGAATGCGGAATCAAAATTTCCGGAAAAATCTATTTTTAAACTCCTATATCTCTGTAATGCATCGTCCGATTTTAAAACGGAGTTCAGTTCTAAATTAAGCTTAATAAGCTCCTATTTTTGCTTTTATGATTAATAACAAATTATCGCTCAAAAACAGTTATTATAGAAAGATTCTGTAGCCCTACTGGCCCCTAATTTGAAGGGTTGGCCCCTTTTTCTTGATATCAAATGAAAGGTCTCGCAAATATAAACATATTTTGTTTAACAAGTGTTCACGAATTGTTAGCCGTTCTAGAGATATCTGAACAACTGTGTTTTAGGGGCCGACCCTTCAACTCCTTACCGGGGCCACCAACAAAAAATTCTAAGGTATCATATTGTTAAAAACGTAATTCTGACCAACTTTTCTTCTACAATGCTTTTCAAAATATTTCTACTTTCCTAGATATTGATGATCAGAGTTTTAGACTTCTGGCACCTTGAAACCCCTAATTACGTACCATATGACTTAGGTATGGCACTGTATAGATGATAAACTGTACAATGAACATTTTTGCTTCTATAATTAATAACCAAGTATTTTTCGGTAAAGAGTTATTATAAAAGGACTTTAGAGCCCTTTTGTCCCCTAATTTTAGGGGCCTGCCCTTTTTTCTTGGTATCAAATAAAAGGTCTCGTAATAATAAACACATTTTGTTCAACAAGTATTCAGGAATTGTTGACCGTTTTAAAGATATCTGAACTAATGTGTTTTAGGGGTCGACCCTTAAACTCCTTACTGGGGCCACCAACAAACTTTTTTTAGGTATCATATTGTTGAGAACATTATTTTAAGCAATTTTTGTTCTACAATGCTTTTCAAAATATTTCTCCTTTCCTAGATATTAATGATCAAAGTTTTGAAATTCTGGCCCCTTGAAACCCCTAATTACGTAACATAAAAAGCTGTACAATGAACATTTTTGCTTCTATACTTGATAACAAATTATTGTTCAGTAAAGAGTTATTGCAAACAGACTTTAGAGCCCTCTTGGCCCCTAATTTGAGGGGCCAGCCCCTTTTTCTTGATATCAAATGAAAGCCCGTGGGAATAGAAACAACTTTTACAATACATGTTTTAACAAAATATTTACAGGTTTAAAAATATTTCAGAAAATGTGCAAAATTTTTGTAAAAAAAATTGGTGTCAATTTTCGACCTCAAGCGAGCTTCAACGCCTTGCGTATTATCCATATTATAAAACAATGCGGT
Organism: Magallana ariakensis; assembly: GCA_020458035.1. NCBI lineage: Eukaryota > Metazoa > Mollusca > Bivalvia > Ostreida > Ostreidae > Magallana > Magallana ariakensis. The sequence continues at coordinate 68,947,356 of CM035814.1, read as the reverse complement.
ACATCTACAGACTTTCATCTACAATCCCTGAAAATTTCAACTTTCTATCGTGAATAGTTTCAGAGGAGTTGCGTGGACAAAATGACCATTAAAATTTAATTAAATCGTCAATATCCTAAACCGGAAGTGACGTCATCAAAAAATGTAACTAAAAACATTTGGTGCAAATCGGATGAATAGTTTTCGAGAAATAAAGCTTTAAAGAAGGCAGAAAAAGAATATTAAGAATAACTAGAGCAAAGCTCGTTGCAAAGCAACGAGTGGGTCTTCCGTTAATGTCGAAAGTAAAGCTAGAAGTACCTCTAAGAAGCAGAGTTCTTAAACTAGTGACAAAAGTAACTTAAGAACAAAAAGATAAAATAAAAAATCGAATGATTCTTGGTACGACTTAACAAAATCCAAATTATTTTTAGTACGAATTAACAAAAACTTTAACTACTTCAAGAACGACATAACAAAAAAATTCGGATGTTTTTATGTACGACTAAACAATTTTCGAATTATTTTAGGTACAAGTTAACTTAACTTTGAACTAACATCTATTTTTTAAACCTAGAATGCAGAATTAAAATTTCCGTAAAAAATCAATTTCTTAACGCTTATATCCCGTAATCAATCGTCAGATTTTTAAACGGATTTCAGTTTTAAATTTAGCTTGATGAGCTCTTTTTGCGTTTATGATTAATGATTTATAACAAACTATTTCTCCGGAAATAGTAATTATGAAAAGATTTTTTAGCCCTCCTGGCCCCTAATTTGAGGGGCCAGCCCCCTTTTTGATATCAAATAAAAGGTCTTGTAAATATAAACATATTTTGTTCAACAAGTGTTCAAGAATTGTTGTCCGTTCAAGTTATACCTGAACAACTGTGTTTTAGGGGCCGACACTTAACCTCCTTAACGGGGCCACCAAAAAAAACCTTTTATGTAGCATTTTGTTTAAAACATTATTCTGAGCAATTTTTCCTCTACACCGCTTTTAAAAGGGTTGACCTTCGAATTCCGTACTGTGTGCTTGTTGCAACTCAATTGTCAGAAACTTACTGATGTATAGTTTACTTTTTTATACTTCTTTGAACATTTTTTATATAAATTTACTATGAACTAAACAACATTGAGATAGTGACCATTTCAAAGGGTCTCGCTTAAATTATTTCAGAGGATTGCTTTGACCATGACCTACAACATAGAAATTTTTCCAGCTGGCATAAAACTTCTAATTCAATCTAACATACAGACATTTTTGTTCAGTCTGAACAAGATTAAGCCATTGAGAAATAATCTACGGTCTAAAACTGATTTAAAAGAGATCTGCTATGACCTTCACATTGACTTTGTTCAAGGTCACTGCATGCCATTAACCAAAAAGCGCTGTTTAAGTAAAGTATTAGCCAAATAGGGGCTAAAAGGAGAGTATATATATGCTCTTGAAATAAGGATTTTTGTGTGATCTGATATGACTTTGACACTTGATCTACACCATTGCATATCCTTTGATCAAAGGCATCATGTACGTGAAGTATGAGCAAGATTGAAGCATTGGGAAAGAAGATATACTCTGGACAAGGATTTTTTTTTATAAAATTCTGTTCTGACCTTCACAGTTGACCTTGTAAATTGGTTCAAGGTCACTACACACCCTTTATTCAAAAGCTCTGTTTATGTGAAGTCTGAGCCAAATTGGGCTAAGTGGAAAGTATAAATGTTCTGAAAAAAGAATTTTCGCGTGATCCGATATGACCCTGACCCTTTACCTACAAAATTCATTCAAAGTAAGTGCACATCGTTTGACCATAGACACTCTGTGAGTGAAGTATTAGCCAGATTGGACCAAAGGCAGAGAAGATATGCCCCAGACAAGGATTGTATATGTAATTCTGCTATGACCTTAGCCTTTTACCTAGAAACATGGTTCCAGGTCACTGCACACCCTTTACTCAAAGGCACTCTGTGGATAAAGTATGAGGCAGATTGGGCCAAGGGGAGAGAAGCAATGCTCTGGACAAGCGATCTCAGATGGACCGACAGATGGACAGACGAACAAACTGATCACTAAAGGGCGCCCACATAAACATGCTTTTTTATTAAATCGTGAATGGTTTCTGTGCTATCTGCCCATGGTGAATAGTCATCAAAACCATTAATCGGCAGCATTCGATTTCCCCCCTTTTTAAACTCAGAACACCTCTGACATAATCCGATTGCTGCATTAAATTCAAAGTCCGATAACTCCAATTTGTTTATCATCAAAAAATTCTGCATCGCCGACAAATGAAGGTTTCTTCAGTAAAATAAAATACCTATTTACTGACTATTCGGACAATAGCAAGTTTATTGTCCCCCCCCCCTTCCCTCGACAGCAACTATTTCACTCGGCTTCGCCTCGTGAAATAGTTGCTGTCTTGAGGGACAATAAACTTGCTATCATCCTCATAGCCAGTAAATAGGTATATAATGTTCCATCCACCTACATTTCGAGTTATATAACCTCCCTTTGTAACCAGCAATTTCATTGTGTAAAGTCAACACAAATGGCATAGCCCCAAGTTTCACAATTTAATTCTGCTTCTCATGTACTTAACATTAGGAGCTTTCATATTGCATACCAATGCCAACAAGAGACATCCCTCTAACTAATGATAATCATCAAAATTCATTTCATGAATCTTAACAACACTAATAAGCCTTCAAGTACATCAACTCTCAATTTTACAAATAGATTAACGGGTACTTTATCCGAAACTGTCCCTTGCTACCTTTAACTTAGTACACTAACACTTTATGAAAAGACGTTTTGTCTTAGACTTAGAAAGCTAATGCAATTCTGAGAAAAAGTATACCACATATTGCCAATTCCATTGAGGTTTAATAAAAATATGGCCATTTAAGTGAACCCACCATTTTTACTTTCCTCTATTCAACACAGATTCATAGGGTTCTCCATAGTAAAACATCTTTACCTGACCTTTTAGAGGTCAATTGTTGTTCAACCTGCCTTAATAAGAAACTTTTTTTCAATGCAACATACATCTACATGATATTATCATGATAAAAGCATCACATTGCTTAGAAATGACCTTACATGAATACCCACCCCCTATCTTTTGATTTTCATAAAAATTTATGGTTTGAAATCTTTTACCTAATTTTATGCAACTTGTGGCAGTTTCTTTGAGTCATTTCTCACACATATTTGAAATCAATCATCAATGATACTAAAATTTGATCTTTTTTTGTTTATTAAATGATTTGTAGCATTTGAATTAACAAATAGACATGCTTTCCTGCATGTGATTTCTTGTTTTCATGAAAAAAAGTATGCTTACAATCATATTTAGTGAATATCTAATATATTCTGGTTTCTAGTCTCCTTTTAACCATGCTAAAACAGTAAGTCCTACAAGTTAGACATCTGCCTCAAATTAAAATTAAATTCAAACACACCTAGGTAGCTGGAGACGGAGGAGAATTCCATGCATGAAAAATGTTCAAATTTTACATGTTTTCTTACATTTTTATGCATATATACATTAAAAGGGTAAAAATATGTTGTATCTTGTTAATTTCAAAAGTAATTATCATAGCAGATGTTATTTCAAGGTCAAATGTACATTTACATATCCTACATGTAATCTTAATGGTAACACTTGAAAAGAGGGCAGTGATTTTTCAATTCTGTAAACACATCTAAATATTATATTATTATAAAATACAAAATAAAGGAAACATAATTGCATACTTTTATTGAAAAACAAATTTTCACAACTAACAATTGTAAATTTGTTTAAACAGCCTTAATTTTGTTTTTCATAATTTCTTATCAAACACAAACCACAACAAGGCATGATGCTTTCTTAAAGTTCCATTATTTTTTCATTAATTATCCGATTTAATTTGAATTACCGGTAAATAGTCTGTAGAACACAAGGGTTATGCATGTGAGTAGAGGTGACAGGTTAACCTTAAGAGCTAAAACCACAAGAATCAACAGGTGAAAGCCTTGTGGTCGCCATGTGGTAACAACAGTCCGTTTTGAGCTGAAATTGAAAAAAATCAATTAGCTGTGTTAACATACATGTACTAATACATGTAATAGCTGTGTTTAAATTAACATATCTGGAAAAAATACACTGGCCATTCAGTGTAATTAGTATGACATATCCCAATACATAACATTACCATTTAGGCACTACAAAAACAAAACTTTGCATATCAGGTCATAATATAACATTATTATATTACAGGTATAGACACATATCAAATTAAGAGAGAGAGAGAGAGAGAGAGAGAAGAGAGAGAGAGAGAGAGAGAGAGAGAGAGAGAGAGAGAGAGAGAGAATATTAGAGTTTTACTTGTTGTGCGACAGTCAATATTTCAATTCGTAAACTACTGTAATAAGGGAATATTACCCATCCAAACAGCGTCAACGTATAAGCTTTTGCTATACCATGTTTTATCAATTCTACTGAGGGTTTTTTTAAGCGAATAAATATAGTGAAAGTCTTTTTTCTTCTTTTCATGTTTTAAAAACAATACTATGTAAAATGTGCATAAAATTTCATTAACAATTTTACAAAGCTTTCGATTTTGGTTGCACATTCAAAAAATAAGGGATTGATAACATGCTCATTTTAAAATTCAATGCACTGTTGATTTCTTTTACTAGACAGAGATATTTTTGTTACAAAATTTAGTTGCTCTCTGATGCTTTGCCAATATTAAAAGCACGAGAGAGAGAGAGAGAGAGAGAGAGAGAGAGAGAGAGAGAGAGAGAGAGAGAGAGAGAGAGAGAGAGAGAGAGAGAGAGAGAGAGAGAGAGAGAGAAAGAGAGAGAGAGAGAGAGAGAGATCTGAGGCACATGCAGTAAAAATTATTACATATATTTGTCTTACTTTAGAAATTGTTACATACAATGTAGATGTGATATGCATGTAAAGTTTATCTAAAACGAATGAATATGTATAAAAGATAAACTAATCTCAAACAAATTTCTATGTTTCTGTGAAATAATTAAATCTTGAGAAGAATGTTTTATAGATATCAGGGAACATTAACCTAAAATCTGAGCTTGATATAATATGAAGTTCTTTTCATCTTGCACTCTGTTTTACATGCTCTTTCACGAGCGACAACCATTTATAACACCTAACAGAGAGCGAGACGAAAGGTCTTATTTTAATTAGATTGAACATTTACCATGTCAATTATATTTTTTTAATTAAGCACAAGCCTGTCTGAGTTTTTTAATTTATAAATTAAGTAAAAGGCGATATGATAAAGATCTGTTATATTCAAATATTAAGGTAAAGTTATCATCATGCAAACATGAACTCTAATTACAACATTCTACTCTTGTGTACCTTGGGACCACCACCCCTTTTAATTGCACTGTTTTACAGTCTATCATTCTCTCACCAGAGGTCGTGCTACACAAGTTTCGCTTACACCTCTGTCAACGCCGGAAAAATAGTCTGTCACATGATCAAAACAAGCATGGCGAGCACATGGCATTGTTGATTCGTTTCTTCTGTACAATCAGCTTGAAGGGGAGTCATCGACGGGCGAAGACTTTGAGGACACGTTTAAAAACATCACAGGAGATGACATTGCTACTGACTTATGTAAAATCATCGATAAATCGGTAGCGCACAGAAACTGATTTTTCAAACATCTGTCAAACTAAATCATGTAATCATATTTTAATATTTACCTCCGCAAAATAGTTCTCCCAGTAACGTTGAAATAAAAATAAATAAAGGCTTTATAGATTTAAATTTAATTATTTATAATCCTATTCATATATTAAAGGAATAACTACATAGATTTTAATTACATTTTGCCCATTGGTGAGAGAATGACAGTGTATGTGTTGTTCAATACACAATAAGACATACATATACATAGCAAAACAATAAATAGAAATTCAAAAAAGTGATGTGCATAACATACACGTAAAAATACACTGGAAAGAAAATATTCCGAGATTCCTCTGACTCTAACACCCGCTTTTATATTGTGACGCACGTCAAAAGCGAAGTTGGAGTCAGAGGAATCTCGGATTAGATTGAGAAGTACATATACTTTAAAAAGAAAAAGTCAACAGGACATATCATGAGTTGAAACATACCTTTATAATCTCTCATACGATAGTTGAGCTGAATTTCCCACTATCGACGTATTGCAAGCCATGCCTCTTTTAAAAATGTTCACACACCGCTATCAGCTGTTCTTCGCAGTCAAAACATGGCGAGTTGACATGGTGGATCGTACGATAATTATTTCGATTAAAACTAATAAGTTTGTGTTTAATATGCAAAGCACAGATTAACAAACATTACATTAATGCATTTATTTTTTTAGTAAATAATTACAATAGATATATATTCATATTTGAAATCTTAACAAACTCATATTTACTGTAGTGATCCAATTTAATCTACATTGCACGCGTTGTTCTATTATTCAAGAACTGAAAGATCTGCGACGATTAGGCCATACATAAGCTTAATATTGCGATTTAAATAACACTCTTACCAAATTTCAGAAAAGACTTTCGATAGCTTTTCGCTGTTAAATATAGAATTGGGATCTGTGTCTTCAATTTCAGCTGCTTTGATTTGTTATGATTCCTGTTGACAAAATTAATTTTCTCTTTTTCCAAAGGAATTTTACACATTCAACGCAATTATCAATCGAATTAACGAAATCGTTTCAACAAACACTCAGATAAATAGTTAAAAAATTATGACATGTACGAATAGTTTTCAGCAGGAGTTACTTTCAGGGTGAATTTTGCACTATTTTCTAAATCTTGACTGCGTAATCAAAATTTCCGGAAAAATCAATACTTAAACCCCGTTATCTCTATAATTCATCATCCGATTTTATAACGAATTACAATTTTGTGTTAAGCTTTGCGAACTCCACAATATGCATATAATTGTATGTTCTTTAAAAAGTTTTACGACCAGTACGAATTGTTTTCAGTAGAAGTTACTTTCAGTGTGATTTTTGCACTATTTTCTAAATCTTGACTGCGGAATCAAAATTTCCGGAAAAATCAATTTTTGAACCCAAATATCTCTAATATGCGTGGTCCGATTTTAAAACGGATTTCAGTGTTAGATTCAACTGAATGTGCTCTACAAAACATATCTACGGTTTTGATTTGATCAAAAAATTTAATTTTTCGAGAAATTTGATTCACTTCCGGTTTCGACCGGAAGTGACGGATTTTCATTTCCAGCCTTATTACAGAGGTAAAATGACAAAATCTTTACCACGGAAAATTTCAAGCCTCTATCTTAAAGCGTTTTTGAGAAAAGCCCCGGACATTTTGACTTTTTTTAATTTTTAAAAATGACGTTACGTCAAAACGGAAGTGACGTTGTCATTGAAACTTTAATATCTTTGAGGGACGTTAACTTGCAACAATCCCTGAAAGTTTCATTGAAATCGGTTGAAAACTTTTTGAGTTATGAAGCCGAAAAGGAGTCAGAAAAAAAAGAAAAAGTATAATAATAATATGTCAAAAGAAACCGAAGAATAACAAGAGGGTCTTCCGTTGGAAACGGAAGACCCTTATAATAATAATAGAAAGAAACAGTAGAATAACAAGAGGGTCTTCCGTTGGAAACGGAAGACCCTAATAATCTTACAAGCACAATAATAGTAAGGTCTTCCGTTGGAAACGGAAGACCTTAATAAAATCTGTTTTACATCTATAGGAATATCTGAGAATACATTAAAAAGAAAAGTGGTTCAAGACCCAGTCGACATGGTGGTGGAGGACTTGCAAATCCCTGTTCCAAAGAAGAAACCTGGTCCTGATAGGAAGCTGGATGACTTTGATGCAGACCTGGTGAAGAGGACCATCCATGACATGCAGTTGAAGGGCCAGTATGTTTCACTGCGTCAACTGTCAGATGTTCTAGTAGAAAGGGGAGTCAGGCTCACCAAGTTGTCATTGGGGAGACTCGTGAAGAATCTTGGGTTCAGGTAAGCCAAATCACTTTGTCATGATGTAAAACTGAAGAGTCATATGCACTCTAGATCTGAGAAATAAAAATTACAGGTAGACTTTACTTAAGCATATCATGGCCAATCAAACAATAGCATCACAGGCCATGATGGTTCTGGAGTACCATAGCCAATAGATCGACTTGTCAGGGAGTGTCATGGTTGCATTTAAAGCTTCGTTTTTGGTGTCTACATCCTAACATGGAAAAGTGACAATATATCTTGTTGTGAAGATGAAGTAAAAATGTAAAACTTTATCAGACTACGCCCATCGATTGACAAGACCAATGACAACAAGAGGCCCATGGGCCACATCGCTCACCTGAGCAACGATAGGCATAATAAAATCAGCTTCAATGGAGTCATAATACAAAATACCTGGACAATGTGGTACCATACCTGCATTAATACAAATCCATTTTTCCCCCTGGATATTTTTATGGTTATAAACAAGTCCCTTTTCTAACAGGATGATTTTATAGTCATATCACATGTTGAGCATTGCATTTCTCAAAAAGATCCTTAAAACAATTGTTTATATACAGGATATAAACTTACATCAAACTCTGAACCCCTTGTGAGGCTCAAGATTCGTCCAAGGGCCAAAGTTTAAACAATTTTAAAGAATCAGCAATATGTCAAAATGCTTGCATATAAGTAAAACCATATATGATAACATTTTAGTTTAGTCTATATATTCCTATGTAAAAATCCCCCCACCCACTGTGACCCCATCCTACCCCCGGGGATCTTGATTTGAACAAACTTGATTATACCCTACCTGAGAATGCTTCCACTCAAGTTTCAGCTTTTCTGGCTGATTAGTTTCTGATAAGAAGATTTTTAAAGATTTACTCCTTAAATTTTACTATATTCCTATGTAAACATTCGACCCCCCCCCCTATTGTGGCCCCACCATACCCCCGGGGGCTATCTGGAGAAGATGTCGAAATGTGAAAAGTTTATGGACAGACAGACAGACGGTCGACAGACGGTCGACAGACGGTCGACAGACAAAATGTGATCAGAAAAGCTCACTTGAGCTTTCAGCTGAGGTGAGCTAATAAAACATTACAACAAGAATAAAAGTATGTGATGATGAGAAATGATAGGTGAATAACAATATGATATCCATTTTTTCACGTTCTACAAAGCTGGTTCCAACCAAAGCTACATCGGAGTTCCGAACGACATCGTAAGTATGCGACATACTTACCAGAGGTCCATGAGGAAGTTTAGAGAGGAGGGTCGTCATATTGTGTATTTGTATGAAACTTGGTTGAACACCAATCATGTAGTAAGGGGAGATTGGGTGGACTGTCCTAGAACATCTACCTCTGCCTCTGAGTCACATCGTGGAGGTCATGGGCGTTTTGTCCCATCTGGGAATGGCTCTCGTCTGATAATTGTGGATGCAGGTTCTTCAGCTGTGGGCATGATCCCTGGATCTGCTTTCGTTTTTGAGTCGAAAACAGGCAACCAGGATTATCATGATGAGATGAACTCAGAAAACTTCACGAAGTGGCTCATTGAACAGTTGTTCCCTAGCCTACCGGCCAATTCAGTTATCGTGATGGATAATGCTTCCTATCACATTCATCTGGATCCTGAGTCTAAGTGTCCGACTTCGTCGGCACCGAAGGCCGAGATCCAGTCTTGGCTTGATAGAAAGGGTATCCATTACACCCCGGGAATGATCAAGTTAAGGTTGAAATGATCACATTAGTGAAGCAACATAAGCCTCGTCCTAAATATGTGATAGGCGATTTGGCTTCAAAGGCAGGTCACACAGTTTTGCGTCTACCTCCCTATTACAGTGAGCTTAATCCTATTGAGTTGGTCTGGGCTGAATTAAAAAGTTTTGTCGCCAAGAGCAATGCCACATTTAAGAAAGATAAAGTGAATGAACTCTTAATCAGGCTAGATCCACTTATGGGGTTGAGAAGTGGCGTAAGGCGGAGAGTCACGTGATAAGAGGTCGAAGAAAAACTCGACGGAGTCCAGGATAAGGAGTTTGCCCCTGTGGTAATAGACTTGACGGACTCGGAAGACAGTGACAGTGACATGGACACAGATTCTGATGATGACGAAAATGACACTGACTCTGACGTATCCATGGGCTTTGTTCAGGAGGCTGACAATGAAGTCACTTTTTGCATATGTGGTAATTACAATGCTCCTGGAAAGTCTCGAAAGATTGTATGTGTTGAGTGTGAAGTGTGTAAGAGGTGGAGTCACCGCATATGTACCACGCCCTCTCTAAAATCAGGTAAGTGTGTCCTCCCATAGTGTCTGGAAAACTGCTCCCTTTTAAGGGTAAAAGAAAGAATATTAATCACTGATTTCATAAATAATTTTCAATTTTCAAAAATTATATACCAGTATTCTTTACATGTGGTCCCATATAATTTGGGGGAAAACAAATTTGAAAACATCTTAATCTTTTGTTATTCTGACAACAACGCAACATTTAAAATATTTTAAATATTGTGTCTTAAAGGTCAGACGCGACCTATCTTTTATTATTTTGTAAAATCAATTTCTCATATCCGCAATTTGAAGATATCAAATTCACAATGCCATAATAATTTTTCTTGTTAAATGATTTTCTATTTGGTTAGATAATTTCAATGGAAAATTTATTCTCTAACTTTATCTATAAGAGTCAAATTGCCTTTAATTTTCATACCGGTATTAAGGAAAATACAAAATATTCCAACTCAAAAATAGCCTGCTAATGTACCCCGACTTTTTGGGCATTAACAGGTTTAAATGCAAATAAATAAGGAATAATCTTTCATGAAAAATTATCTAAACTGGAGGTACGTCTTGTGTGCCCTTTAATCAAGATATACATAGACTCTACAGAGTATACAGGAATTTATGTAACTATCACGGTATTTATTAACAAACTGGTAATTTAAAACTTTTTTGGAAATTTTGTATCAGTGAATAGTTTCATTTCTTTATTCATGGGACTGCTATATATAACTAAGCATCTTTTTTTAAAGGTAAATATGATAATTGGCAGGTATATTTTACCTCTCTTTGAATACTTTAATTTGATTTAATTTCAAATCCTCATTATCCTTATGCTTCTCTTCAACAAATATTTATTCTCTAAGTTTGTCTAAACCTTCATAATATTTAAATCAGTAAAGTTATCCATCCAGCACCCATAGTACTAGTATTGCTCATAAAAATAAATATTTTCTATATTTTTTGCATTGAGACAAAATATTATTTGATTAATGGTAATGGATGCTGTGACGACATATGTATAACTACTACACTGTATTATGATCGGGTTCGATGTTCGTTATATGTTGTTCAATAATAAACGTTACATGGTGTCAGAAGTGAAGACTGGTATACCCATGTGGACCACGTTTTGAGTGAGTGCTATCCCTCTTGTTCGGTATGAGTGAAGAGCAGCAGGATGCGGGAGTGGCAGCGGCCCCCCAGAAAGTGTATGTACCCACTAACATTCCTTTCCCGGCGAAATTAGATCTCCGCGGCAACATCGCCACGAATTGGCGCCATTTCAAACGTGTCTGGGAGAACTATGAAATCGCGAGTGGATTGAAGGAGAGAAACGGGGAATTGAGAGTGGCAACATTATTGACATGCATGGGCGCAGAGGCGTTATCAGTGTATGATGGGTTAAAATTTGAAAGTGAGGAGGATCGAAAAGACATAATCAAAGTACTGCAGGTACTCGAAGATTTTTGTATTGGTCAAACAAATGTGATCTACGAACGTTATACTTTCAACAAACGAGAACAAGAGGTAAATGAGACGATTGATAGCTATGTTGCAGCACTGCGCACTCTTGTGAAGACGTGTAAATTTGAAGGTTTAGCAGAAGAAATGATCCGGGACAGAATTGTTCTTGGGATAAGGGACAACCACACACGGAAGAAGTTACTGCAAGAGAAAGGTTTGGATCTACAAAGATGTGTTGACATTTGTAGGGCGAATGAGAAATCTAGTTCTCAACTAAGAGCAATAGAGGAAGTTCAGTTTGTAAGAAAAACGAACAAACCCAAACCAGTGTTTGAAAAACAGAAAAATCCCAAGGACAGTGAAGAAGTGAACTGTGAGTACTGTGGGCTGAGGCACCGAAAAGAAAGGGAAGATTGTCCGGCTTATGGAAAAAAGTGTGTGAAATGCAGACAAAAGAATCACTTTGCACGAGTATGTAAACAAGGATTCTCGAAGCAGCAGAAGAAATCCTATCCAAACAGGAGGCCGTATAAGAAGAAGTCAGTGCATGACATAAGTGACTACACCTCAGAAAGTGATTGTGAATATGTTCTCACCGTCGAGGAAGTTCACAGTGTAAACAAGAAGAAGAAAATTACAGCTCAGATGATAGTCAATGGCCAGACCGTACAATTTCAGTTGGATTGTGGGTCCAGTGTCAACATTCTTCCCGAAACATTGTATATGCAGTTATGTAAAGACCATGAGAACCTGACGGAAACTAATATGACTTTAGTTATGTACAACAAGAGTGAGACCAAGCCTTTGGGAAAGAGAAGATTGACTCTTCGTAATCCGCGGAACAAGAAAAAGTACAGCATTGAATTTGTGATTGTTGGAGGAACAGAGCTCAACCCGATTCTTGGAGTTTCAGCTATCCAAGCGATGAAGCTCATCACCGTAAATGAAGAGAATTTTGTTGCACAGATTGCAGGACAGTGTGACACAACAGAGCCTCTAACCAAGGATTTTCTACAGCGACAGTACCCAACATTGTTTGAGGGCCTTGGAAAACTAGAAGGAGAGCTACACCTTAGGATTGATGCTACTTTGCAACCGACAAAGATTCCAACCAGGAAAGTGCCGATATCACTTAAGACAGATCTAAAGAATGAACTCGATCGCCTTCAGAAACTTGGAGTCATCACGCCAGTATCAACTCCAACTGACTGGATATCATCCATGGTTGTGGCGAGGAAGTCGAGCGGGGCAATTCGATTGTGCATTGATCCAAAGCCATTGAATGTAGCACTGAAGAGAAATCAGTACCCTACTCCAACAATTGAAGATATTTTGCCAGATTTGTCAAAGGCAAGAATTTTCTCAGTGGTCGATGCAAAGGATGGGTTCTGGCATATTCAACTTGACCAAGCCAGTAGTTTCCTGACCACATTTGGAACCCCATGGGGACGTTCTCGATGGTTACGTATGCCCTTTGGTATATCGCCAGCTCCAGAAGAATTTCAAAGAAGAATGGATGAAGCTCTCGAAGGTTTGGACGGAACCAGAGCCATTCATGATGATATTCTAGTGTATGGTTGTGGAAATACAGATGAAGAAGCAATAAGAGACCACAACAGTAAGCTGATTGCATTGATGGACAGGTGCAAAGAAAGAAACATGAAGCTAAACCTTGACAAGCTGAAGCTAGGTCTAGAATCTGTGACATACTTGGGACACGTTATCTCAAAGCAAGGATTAAGTGTAGATCCAAGTAAAGTACAAGCAATTAGAGAGATGCCTACCCCGACAAACAGACAGGCAGTGCAACGATTGTTAGGCATGGTGAATTTCGTGCAAAGATTTGTGCCGAATCTTTCAGAAGTTACATCAACACTACGAGACTTGTTGAAGAATGACATTTTCTTCCATTGGGATGAACAAGTCCATGGAAAAGCCTTCATTGCCATTAAGAAGATTTTGTCAGAGTCACCAGTTCTGAGTTATTTTGATCCAGTAAAGGAAACAATTCTACAATGTGATGCCTCACAGAATGGATTAGGAGCATGTCGGATGCAGGACGGACACCCTGTGGTCTATGCCTCAAGAGCGCTTACCCATACAGAATGTAATTACGCGCAAATAGAGAAAGAGTTGCTGGCCGTAGTTTTTGGAATGGAGCGTTTTAAGAACTACACCTATGGACGTCATATCAAAGTAGAATCAGACCACAAGCCTTTGGAGATAATCCAAAGAAAGAGCCTTGTTGCTGCACCAAGGAGACTTCAACGAATGCTTTTGAGACTCCAGAAGTTTGAGTATGAAATAGTGTACAAGAAAGGTGCAGAAATGTATGTAGCGGATACCTTGAGCAGAGCATACTTGCCGGTTTCGGATAAAGATGTGGAAAAAGCAAGTGTTTTTGACATTGACCAGATCAGCTACATATCAATATCAGAAGCAAAGATCAGGAAAATCAAAGAAGCAGCTGAGGAAGATGAAAGTATGAAGTTGTTGAAAAGTGTCATACAGTCAGGATGGCCAGAGTGCAGAGATGACCTTCCTCGTGCAGTTCAGTGTTATTTTCCTTTCCGAGATGAACTGGTCGTCCAAAATGGCCTTATATTTAAAGGTGAAAGGGTCATTGTACCGGAAGGAGTTCGCAGAGACATCATCGATAGAATTCATGAGACCCATATTGGAATCCAGGGATGTTTAAGAAGAGCTCGAGAGTTTGTATATTGGCCCAATATGAATGCGGACATAGAGAACTTTATACAGCGTTGTGAGATCTGTAGTGCATGTCGACCAGACCAGCCCAAAGAACCAATGATTTCACATGAAATACCTAAGAGACCATGGGAAAGAGTTGGCTGTGATCTGTTTGAGTTTGATGGGAAGGACTACCTGATATGTGCAGACTACTTCTCGGATTTCTTCGAGATAGACAGACTACACGGCAAGACTGGTAAAGAAATCATAGGCAAGATGAAAGCTCAGATAGCACGCCATGGTATTCCAGATGTTATTGTAACGGATAATGGCCCTCCATTTAACAGTGGAGAATTCAGAGATTTTGCTGAAAAATACGAGTTCGAGCATAGGACATCATCTCCTCGTTACCCCCAGTCAAATGGCAAGGTTGAGAATGCTGTCAAAATTGTAAAGAATCTAATGCGCAAATGTGTCCTTGATAAGAAAGATCCTTTCTTAGCACTTTTAGACTGGAGAAATACGCCAAGTGAGACCATTGGACTTTCTTCTGTAGAACGATTGTTTGGAAGAAAAACCAGGAAAAGACTTACTTTAACAGCGAAACACCTGCAAAACCAAGATTCAGGAAAAGTGACCAGAAAGCTAGTTGACAGGAAGATCAAGGAAAGCAGTTATTACAATCGAGGAGCCAAAGAAATGTCGAAGCTACATGAAGGAGACACAGTGAGGATCAGACCATTCGGAAGAGAAAAGACTTGGACAAAAGCGCAGGTAGAAGATCAAGTTGATAGTCGCTCTTATGAAGTTCGCACAGAGGACGGACGTGTCTACAGGAGGAACCGCAGACATCTTAGACGTAGCAGAGAACCATTTTCGGCAGATGATCGATTCAGACGTTCCACTTTATGCCCGGAAGTCAACAGGGATAGTATAATGACAAACACACAGAACAGCAGGGACACTGAGAGAAAGGAAACCACAGTCAACAATACGCCAAAAACACAGAACACACCTGTTGTTGACAAAATACCAATAACACCTGAAGCATGCATTGAACCAACTATAACATCAGATATAGCTGGTAAACGACAGTCGAGAAGTGGACGTGAAATCAGGACGCCCAAGAAATACCAGGATTTTGTGTGTGACATCGAGTGTTTTGTTTAACAGACGAGGTCATAATAATCTCTTGTCAACCTCAGTTTTTTTTCCATAGAAAATCTCTAGTCATTTGGTGTTTATTATTTTTTTTCTCTGTAGTTGCATGAGCGTATAGTTTTGTTCTTATTACATTTCTTGTGCATATATGTGTCAAACGTGAACCAAATAAGTGACAGTAAACTAGTAAATTCTTGAAAATTTCATAAATTTGGACACTATAACACTCTGAGACTTTAATAGATAATCTGTTTATTAAAAAAAAAAATAAAAAAAAACTTTTTGTACAATATAAGTCTAATTTTGAAGAAATTATTTTGAGAAAGGAGATGTGACGATATATGTATAACTACTACACTGTATTATGATCGGGTTCGATGTTCGTTATATGTTGTTCAATAATAAACGTTACAGATGCATCCAAGGCCTATTAATAAATTTGAATTCTCTAGGGGGTATGGACCCCTCCCCTCCAGATCTGTCTTGTCGCATGATGACTACAAATGAATGACTAATTCATTCATTCATAAGAATGCATGCTTGTTTAGGGTGATTAACCATAATACAATTCCCAAATCAATCTACAAATGATTTCTACTTGTATAAATGATATATTTCCATCCATTGTTAATTCTTTTTCATTGATTTCAATGACTATTATTAGTTATAAAAGCAGTCCCAATACTGAACTCGTATACCTGACTTTTGAGAAGTGAAACTTCAACTATTTATCTTCTGCATGTTATGAATAGCTTCGTCAGCAGACCTTCATCTATAGTATTGTTCTTCCTATAATGATCAGCTACCTCTTTGTAACAGGGACTTTCATTATAATACCCGTATATATGTTATTTTAGTTCAATTATATATTAGTTTCCTCCCTACACTTTTTGTTAATTCTGCTGTTTTATATGAATTTATAACTTAAATGAATTTAATTATTACATGTAACGACTGTGATATTTCACATCTGTGATTGGTTGCTTACTTTACAAAAACAAGTAACTTTTTTTGCTGCTTTGTTGTTGAATTTGAAATTTAAAAATTTTAACGACTGTAATATTGCACATCTGTGATAAAATAAAATCAAACATCTCATTTCAATTTAATATTAACTATTACATAATATGTTGTTAATGATTATATTTCATGTTATAATAAAAACAATAGATTTGATAATGAATAACCTTTTGTACAAAATAAGCATTATAGACTTATAATAACATTTGTCTTTGTTGTTTTTCTTAAACTATGTTTAATACCATAATGTAGATGCTGAATAGGATTAATATGGATATTAGATGTGAATTGCAAGTAGCCAATTTTTTATTATCAATTTCTACTCTGTATACTTGTAGTTAACCAATGTTATCCTATTGATGACTTCTTAAACTGATTAATCATTTCAACTGATGAATATTCTTGCTGTTCAAAATTTCAAAACAGTTGGCATATATATTGATTTAAATTGTTCAGATTGCTCGAACAAAATTATTATAGATGTAGGATTCTTGACTTCAGTTAGAAAAGCTCTGTAATTTATAACTGGATCTTGCATAAGACCAAATTAAAATTATTGTTTGTTGGGAGTTGCCTCCCGCCTCATTGAAATCCCCCTCCACCATGATAAAATTTTATTAGCAAAAAGAAACGAACTTTCTTTTTATGGAGATTTTTATTTTCTATAAAAAAATAATTAGTTAAACTCCCTCTCTCCTGGTTCTAGAAATCTCCAAGCGGCAATTCTAAAGAAACATTTTTTTTAAAGAATAGCATAAGATAATTACAATTCTATATCATTAAAAGAAACTATATATCATTAATGAAATATAATCATTTAAAGCCACAAATGAAACAGAACAAATGAAACAGAAAAAAAAAGACTGCAGATATCATATAATTTGTTTGTCTCATGGTTGGTACATGAAATGAATTATCATATATCAGTTATATATCTTGGCTTGGTAAACCAATTATAACAGTATAAATCTAAAATAAATTAATATAATTTAAATCTATTTTTAAATTTATAAGGTAGAATACATGATTAGAAATTAAACCAATTTATTTCTAAACTATTCAAATTTTAAGCTATGCGTTATTTAGAGAAAAGCAATGTAAAAATTTATTAGGGGAATGCTCTTTAAAATGCTGGTAAAGAAAAGTTGTTTCTTTGAATGTTTTCTCATGCATCCCAAATTTCATCCACATAATATCATTGGCGCAGTGTCAAACTAAAATTATAGGTTTCTATCAAGTCTGTGAGGCTTTCAATCTATTTTTTTAATATATTCAGCGGTATGTGTTCAACAAAATTTCATAGAGGAACCCTACTTTCGTTTTCGCACTGCAGATTTATTTATAATAAACAACTGAAGTATTATGACTGCTCTCATTAATAAACCATTTCTGATATAGAACAAAACATTAACATACCTTTGTAAAAAACGTTCCAGTTGCGCTGTCATTGCAACGTTCACAGTTACAACAAAGTCACTTATCATGCTTTTGTCAGCTTATACGTATGTAGGTCATCGTTAGTTGCACTGCATTACACTCAGTTTATGTTTTTCCGACTTATAATTTACGTAAGGATAACTTACAATCTCGCTAAATAGCTAAATTATCATTTATATTTGCATAGATTAAATAAAAT
Source organism: Magallana ariakensis (assembly GCA_020458035.1). NCBI lineage: Eukaryota > Metazoa > Mollusca > Bivalvia > Ostreida > Ostreidae > Magallana > Magallana ariakensis. Next base: position 68,929,103 of record CM035814.1, on the reverse strand, counting down.
ATTATGTTTTATTTTTTTTTTCGATTTATTTTGACACGCATCAAAAATAATAAATACTCCCTCGTACGCTTGGCAGCAATGGCCGAAATTAACATTGTAAAGTCCCATAGACTTTGAAAATCGGCTCATACACAACTAGGGGAACATTTATGCAGTCGGTTAACGGTTATTTTGTTTGGAAATTTTTGTAAGCTTCGAAATTTATTCATTTTACTTTACAATTCTGTGACATTTATTGAAATTTTTAAAATATCCCGGAATCGAGAACCTGGGACAGACTATAGGATCAGGTGCCATGGAGGAGTGAACATCCTCTGCTGACCGGTCACATTCGCCGTGCGCTCTTTGTCGTAATCGGGAAAAACGGAAAAGTCCGTACACAATAGGTGATTGATTATTGTCTAACAATAAGTATAAAAAACGTCGGTCAGCAAGCGACCTATGAGATTGTATTTGTTGGCAAGGTCGTTGTATCGACTATAGAACTTACGAAAAGATGACTTCAAACGAGACTGTTAATACATAGTCGTGTTTTATCAACTCGTTTGTCAGTAGCTTGCCTCGCCTTAGAAACTGTTCATACGAAGAGCATGTTCTTTGCGTATCGAATTAAATCGATACAAAACAGCATATGCAGGTGACGAAGGTATATTGCTAGATAAGTAAGGAAAGTTGACTATAGAAAAATTGAAATCATCACGTTTTTCATAACGTTTTGTAAATAGTTGTATAAATGAAAAAAAAATATTTTGACAGAGATGGCGTTGAATGAGCTCGAGCCGTCATGGTGACACACAAAAAAAACCAAAATATCAACCAGTTAGTAGTTTTGTTTATAACACTTTTTAAAATTTTATTTCAAAGAGGCCATCATGGAGCATGTGGAGAATGTGGGCCTGGTTTTTGTTTTGTATATCGGTTAAGACCATGGCGCAGTTTAACCACATGTATGTTGTCGGTAAAACGGTATTTACATTACATTTTAAAATCATGAAATGTTTTACATTGTTGAATACACATACCAAAAGTTATCGGCAGCTTCAACTTTAAGGACTTACAATTTTAGCCATATTAAAGGTGATAATTTAAGGAGCAGGCGTCACTACAGAGGTGCAGGAAAGTTTCTGTCCAGAAAACTTGAAGAAAATGTGATATTTACCAACACAAATGTGAAAAGTTTTGTGATATCAATACTCAACGTTTAAGGGTAAGGTTTTTGTTAGAGATGAACTTAAAATTGTACGAGAAATTTCAATAATTTGTAAAGTCCAAGGGTGTACTGGTCATTCAGTGAGCTGTCTTCACACCGGCCATTGTCATATCAGTAACGTACTACACTGTATATTGTATTGTATACTGTATTGATCTGTGATCCGTAACTGTGCTTATGTTAACAAAAACTGACCTCTCTAAACGTAAACGTTCCCAAGGATCAACCGATACAGAACTTTCTTCCTCGTCTGTACAACTCTCTAAAAAAAATGGCCACAGAGAACATCCGTTATGCACCAAGTGGGTCATTCCAATGGCCCTTCAACACCCTTTAGACATTCGACACCTAGTACAACACATTTCCAAGTTCCGTATCCACCTGTGGCACTTCCAGGGTCATACCCTATATTATCCCCGGGGTCATGTACTGGGCCTCAGCAGGCCTATATTTCCGACTTAGACATCCAACGTTTTGCCGGGGCCGTCAGAGGCATCGTTTTAAACGATGTCCAAACTCTCATAACTCCCATAAAGGATCAGATCTCTACTCTACAGAAGGAGAACTTGGAACTTCGCCGAGAAATAGAAATGTATATAAACGAAATGTATAGCCGTCGCAACTGTGTTCGTGGTGCCGGAGTTACAGAGGACCGACAAGGACGGCGTCGTACTGGAAATCGCCAGCAAACTGGACATCCCTATCAAAAGAGAAGAAATTACTGTCTCACACGGGGTGGGTCCCAAAAACAATTACAGGCCGATACAAATAATTGCCAGGATCACAAATTATGAACTACGACATCGTTTGTTAAAATCCAGTAAACAACTGAGGAAAATCGCTGGAATGGAAAACGTAGCAGTACACCATGACTTGACAAAGATTGGAAACAAACTTGCCTACGAGGCAAGGAAATTAGTAAAGGCTGGTAGAGCTAAGTTTCCTTTTGTATGGGACGGTAAAATCTTTGTGATTCACCACAGCAACAAGAAGCACAAAATCCTTTGTCCAGCGGACATGGTTAAAGTCCTCACTCACCTTGGTGTCCAACTTGAAACATTCGGTTGCTCGGCCGACATGAAGACCTGAATCGAGATAACATTCTGTTTTCTATTTACAACATGTGTATAAACAATCTACGTCAAACACATGCTTGGCTATGTTTATTGTTTACAACATGTATAAGAACATGCTCGGGCAAACTCACGCTTGGTTAGGATTAGTCGATCCCGACCTATTTAAAACCAACCCTTATTATTTTTTCATGAAATCTATTTGTAAATTTCAATACATGTACATGTATCATCTAAATCAAAATAATATTTAATTTTTCTGTCTACTCCATATATATTTTTCAAAACAATTGTTATTACAATGAACAAATTTGATTATAATTATTATATTTTCTCGCTTCATACATGTATCACACATCTATAGACCCTCTTTCAATCTACCGGTATTTTTATAGAATACAATGATAAATGTTTTAGACATATATAAGGTATATTGAGAATAAAATCCTTCACATCTCCTTTCACTATCAAAGCTTCAACCATTATTACAATGATTATTAGAATTGTATATATGTTATTTACTTTAAACAATTTGGTTTCATTCGTTTTTCTAGCTGGAATTGAGTCCCTTTTTAGAGAAGGAGTGTTTTACTTAGTTGATTATTGTATATCGTGTGTCTAGGTACCTGATTCTTGTTGTATTTGCCCTATTCTATATCTTTTTCCATAGACCAATTACATAATGCCAGTAGGTAACACCGTCCACAGGATCAGGACAGGTCTATACTACGACATGTCCCACACCATAAAACATTCCTCTTCTCTTGACTAGTTGACAATATTGATGGAAATTGTAACATACGGAGCAAATGCCTTATTTGTTATTGTAATATATATTTTAATAACTTTTAGATGAAGCTCAATAAAACTCCCTTAAATCAAACTAACTGCACAAATTTTACCCAACGTAGGAAAACTATTAATTATCCCAAAATTCATTTACTATGTATCTCACTATATTCATATGTACTTCTTTGTATTTGCTATGGATTTTAATTATTCTATTGTTGTGTGGTGATATCGAGGTAAACCCTGGCCCATTCGAGTATTCTATAACTTCAGATGATTCTGTAGATAGCATTCCTACTCACTTGACTTAATAATAGAAAACTTAATATCAATTCTTCACCTTAACGTACAAAGCATAAACAATACTATTCAAGCCGAACTTGGTGGATTCGAAATTATTACTTAAAACGAAACATTATTAGATAAAAAAAAATCATTTCAAGACATATTACTTCAAGGCTCTCAAGAACCTATTTAGACGTGACAGGGAGGGAGATAGATACGGAGGGTAATTATCTACGTAAAAAATTATATCTCATGCAAACGCAGACAAGATTTAGAAGTTTAAAAAATAGATTGCATTTGGCTAGAGTGTTGTATATATAGAATGTAATTTCTCATAGGAACTTTTTACCGACCACCCAACTCAGAGGCTAGTAAATGGAAGTATATAGCTTACTCGATGGAAACGGCCAAATACACGAATATCAATAATATAATTATCACTGGGGACTTAAACTGTAATCTAAATAATACACGCGATTCAAAAATAGTTGATATCATATGTGATCAGGGTATGTCTCAACTTATATCCGAATGCACGCATTTTACCGAAAATTCCGCAACTCTAGTAGACCTATTAGTTGTTAATAATAAAGATGTTATTGAATTCTCAGGTGTTGGGGATAATATTCTTCCGAGCAACATAAGATACCACTGTCCAAATGTTTGTGTACTAAAACTACCGAAATCCCAAACACTGATTTCCGAGATTATCAATTCATTTTAAAGAACCAAGACTGGGATAGTCAGCACAGTAATGATATTGACCAAACTTGCGACAGTATTACAAACTGCATTATCAATTCAGCTTCAAAAACAATTCCAAATAAAATTATTACATTACGCCCCAATGATCCGCCATGGATGCATAATAATATTAGAAAATCTATCAGAGCTAGAAAACGTCCTCATTTTATTGCTAAAACAACAAATTATCCCTATAACTGGGCAAAATATAGAAAAACAAGAAATTTATGTGTAAATAAAATAAGAAATGCAAAACAAACATACTACGATAAGATAGCAAATATATTAAAAAAAGGTAACTTACCCTCTAAACAATTTTGGACTATATTAAGAAAAATCACCGGTTCTAAAAGTTCTATCCTCCAATCAAAAGTGACGAACACAGCCTGCCAATAAGTGACAATAAAATGAAAGCAGATTTATTTAACAATTATTTTTGTTCACAATCAGTAGTTAACGACGAAAATACTGAGTTGGCAAACGACGAAAGTTTTAGTGACACTTGTACCATTCCAAACATAGTGATTTCTATACACGATGTTAAAGATGTCTTAGAAACACTAGACACGAGCAATACTACCGGATTGTATCAACCCCACATTACTATTACAAGCTTCGCCAGCTATTGCCGAACCACTGTGCATGTTTTTCAATTTATCGCTTCGTAAGTCTACAGTCCCAACCCAACGGGAAATTGCAAACGTTATCCCTGTATTAAAAAAAAAGCGCCAGCAATATCGTCAGCAATTATAGACCGATATCATTATTAAGTGTCCTTGGTAAATGTATGGAAAATTGCATTTTGAAATATGTATATAACTTTATTCTCATCAATGATTTTCTCACCCTGCATCAATCTGGCTTTAGACCTAATGATTCTACAGTCAATCAGTTATTAATTATGACCAGTGATTTTTACAAAGGAGTCGACAAGGGAAAAGAAGTTAAAGTTGTATTTTTCGATATAAGCAAGGCCTTTTACAAAGTATGGCGTAAACGGCTATTGTACAAGCTTGAAATAGTTGGAATTCGAGGAGATCTACTCGAATGGGTTAGACATTACTTACATGATAGAAAACAGTATGTCGTAATCAATGGCAGCAAATCTGTGATTGGCCATATTAAGGCTGGGAAACCCCAAGGTAGCATATTTGGTCCCTTACTTTTTCACATATATAGATATATATATATATATATATATATATATATATATATATATATATATATATATATATATATATATATATATATATAAACGACTTTATCACCGATATTAGATGTATGGTCAAATTGTTTGCTGACGATACATCACTTTAATATTGTGTTGTTGATAATGCTGATAATTCAGCCTGTTTATAAAATAGTGATATTGAACAAATACATACATGGTCAAAACAGTGGCTTGTGTCTTTTAACCCCACCAAAACTGAATGTCTAACTATATCTAATAAAGTCAAGAAACCCTTTCACCCCTCACTAATATTTTATAATGTTTACCTGAAAGAAGTAGAAACTCACAAACACTTAGGAGTTATACTTAACAGCAATTTGTCTTGGAATTTACATTTAGATAAAACAGTAAAGAAATCCTATTCGCGCCTTGGTATGCTGCGAAGATTCAAGTATATCCTTGATAGGAAATCTTTCCAAAAACTATATTTTTCATTTGTAAGACCAGTCTTAGAATACGCAGACATTATATGGGACAATATACCAGAATACCTGGTGAATAAGATTAAAAGCATACAGTTGGAAGCAGCTAGAATAGTTACGGGGGGAATAGACTGGCATCCAGACATTTATTATATAAAGAAACAGGATGGGAACCATTATCAAAACGTAGGGAAAATCATCGTCTTATTCAACTTCACAAAATACACCACAATATGACTCCCAATTACTTATCTACGATCATTCAGTCTCAGAAAACTCAAGGACACTGCGTGAAATCAATTTAGGAACACAGCTTTACTTCAATACATTCTTCCCAGCTAAAATAAGTCGATGGAATTTTTTACCCCAAAATGTCCAATCAAATCCTTTATTACATTGTTTGAAGACATACTTACATACCAGAAGGATTAAAATTCCAAATTATTTTTATTTAGGTGATAAAAATGACAATAACAATGCGTCAACCATCTAAAAAATCCATAAAACGAAATACAAATTCAAAGCAGAGCAACACGGACCTAAAAAAAAGATGGAGGTAGGATCAGGTGCCTAGGAGGAGTGAGCATCCTCTGCTGACCGGTCACACGCGCCGTGTGCTCTTTGTCGCAATCGGGAAAAGTTCGTAGACAATTGGGTGATTAATTATAGTCTAACAATTAGTATGAAAAACGCCAGTCAGCATGCGACCCAGTGGAAGATTGTATTTGTCGTTGTATCGACCATAGAACTTACGAATAGATGACTTCAAACGAGACTGTTGATAGTCCTGTTTTATCAACTTGTTTGTCAGTAGCTTGCCTCGTCTTAGAAACTGTTCATACGAAGAGCATGCCCTTGCGTATCGAAGTAACTGAGATACAAAAACACCATATGCAGTTGATGAAAGTATATTGCTACATAGCTATAGGTAATGAAAGTTGACTATAGAAAAATTGAAGTAATCGCGTTTATCATAAAGTTTTGTTGTTAGGTTACCATCAATGTCCATTTCCAGTAAAATATCCAAATATGAAACAGATGACGCAGTATCTGTGGTTTCTTTTATTTCAAGTTCACTGGGATATATCGAGTCGACGTAAGTATGGAAATCACAATTGTTAATTGATAAAACGTCGTCGATATACCTGAATGTTGAGTCGAAGGCCTAGGTACCAGAATAGGCCAAACTCTTCACTCCAAACTAAGACTAGAATGTAGTGGTCTCAATCTCCATTTTAAAAATCAACTCGCCTCTTTGTAGTTGCGGCGAAGGTGAAAGTACTGAACATTTTTTATTACAATGTAATACATATTCCAGAGTTAGGATGAATACAGTTCAGACACTTCAATATTTCCTTAATGTTGAATTATTGTTATATGGTATCGCTAATTTATCTGAAAGTGAAAACAACAATATTTTTACCTTGTTCAGAAATTTATTGTTAAAAGCAAAAGGTTTTGAGTTCACCTGTTGTTTTAATATAACTATTGTGTAACATTAAATATTTTATTTGTATGTACAGTTTAATTGTACCAAGTATAAAACCTGTATGTTCACAGATACATAATTTTCAATGTAGAATTACTTAACAACATATTATGTTTCATATTTTATATTTGAGTTCAACTGTTGTTTTATTATAACTACTGTGTAATATTAAATATTATATTTGTATGTACAGTTTAGATGTACCAAGTATAAAACATGTGTACCTGTATGTTCACAGATACATAATTTTCAATATAGACTAACTTAACAACATATTATGTTTCAATATATATATTTAGTAACTTTTTAGCCATTTCGTATAGACATTATCTATTGGTTTGTTACAATTGTCTCAATACTCAATCCAAGCTATTCTTTTTCTTTTTGGCTTTTCTTTTCTTTTTCTTTTCCCTTTAATTTGTCTTTATCAATGTTTATGTGTAATGTTATTGTACTTGAAAATTTTGTTAACCTCTCATTCGTAAACAGACTGGCTTGTTTCGCAATCTGTTATTCACTGTTTCTGTAATATGTATGTTGCTAATTACTAAATAAATATAGTTTAAACTAAAACACACTTTTAAGACGAAATGGAGAAGGAATCAAAACTATTGTCGATTACGTATAACATATATTGTCAATAAAGAAGGAACTTATATGTTCAGATAATACCAAGATACAGAAAGTAAGCTTAAACAGGTGTAACCAGATAGCCATATGTATGTTATGACCTTGAATTGTTAGTATTATAAATTGATCTCTATGATACTTATGTATACCTAGACACTGCGCAATGAATTGTGCTTATGATAACTAATAGAATGAACTCTGTGACTCTTGTAGCACTGCGCAGCATTCCTAAATGATGTTATGCAACCAGGTGTAGAATGCGGGCACAAATATCCAAATTGGGAGTTTATAAATAAGTTGTCATATTTGGCGATTCTGTCTGCAATGAAGGCCCTGATACTGCAAGATAGTGATGTAATGCTTGTTCCATCTATTTAACCTTAAAGCCATGTATGAATGAATGTATTATGCGTAAACGATGGATCATACACAGGTCGCAGACTCAGAGATTCGAGACTCGGAGACTCAAAACCTGCATCACAATATTTTTTTCTGACAGTTCTGACAGTTTTGATGCTTTATTAAGAAATAAAATATGACTCTGGAATTGGAACACTAAATGTTCACTTGTGATCATCGTAGATGGGCTGAACTAGTCTGAACTGTCAATCATAAGTAAAATGTCATATAATCCCCTATGAGATGGTGTTAGACAGAATTTTATTTGGATTTGATGTTTTGATTCAGATTTTGAATTGTAGACCTTTCATTTTTGGCCCTATAATTTTTATTTTCGATTTAAAGATTTAAAGAGATCTTTATTTGGCTTTACAAATTTACTTTGGATTTTAATTAAGCTTATTGAGTTCTTGTTGCTTTTATGTCCTATTCCATTTTAATTTTTTTGATTTAAACGCTAGGAACTATTTATTTATGCTTAAAACGAATTATAATAGAGATAAGTTTGATAAAGAACTGTTACTGGTATATTGAACCAGTGTAAACAACAACAGGACACTATCCTTGTTTACATGACAAAGAATTGAGAGCTCTTTATCCTGCTTATAGCTTTACGATAAAAAAATGACAATAACAAACCGTCAACCATCTCAAAAATCCAGAAAACGAAATACAAATTCAAAGCAGAGCAACACAGACCTCCAATTGGATAGAGGTAGGATCAGGTGCCATGGAGGAGTGAGCATCCTCTGCTGACCGGTCACACCCGCAGTGTTCTCTTTGTTGTAATCAAGTAAAAACGGAAAAGTCCGTAGACAATTAGGTGATTAATTATGGTCTAACAATTAGTATGAAAAACGTCAGTCAGCATGCGACCCAGTGGAAGATTGTATTTGCTGACAAGGTCGTTGTATCGAAAAGATGACTTCAAACGAGACTGTTGATAGTCCTGTTTTATCAACTTGTTTGTAAGCAGCTTGCCTCAAATTTTGGTCGTTCATTAGCAATTCCTTTCTAAAGCATTTTACACACTAACAATAGAAGAAATAAATTTGATTAAATTTGTGACCATTCCCCTTTAAAACTGAAATATCTTGATAATTGTATAGGATTTTTGTTAGTGTTTTTATTATTTCAATTCAGCAAAAGCGATTCCAAACTATATGTTATTCTACCTTTATTGAGATGTTGCAAATGCAAGAAAGCAAACATGATCATCTGTAGATTTTAACATTTTTCGCAGTTGATATTGATATTTCTCAAAGTTGAATGAAATTTCAAGATTCGCTCATATAAATAAAGCGCACTGTACCAAGTTAAAGTGCATAAGCTGAAATGTTTATTATTTAGTCCGAGTATATCATTTATATTTATTTCTTTAATTTTTTAATCTGATTTTGAAAATAAAAATAATTGTCTTTTGAACACCGTGAACCTTTTTTTTTATTTCACAAATAATTATTTTGAATATTGAATGGTATTTTAATCTATTTGTTATTGTTTCTGTTGGAATTGTTTATCAGGAAAAAATAAATCTATCTGATGCGGATTTTTTGTCATTACACAAAAATTAATTAATTGACCCCTCATGTTAGAACATCTTGTTTTGTAATATTGCTTTTGCTTTAAACATTAAATATGTTTTAATCATTTGTCCTCTTCCTCTTTATGAATTATAAAATAATAAAACATCATTTCTCACACAGACAAAATAAGCTATATTAAAATAGAACTATTTGGTTCCTGATTACAACTAAATTACATCTTCATAAATTCGCATTCCGTTACTGTCGTTTTCTATATCCTCTTCATAGCTTGTGTCGAATGAGACGTTACCTTGTAGAGAAAGGACACAGTTGGAACAGCTGTCTGTCCACTCTTCCTGGTTCTCATGACTTTTGCATTCATTCTGTGCGGAATAAGTCGATCTTTCAGTTTCATATTCATTGACATCTAACTTTTCGCGTTTGTTTAAATCTAACGAAGTATATATATTTTCTGCTGCGCCTTCGTCTTTTTTCCGTAATGGAACCATATTTTTATCTTTATTTTTAGAAATGTTGTCTTCCTTTTCTTCAGCAAGGGAGCTCCTGGACTCAGTGAGACACTCTTTGTTGTCGCACTTGTTCTCACCATCACTGGTCTCATTTCTACTGACCAATTCAATGTCTTCATACTCACTGCCTGTAACATGAAGTTGATGATGCTATGAACTCTGTGCATGATAACAGTCTTTTAATTTATATTTTCGATTTAATTTATTATAAACCTCTGTGGCGGAGATATCAATACAAACGTGTCTAGTATATACAATGTAATATTATCAATGTTTCATTATAACAAACATTTAATGGATACTTTAAAAGAAATCAATCTTATTTGTGTTAGTTCATGTTTTTATAATCAAAGTTTGAAAAAAAAATTAATGATCTGTATATATGATTCGTAAATGAGCACACTTTATATTTGTTCTAATTGATAATTAGGACTTACCTATGATTTTTGAAAATGCATCGTCATATAAATCATTGGATTCACAAACAGTTTCGCATCGTCTTTGGTGACTGTTTGTCCTACCATTATTTGCGTACCTATTGTGTTTAACGGAACTGTACGGTCTAAGCATTGATCCCGGATAATAACGAGCTTTGTCAACTCTTTTATACTTTGTAAGTTGATTTTTCGATCTTGAATTTTTAGATTCATCTGAGTGCAGGTTCTCATTTACAGACCTTTTGTTGTCATGTTTACTTCCATTGTCCTCTTCCTGCTCGCATTTAGATTCTCTACCTATAAAAAAGTTATTTTTTTTGTTTACGTAGGTTTAAATATTAAAAAAAGACAGGTTAAAATCATGAATATGTTAAGAAAGTTTTTATAATACTGTTACAAGTTAAGATACAAAATATATTACACCGACCAACAGATAAAGCTGTTTCTTCTGCCCCAGATCTATTGTAGACTTTGTAGGAAGAACATCGCTTGAGTAATTGAGGAACCGCTGTCGATATCCTGTGATTCTGTTGCACTCGTAAAACATTGAAGTGGTTTTCCTGTACTTCATTGTCTATATCTTGAGAATTGTTACACTCATATGAAACTACAAAATATATCAACTTAACTTATAGGTATAAATGAACAGTTCTCTTCCGCGGCTAAAAATATAATTAGAGAACCTTTGTCGAGAAAACTCGTTTTTATGATCGAATAGAGACAATTTAATGATTTTATTTTAAGTATATATCAAATTATTTATGTAGGTTTGAGCGTTTTATTTAATCTTACAATAATATTTTTTAAACTTATGGTGACGTTTACTTGTACTCATACACCGTGATAAGGTTTGGCGTGATATTAAATACTGAACGTCACAGATTTCCAATACAAACACAATGAGAAATATACATTAACTGCTTATATAATACTGTATCATTTTTTAAAAATTCAAATAGTATAGATTTACTTAAAAGATTTTCTGAAGAATCGCCTCAAAAACTATGATTTTTACAATGAGATCCTATAGAAATTTGCTGAAAAAAGTGTCTTATTAATAGACTTGTTTCAGTATTTTATGTCATTCTGTTCTAACATGTATAATTTATTTTCTTTTGAGAATGTATCAAAACTTTTGTCAAAGTCCCCAAATGGTGATTTCTTTTTCTTGGTTGTTTCGGAGATGATATCAAAAAGATTTTTTTGCAATGTCCAAATCTTTTTTCAGCATTAAGTGGAATATAAATTTGGGAAAATACTTTTAAAATGATTTTAAAAAATGAAACAATGAAACAATAAATACTGCGTATATTGTTATATTGATTTTCATAAACTCTTATAGTATTGTTAAAAAAGACACAGCCGCCCTCAACCCTAACTTGCGAGTTAATCATACTTTGCTTTTAATAAGGGTTTACAGATACGTTGTAGGGGCCATTTTAACAATTTACTCATATGTCATAAAATTATACTTATTTAACATATGAACAAAAAAAAAAAACGGTGGTAATTTTGAATAAAAACCCAATACAAAAGAGTGTCTTCACAATTGACAATTTAAAAAATAAAAAACATGCACAAAGTCATGCATACTCGAATTGGACTTGGCAATGATAAAACAAATGCGCATGTTCTGTAATTTATTTATTTTTTCATTAGTGATAAAACCATAACCGTAAAATAAACAATATTCAGGAAGAAAAACAGACCTAATATTTCTTCATTGCTTCCGTTTCCATGTTTTGATTGCTTTGCCCTATTATAATTAATTGGCATATTATGAAAACATAGACATACATGAAAACGATCTTATGCTTTGATTCAGAATGTTCCTTTCTGTCATAAAATAAAATCATGATAAAATGCTAAGTTATCTATTGAGAACTTAGTTATGAATAATTTGAAACAGAAATCAACAAGACACCAATCACTTAATTTGATACTTCTTTCAAACTTAACCAACTCGAGTAAGTAGTTTTGAGGTTTAAAACAGCTTTACCTATGTGTAGCAGAAGGCTGTAGAATTTAGAATATCATCATATCGTTTTAAAGATTCAAGAATATATTTTAAACTTGTCTCGTATGAAATAACTATAGATAGTTTACTTTGAACGGATACTAAAACATTAAGGAAATTGTAATTAGATCTATACCAAACAATTTTAATTTCATACTGAACAGCAAAGCAGAAATGAAATTGAATTTCAAACCGTGTCCATAGGATGTATAATACAAGTGCAACGGTCAACACAACAGTACACCCAACGAAAACAAACGTTGAACTCCTCCAGGGATGCGGGGATGCGGTGGGTGGTGTATTCAATAGCGTAGTCTCCTCAAAGTCATCACTCATTGGAGAACCTGTCCAAACATTATAACACCAGTAATGTATATACGTTTCTATATATCAGGCAATTAAATGAATCAATTTTCTTATTATAAATCTCTAAGACATAAATACTTCTATTTATTTAAACCGTTTCTTGAATAAATAACTCGAAATTTTAAACATGACTATCTCTCTCTCTCTTTCTCTCTCTCTCTCTCTCTCTCTCTCTCTCTCTCTCTCTCTCTCTCTCTCTCTCTCTCTCTCTCTCTCTCTCCTTTTTATTCCATTTTTTAAATATTTTTCTTTTATAATTTTAAGTGAGTGAATGTGCTATTTGTTTTCTAAATATACGACAACAGCCCCACATATACGTTAAACACAGGTTAGTCATTTTAAAAAACAATAATATTAATATTTGTGACACATTTGTTCACATTTTTTCTTTAAAAAAAAAACCAAAAATTCATATTAGATCACTTCCGCCTTTTTATGCTAAAATTTATAAACATTACCTATAGTTTGCGCACATCCATACATTTTATTACAATCACTGGCATTACAAAGGCATTCTTGTCGACAAAACTTTCCAAAGAAACCGGGTGGACATAGCGAACTGCAGCCTGTACCAAACGTTCCCAGCGGACATTCTGTCAATAAAAGACGGCTGTTGTGATAAGTTTGTATTTGATTATATATACTAATTGTAAAAGCTTTATCGGGATTTTAAATGGTTGGTCACATGACACCCGAGTAAAAGTAATTATCATTATCATGCACAGACCAAATTCATGCATGTAACCATGAAAATCTGATGTTAGACATTTGTCACTTCCGGTATGTAACTGCGGCTATATTGTGCAATAGCTTACAACTAATATTTTTTCCTCAAAACATTTGGACATTCAATTTTAAAATTAAAGTAAACTTGTTAATTCAGAATTGTGAAATTTAAGGGACGTTGTTTTTTTTATTTACATAACCAAGGAATGAATCAATCAGAAATACGGATCAAGTCGTTAAGGGCATTTGTTATGAACAAATGGAGACATAACTCGATATGAGAGTTCTTGGCTTCATACTGTATACGGGGAAATATTCGCCCCTGTTTTATTTTCGCCCCTTTCACCCTCGTTGTCAATGGGCGAATTTAAGACTGGGCTAATTTTAATGTCTTAGCGTATCTCTATTTTAACACAACTCTGTCTGGGCAAATTCAAGAAGGAGCGAAACCGTTTGCAAATCAAGAAGGGCGAAAATAACACCGGGCGAAAATAACCCTGAATACAGTACACAATTTTTTTGGCCAACTGATTTTCCAATGCCTTTTCAGAAATTGAGAAGTGTTATATTAGGTAGACATTAACACAATTGCAACTTTGTTTTTATGAATGGTGTATCACAAATATATGTTTTATTTCTCAAAACAAAACTCACCTTGGCATATTCCATCTTCTCTAAAATAATTGTGGCAGCAGCGTCCGGTACTGCAAAAAGGCGAAAGAAAATATACTTTTACATACTAAATTGCAAATATAAAAAAAAATGATAAAAGCTAAAAGTAATGATCTGCTTACTCTAACGTACAAAGATCGATCAATTTTATAAAAAGATTTAAAAACAACAAAATTAAGCAGTGCGCTTTTAGTCGCATGATGCTTTTAACAAAGTTAACAATTGCGTTATTATTTATATAACTTATCAAGGAAATAATTGGAAACAGAGAAATGAAATTATATGTTTTTAACAAACAAAATTTATTTGCAATTGTGGTATGGCACTTCCTCTGTGATATACGGTAACAGGAAAGTACCTTTAAATAGTGCCGTGAAAACCTCTCTCTGTGAAGTGTTAATGGTAAGATAAAATGGCTCTAACTGACATCTGGATAGTTTCTCGATTACATTATGGCAATGTTTATTTTGTTTATTGAGATTAGGAACCAAGTTTATTGCATTGCAACAATAATATATTCATAATTTTCGGGGGGGGGGGGGTTAAAAATAAATTATGAGGGCGAAGGTGATGTCGGTCTTACAGTATTAGTTTTAAAAAATAATATCAAAAACTTCAATAAACATAGAGCGATTACTTATTCATTTTTAGAGGATGTGCCAGAGAAACGGTTGTATTTAATCAGTGCTGTATAATTGACTCAATTGTACAATTTATTTTGTTGTTCATTTTCAAACGGGTAATTTTCCAAATCATTCATTTATTCATTTTTTTAATTTAAATAGTTTTTATAAGTATTTAAGTTTCTGTTAGCTGATTTACGTCGTGTTGAGGTTTAAGCAGCCGAATTTTGACTTTACGATATACGCAATTTAGACTCGAATCTGTTAGAAAAAAATGGATTTTCATGACATTAGTTTCCACGTGATATCGGTTTTGTTTTATGATGTAATACCAAAAATGCAATATAATGTTTAAATAATAATTTTTTCATGCGTTATGAGATAAGCTCAGAGTTTTTAAAGTTTTATTTTCCTTGGTAACCTGCCTCTGTTGTCCGACTTCATGACTACATGTACATGACTATCTGTCAAAATCAACGTTTCTGTGTGTACAATTACGACTTTATGACTATATGATTATCTGTATATCACCGGGTCTATGTGTACATTTAAGACGCAAATGACTATATCATTAATTGTCAATAGAACTGTCTATCCAAACAATTGCGACTTTATGACTAATTCTACTACAGTAATTGACGATATCAAAGAGATGCCACGGACATTATTATCCAATATAATACAACGAACGTCATAAATACATCATCAGATCTTAATACATAACAAACACGAGTCGATCATAAGTTTATAACTTAACAATTTGCTCTTTATAAAAAAAAACATGAATAACTCGGGTTAGTGTCCTTTAAAGCGATGTGTATTCCCTTTAATGTTTATTTCAAAGAGCAGTTCCAAGACCCCCCTCCTCAATACATTTTCACTGCTTGTTCGTCCCAATTAAAAAAAAAACAAATTAATACGTTAATTATCAAATCATTAATCTAAATTAATAAAAAAAAATCATAAATAATATAAGTGTGTAAGTGTGAAAAATATATCGTCTGCATTCGATTCCGATCGATAGTCTGCGATCGATGTACTTGTAAACAAACATTACTAACAAAACAAAAAACTAACAAAAACAGCCGTCTGAACCAATCAGATTCATCTCGCTTGAAAATATGACCAACTTCCTCTCTCTCTATAGATAAACCAATCAGCTGATAGTCTGAGCTGTTAGTAGAATAGAAGTTAAACTTAAAGTTCTTGTTATCGTGAATGTTGCAGAATAACCTCCTCGGTCTCGAAATATTCTTTAGAAATATAAAAACCACAGCTTCGCCTGGGCTTTTTTATTTCTAAACAACATTTCTTGACCTCGGAGGTTATTTTCAACATTCACGAAAATTCGAACTTTATTTCTTAAATGTTTATGATTATTTATCAATATTACTGTTTCTGTCAGTACAACTTCGATTTTACGACTTTATGATTATCTGTTAAGGCTGTAAAGTACCATGCCATCTTTAAGGGAGGTAACAGCAGTAAACACGTAAACTATTTTATTGGGATTCGGAACATGAATGAATGTTAATTTGTATCATAAGATATCGACAAAATCGCAATAATATACAAAAATAAAAATTGAAAAAAGAAATTAAACAGAAAAAAAGTATAATTATTTTACATATTTTAAATCAAAATCGGCGATTGAGGAAAATGTTTATTTATTTTCCGTTTTCTTATTTGCTCTAGCAGAGCAGACGAATACTTTATCGAACTCTGGAACTTTGCATACCAACGATTTATAATAAGTTTGGGTTGCATTTAAACACTAACTCAGGTAAAAAAAGAACTATTTGTGAATAACGAAATAGAATATTCTGAAATTTTAAACATTATGTCTTTTTATCAATATCTCAATATTAATAGCTTAATATGATTGACAATTATTTTGTGATTATATTAGTCTTTGTTGATAGTTTAAAAAGAAAAACACTTATGATGGCCAAAATGATCATTGAGAAAACAGCCAGAGCCGTTTGAATATTGGTGTCTGCATTGTATCTAAAACACATTGTACTTACTTTAAATTTGCTGCTTATTTTGTCATCGACAATGTGTTAAATATTAAGTAATCCAAAGACTTATTTTTTTTCATATTCATGCGCGGATCTAGAGGGGGATGGGGGGGGGGGGGGTCCGGAATCCCCCCCCCCCGGAAAATGAAAATTTATTTAATTTACATAGTAAAATTATAGCAAATATGCCTTGGACCCCATCTGGGAAACACTTAAAACCTTCGCAAATATTAAGAGTGATATTGTACATTGTTAATTTGAGTTATAGGAATACTACGACACTCCAACCCCCACTTGTCAAGATTTCTGATGGTAAGTGTAGCCCCCCCCCCCCCTTTCAATTCGGACCCCCCCTCCTGGAAAAATTTTCTGGATCGGCGCATGATATTATATACATTATATTCATTTCTGTTATAATTATTGTTGCAGATCACCATAATTCTGCAAATTGAAAAAATATATTCGATCCAAGAACCCAACAGCTGAGGTTTATGTTTCTTAGTTGTGCTATTCTCATAAGTTTAATTCATATGTGTTACGTTCTATTTTATTTCTGTATATAGAAACATGTGTTTTAGTATAATATTAGCTTAATGATATGCAATAGCATCTAGCCATAATATTGTCCGTGCATCCGGTATCCAGCCTTACAGCTACAGGTAGCGATTGGTGATCTCGCGTCTACCGATACATTTACGTTCTGCAGGACATGGGCCACGTTAGTTGCTTTGTGAGCACTTTATTAATCACGTGATAATTCTACTTTAAAAATTAGGCTATTTTCATAACATTTTTTAAATACGCTTAAATATCTGTTTTGTAAATAAAAAAGGGTTCATCTAGACATGTAATATAATTAATTTGTCAGCACTTAGTCCGTCTTTATTAGGTATTGATGGTCGAATCCATCATTTGATCATAGTTTACCAGAACATGAATGTATTTTACCTGTTTCTAAACTTTATACTGTCTGATTTGGGATATTTGTTCATTTTGTGCACACGTAATATCTGATCACAAATACATATGGTCGCTTTAATTATAATCCCTTTTTTTGACAAATGATCTCTGTATTCTATGTTTGGTGTTCATTTACAGATCTAAGTACTTCTCCACTGTATTTTAATAATATATTTAATGCAGCCCTAGTAATACTGTAGATTCCTTGTTTTACGCGAGTACTTATTTCCGCGATTTCACCGTTTTGCATCAAATCGCAAAGAATATAAAATTGCAAGCGACGGTTTTATCATGATCATGCTTTTATTTAGTTTACATCTGTTCGAAAAATAAAAGCCAAATTTTAAAATCCGCGAGATGTGCTTTTCGCAATTTTACGCTGATGTTAATTTCTCGCGTTTATTTAGAAATCTACAGTACCTTTAAGGGAAGAGTATTTAGCTTTATGCTTTTATTGCATTTGGATATTAAATATTGCATATTCCATTGCATACCTTTCTTGTATTTTATTTGCGCTATGTAACTTTAAAACAAATGAAGGAGACATGACTGGAATCATTTTGCCAGAAGATTCACTGTGAAATGATAAACTATGCTACATATCACGCTAAGATAAATGTCCATATTCTTCATATTCATCACCTTCATCATTCGAACTTTCATCTTCATCATCTTCACGCGATAAATTCCAAGCAGTCAAGGAAGCTTTTGATTTCGCTGGCATAGCATACGATTTTTGATCTGGTTCACAAATTTGATCGTCATTAACGAGGGAAACAACAGACAGCCTCATATCGGTATAGTTATTTTCATTAGCATGCCAAAGTTGTATATTTTCTACCTCATCTTGGAACGATAAACTCGTACGTCGCTCGTGCCTCTGCTCTTCTTCCACATTTTCTATTAAGGTATAGAACAAATGACTACAATACTTACAATTTACAATTTAGAGGTTAATGTATGTGTGAGAATAGAAAAACAAAACAATGAACTACAAAAGAAAGGAATTGCACAGAATGCTTAATTCGAGAACGTACCTGTTTGGTTTTCGTTTGCGAAAATGATTTCTTTCAAATGGAGACATTTGTTATATAACCTTTGGACCAATGAAATGAATTAGTATTACTAGTATACAATTATAACAATTAAAACAAAAATACTTTATTGTTTTTTTTGATTAGATCAAATTGACAAATACTTAATTTAAATAGTATGTTGATAATAATGTGCTTGTTCTTCTACCAGATTTTTGTTAAAATCAGTAGACCAATAAGAACTACGACGAATACAATTCCGACAAGAGTTAACGTTGCATCCCCTCCTTCACCTGTAAGACAAATTAGATCGTCATACCAGCAAATGCGGTTGTTTAAGATTGAAAAAATGGACATCAATTAAAATTATATTCTTGTAAAAATTTTATTGGAGTCTAAAGAAGCTAAAATCTTCTTTATTTATGTTTAAGACTTTCGTCAAGAGTTATTCAAAAACACGGATATCAGTTAATCATGATAAATTCAGTTTCATTGTTTTTCTTTCATAAAAAATTTTATCATATGTTTACTGGAAAAGGAAACTTGTGTTAATTTTGCTGTTTGTGTTTGTATGTATCATTTATTATTTTATATATACAACATGCACCATACAAATATCAAGAGTATAGCGTACTACTATATAAATGAAATAAAAATCAAATGTTATTTTATCGGAAGCTTACTTTCTCTACATCCAAGGTTTAAATCACACTGGTGAAGAGGACAATCACATTTACTCCGACACAGTCGTCCATAATAAAATGGAACACATGTCCCGGTACAGTTAACCCCAAACGTACCTGGCGGACACTCTAATGGAAAGGTACAGTAAAATCATCAAAAATGAAGACATGTAAAGAAAATCAATTTGAATCATTTTAAAGGTATGGGTCTAATTTGGGACAAACCATGCTTACCAATACATGATCCGTATTGATCTTCATAATAGTTCGTACAGCATCTAAACATATAATTACGATATTGTTGTCAAATAATGTAAATTATGATAAGACTATTGCGCTTAAAAACTATTTTTTCAGTTATTTATCTTACCTTTCGTTACACCTTTCATTTAAACAATTTCCAAGTAAAGCACAGACAATTAAATCAGAAAAGAATAGTAAATGGTGTTTCATTTTTGTACCATATATATATGAATACACTGAGTTTAAAATATTTTTCTAAGCATTCGATTTCACCCTTCCTGCTAAATACGTGTTTTGTCATTGCGGAAATGATTCAAATATATTTTAATTTCAATATTTAATATTTAAATTTCAGTATTTAATGTCGAATTTCCGGTTAAATACATGCGGTTTTGGAAGTAATTCTTTTATTTATTATGTAAGATCAGCTCATAAATTGACGAGAACAAAACATTGTTTTAAACCTGAATAAAGCAAGCATTAAACCATTATATATGAACACACGGCGGCTGTGAACGGTCAGCAGAGGATGCTCTGTTATCCATGGCACCTGATCCTACCTGTTAATTTTGTTGAGAGAGAGTTCCGTGTTCGCTCTGCTCCTGTTTTGTAATTTTCCCTTGGAATTTTGATTTTCAACACTTTTTGTTATCACCACCTGTCATATGAAAATGCATATAATTCATATTTAAAGACTGTATATTTTTAACATCCATTCTTTTTCAACAAATAGAATGCAAAGAAAAAAAAAGTTATTTGTATTTTAATCATACATTTTGCTGTATTGTAACCACACCGTGTCTGTGTTTTGTAATAATACATTATGCTGCATTGTAACCATACCGTGTCTTATTCCGTAGAATATATGATTTTATATTATCTTGATATAGTGTATTTCACTGCCACTGCACTGTCCTCTTATACGTTTTTGTTATGTAATTTTAATAACCCGAATAACTGCGTAACATTATTGACATCAAAGTCATCAATTTAAAAATTGATTAAACTATATACATAAATTGTAATAATGCAGTAGAAATTACAACATCAACGTTGTAAATGTATCTCAAAATGATACATCAAATTTTTCCCTAATACTATTCGTAATTGGAATGATCTGAGTAATAATAAAAGGAATACAACCTCATTAATTAACTAAAAAAAGACATATCCATCAGCCTTCAATGTATTTTCATAATGTATTTATTTTAAATATTATCCATAAAAATAAAAAAAGGCTATACGTCCGTGTTGGTGTGTGTGTCCTGAGCGTTGTATCCGTCATTGGAGTGTGTCCGTCTGAAAAGTTTTAGGGCGTTGTTTCTATCCACGGGCGGATACCTAGATTTTCCGAACGAAGCCGCCTTGGAAGGAGATGCCCAACCTCTTGTAGGTTTTGCAACACAGATCGATAATTGAATTTTAAATCCTCGTTTGAATAAAAAAAGAGGCGAAGAAGTTTGCGAATTTTTTTTTATAATTTTGGCTTGATCCTGATACGAAATCTGGTCTATAAGTATTAGCGTTAAATTTAATGTCAAATTCGAAATCAATGTATTGATCAATGTATGTTCTATAGTAAGTTTAGTCGGACTGGAAAAGCATCATAGTTTATATCCTGAAATAATGACAATAACAAACCGTTAACTATCTCAAAAATCCATAATACGAAAAACAAATTCAAAGCAGTGCAACACGAACCTCCAATAAGATAGAGGTAGGATCAGGTGCCTAGAAGTAGTGAACATCCTCTGCTGACCGGTTAAACCCGCCATGTGCTCTTTGTCGTAGTCGGAAAAAAAACGGAAAAAAGTCCGCAGACAATTAGGTGATTAATTATGGTCTAACAATTAGTATGAAAAACGTCAGACAGCATGCGACCCAGTGGAAGATTGTGTTTGCTGACAAGGTCGTTGTATCGACCATAGAACTTACGAAAAGATGACTTCAAACGAGACTGTTGATAGTCCTGTTTTATCAACTTGTTTGTAAGTAGCTTGCCTCGACTTAGAAACTGTTCATACGAAGAGTGTGCCCTTGCGTATCGAATTAACTGAGAGACATAAACACCATATGCAGGTGATGAAGGTATATTGCTACATAAGTAAGGAAAGTTGGCCCATGTTTGACCACGTGCCCACTAAATATCGAAAAACGTTGCATAAGATTTTTTTTACACATATTTGATTTTAGATATTGACACATCAAAGACATTGCAATTATGGGCTACCGTACCATTTATTTAAAGCACAATTCACTCCACTCACAATGCAGAATCAATGTAAACCACAAAAATAGAGAAAAAATATGACACTTACTGGGTGAATTTCTCTAACACAACAAAGCTCTCACGGGGATGCCGTTCCCAAGATCACTCAACATAGGAAACGCTCAAGATCACTCATCCTGTTAAACAGGTTTTATCCGATGAACTACTACATCCACATCTTCGGGTTTCTGATCCGCACTGCTCCTCACGAACCCTTGGCGTATCGTGCTATCAAAAGTCGGGATTTTTTTCCTGGATTTTGATTGGGGTTTACTGAAACCTTTCGACCAATCACAAAAATGCAAAACATATCTGATTTAATTGACAATGTTTTCGTACTGTTTATCACTAATGTCTTTAACACGTATAGCTCAAATCCTTTATTTTCCTAGTCTTTCTGTCTGAGCCTTTATGATGCATGTATCATTCAATGGTGCAATAATAATTACACCTGATTGTATATCAACAGAGGCATGCAATCGTAGATTAAGGATTTACCTCCCCCAGTCTTATACCCTTTGAATGAATTCGATCTATATTTAACCTTTTACATTATTCCTATTTATTTAATACACTAGGCATTAAAACGTTCTTCCAACTTGTCAATATCAATGTCTATAACATGTATAGAGGCTGTCATTACTGCACCAGGTACGTTAAAGTACGGCATCTTTCATTATTTGGTCGAGTTAAAAAAAAGGATAGGAGATCACTTGACAAAAACAAATCCCGACTATTGATAGCACGATTTGCCAAGGGTTCGTGAGGTGCGGTGTGGATCAGAGACCCTTGGCTAGCGAAGATGCTAAATCCAGTGTCCAAGCAAAAATATATAAATACCTCAAAAGTATGGAAATACATTTTGGAAAAAAACAAGATACTAGAACTCAACCAAATTTATGGGAGTATGTTTGGAAAGTACCTGTGTCCAGTTCAAATATATCAATGACAATTTAGAATTAGTTTGATGGACCACTTAATGTTCTAATTTTGTTATTTATTATGCATATTTATTAATAATTTTACGTTTTTCACTGCATTTGTCTATGATAACATTACGAATCCATTATGTAATGTATAATCATATACAATTCGTCAATGACTATTTTAGTATTTAATCATATTTTGCTCAAAAATATATAAATATAAGTTATTAAGAATCATTCTTTGAATGAGGTGATCAAATACGGTCGGGTGTGATCAATCTACTATAAAGGCTTTATAGAGCAAACCACATTTTGCAAAAGTAGTTTCTCTTTGCGGGGTCATCCAAAAGGTCAAAAGGCTAAAATGATTTCCCTTCTTTATGCTATCAAATATGTTGACGTCCTGTGATGAAATCTTCCTGAATTTAATCAATTCCTTCAATCTGTGGGTTGCCCCCTACCTGGGGCAATCAAAATACACAAAGGAAACGGGCTTTAAACTTCAAATGATAAAGGTACAAACCTCCAAAGGTACTGTGAGAAATAAATGGGTTTTCCCCGTAGATGGCGGCCAGGGGACAAACTTTTGTAAAGTGTGGATTGTTCTATTGGATCTGACCGCTCCCGACCGTATTTGATAATATTCAGAAAAGACTCCTTATTCAATTACTTAAATAAATTCTAAGTGTCTTTAATTTAATTTTCTGTGCTTATACTTAACATGGTGCTATAATATTTAATGAAAACAATAATTAATCTATAGTTAAGTAATTATAATAGTAACATATACTCTCTTTTTTATGAGTGTGGTTTATTTTTTCTTGATTTTTAAACAAAATTATAAAAGCAAGGTTTCGTTTAGAATAGAAGTTTAATAAATAACTCTTTTGACTCCAATATCAATGCACACTATTCACCAGAAATTTATTTTATGTACAATTGTCGAATCGCATACAAAATAAAACATATATTTCAATCATGCAAATGACAAATCTTATTTCCATTTGTTAAAGGGTTATAAAGCAAGTAGTTAGATAGTAGATATAAACAGTTTAGTTAAAAAATATCTACAAAAAACTATACAATCTGAAAAAAACACATTTTCAGGATATTATAAATTGTATACAATTTGGTCCTAAATTGCATTTAAGAGTTATAAGTAAAGGTATAAAATATACAAGCTATATGAATTTTAATGTCATTACTTGGAGATAAGTTGTTAAAGCTTTCACCAATTTTGCCCAGTATCAAAAATAAATTAATATTTTGTGCAGGTTTATCAATTGTATGTTACTTGATTTAAGCAATTTCTATTGTTGATATTAATAAGGATACTGTTCTGACGTTATTAGTTTGATATCGTCAGCAAAACCTCTTCCTTGTTATTCATTTACATATTAAAATGGTTTTTTTCATTAACTTTTGAGGTTTTAAACACTCTTTGATTACCTTTGTAGAAGCAAAATAAATAGTTCCTGAAATTGTTCAAGATTGTTTAATTAAATTTGCTAAGACGTAAAAAGATTCAATTTCAACTTGTTCATTGATTTCTTCAAAGGATATTTAATAAAAAAAAACTTGCATGGCATGTTTTGTTGTCTTTTTGCGAAACAATTAAAACTAAAACATATCACGCTGTAAAACAATCCACGTTCACTTGTTTTTCATTTGAATATTTAACTATCATCACTTGTTACTTCTATTCAGACTAGGTCTAGTCAGCATCAATGTGCGCTGCATTAGATCGGTGTCGAAATCATCTGAACTATTATAAATTGGAGACAGAGCGGTTGTCCTTAAATCAGCATAGTCGTTTTTAGTAGACATGTTATAGAACTGCACCGCTTCTATTTCATCCTGGGACGGGGAACTGCAGTGTCCTTCATATTTGTGTTCTTCTCTGCAGTTTTCTGAAAATAGTTTTGTTAATACTTCTAGTTACTGTTGACGTATTATAGTAGATTAACTGTTCAATATATTGAGAGATTATACGTGAATGTGAATTAATGATAATGTTACAAAATACATTTAAAAATCAGTACCATTAGGAATAAGACTGTTCATTCCTATTTGACTCTCGTCTGTCTCCTTCATTTTTTCTTTACATTTTCTGGCCATCCTTCAGACAAAAAAGAATTTGGTTTTATTTAATCGCGATAAAACATTTCAAATAAATAATCTGCTAAAAACTGAAAATCATAAAGGTTATAATGCATAATGTAAGAACACTAACCAGGATCTCGTAAAAATCATTCAGGTAACGTACTGATGTACATTAACAGTAATTTAGTGAATTTTACTTACTATTTACAATCAATTTCTCAGTTTGTTAAAAAAAGGTGTGAATATAAACGATAAAATGCTTTTTTGATGGTTTACGCGGGTTATGAAGGTAGCGATCATTGCAGAAAAATAATTACATGAGCCGCTTTCGCGGGTTTCGATTTTTTTGTAATGTCACCACCTTTATATCCCGCATTAATCACAAAAGAAAGCATTTAATTGTTTAAATGACGTACTTTTTTTGTCATCAATCCAAAAAGCTGTTTGGGTACTTTGTATATGCATATGCTAACCGTACATTGGTTGTTTCAAAAAATGAAACGGTATATACGTGAATATGCGTGATTATCATGCTTTACGATTCCTTGAAAAGTTATCATAGATATCCACGGCAATTTTTTAACAGGTAAAGATTGGGTGGTTGTAAAATATTTTACCATAATCCAGAAGTCAAAATGGAACATTTTTTTTACGATTCATTAGTTTTTGTCAATATTCTTTCCTGTTTGTTCTATTATATTAATACGTTCATATGTTGGTAATTTGTTATAATACGATTTATTTTATTTATAAAAAATAAATCTAATTATTATAGCGATGTTTCTGGTATAGCTGTAATTATGAACCGCGCCTATATTTTTTTTTGTTGCGCGTAATGGCATACCATAGATGACGTTTTTTCTGTTAACTTTGACGTCATTACATTTCAAGCAGTTTGGATTGCGAGGTGGGTGTATTTTGTTTTGTAGATAACACTTGTTGTGGCAAAATCTTCTATAGTATTGAGGGGGACAGGTTCCAGTACAGTCCAATCCATGCGTACCAAGCGGACACTCTACAAATCGACTAAAATTCGTTCAAAATATTAACTGTAGAGTTTGTTAGTCATCTTTAAATTAGAAAGTAGCAAATATCCACTCACCAACACACAATCCGTTGAACCGATCTTTATAAAAATTAAGGCAGCATCTATACATAAATAACTTCAATTTATAATAGAGCGATAAAATGGGGAAAAAAATTTAGAATCAGTGTTTTTGACAGGCATTCATCTTACCTATCTCCAAATGTAGAATAAAGAACATCTTCAGAGAAAACCAATAAAACAATTTGAATTACTAACATCTGAGGTTCTTTCATTGTTACGTCTTCAATTTAAAAACGTATTTAAACCGTTTTATAAACGCTATTTTCAAAAATAGCGTGAACAAAATTTACAACATTCCAGCTTAACATTAGTTTTCTAGCAGTCGGCCAGCCAGAAGGTACGATTAATATATATCTAAGTTGACCACTTACAATAGTTAATTTCCTTTTTTTTGATCAAACACTTTATGATTACAACTATTCTTTAGAAGTAATTTCCCTTTGCCATATTATGTAAAAGCAGCACTAATTTTGACAAGGACCCAGCGATGTTCCACTTTTTCCACTGTAACATAGCTTTCATTAATTAGCTTATTAGTTATTAGGAATCATTCTTTAAATGAGGTGATCAAATACGGTCGGGTGTGATCAAATCTACTATAAAGGCTTTATAGAGCAAACCACATTTTGCAAAAGTAGTTTCTCTTTGCGGGGTCATCCAAAAGGTCAAAAGGCTAAAATGATTTCCCTTCTTTATGCTATCAAATATGTTGACGTCCTGTGATGAAATCTTCCTGAATTTAATCAATTCCTTCAATCTGTGGGTTGCCCCCTACCTGGGGCAATCAAAATACACAAAGGAAACGGGCTTTAAACTTCAAATGATAAAGGTACAAACCTCCAAAGGTACTGTGAGAAATAAATGGGTTTTCCCCGTAGATGGCGGCCAGGGGACAAACTTTTGTAAAGTGTGGATTGTTCTATTGGATCTGACCGCTCCCGACCGTATTTGATAATATTCAGAAAAGACTCCTTATTCAATTACTTAAATAAATTCTAAGTGTCTTTAATTTAATTTTCTGTGCTTATACTTAACATGGTGCTATAATATTTAATGAAAACAATAATTAATCTATAGTTAAGTAATTATAATAGTAACATATACTCTCTTTTTTATGAGTGTGGTTTATTTTTTCTTGATTTTTAAACAAAATTATAAAAGCAAGGTTTCGTTTAGAATAGAAGTTTAATAAATAACTCTTTTGACTCCAATATCAATGCACAATATTCACCAGAAATTTATTTTATGTACAATTGTCGAATCGCATACAAAATAAAACATATATTTCAATCATGCAAATGACAAATCTTATTTCCATTTGTTAAAGGGTTATAAAGCAAGTAGTTAGATAGTAGATATAAACAGTTTAGTTAAAAAATATCTACAAAAAACTATACAATCTGAAAAAAACACATTTTCAGGATATTATAAATTGTATACAATTTGGTCCTAAATTGCATTTAAGAGTTATAAGTAAAGGTATAAAATATACAAGCTATATGAATTTTAATGTCATTACTTGGAGATAAGTTGTTAAAGCTTTCACCAATTTTGCCCAGTATCAAAAATAAATTAATATTTTGTGCAGGTTTATCAATTGTATGTTACTTGATTTAAGCAATTTCTATTGTTGATATTAATAAGGATACTGTTCTGACGTTATTAGTTTGATATCGTCAGCAAAACCTCTTCCTTGTTATTCATTTACATATTAAAATGGTTTTTTTTCATTAACTTTTGAGGTTTTAAACACTCTTTGATTACCTTTGTAGAAGCAAAATAAATAGTTCCTGAAATTGTTCAAGATTGTTTAATTAAATTTGCTAAGACGTAAAAAGATTCAATTTCAACTTGTTCATTGATTTCTTCAAAGGATATTTAATAAAAAAAAAACTTGCATGGCATGTTTTGTTGTCTTTTTGCGAAACAATTAAAACTAAAACATATCACGCTGTAAAACAATCCACGTTCACTTGTTTTTCATTTGAATATTTAACTATCATCACTTGTTACTTCTATTCAGACTAGGTCTAGTCAGCATCAATGTGCGCTGCATTAGATCGGTGTCGAAATCATCTGAACTATTATAAATTGGAGACAGAGCGGTTGTCCTTAAATCAGCATAGTCGTTTTTAGTAGACATGTTATAGAACTGCACCGCTTCTATTTCATCCTGGGACGGGGAACTGCAGTGTCCTTCATATTTGTGTTCTTCTCTGCAGTTTTCTGAAAATAGTTTTGTTAATACTTCTAGTTACTGTTGACGTATTATAGTAGATTAACTGTTCAATATATTGAGAGATTATACGTGAATGTGAATTAATGATAATGTTACAAAATACATTTAAAAATCAGTACCATTAGGAATAAGACTGTTCATTCCTATTTGACTCTCGTCTGTCTCCTTCATTTTTTCTTTACATTTTCTGGCCATCCTTCAGACAAAAAAGAATTTGGTTTTATTTAATCGCGATAAAACATTTCAAATAAATAATCTGCTAAAAACTGAAAATCATAAAGGTTATAATGCATAATGTAAGAACACTAACCAGGATCTCGTAAAAATCATTCAGGTAACGTACTGATGTACATTAACAGTAATTTAGTGAATTTTACTTACTATTTACAATCAATTTCTCAGTTTGTTAAAAAAAGGTGTGAATATAAACGATAAAATGCTTTTTTGATGGTTTACGCGGGTTATGAAGGTAGCGATCATTGCAGAAAAATAATTACATGAGCCGCTTTCGCGGGTTTCGATTTTTTTGTAATGTCACCACCTTTATATCCCGCATTAATCACAAAAGAAAGCATTTAATTGTTTAAATGACGTACTTTTTTTTGTCATCAATCCAAAAAGCTGTTTGGGTACTTTGTATATGCATATGCTAACCGTACATTGGTTGTTTCAAAAAATGAAACGGTATATACGTGAATATGCGTGATTATCATGCTTTACGATTCCTTGAAAAGTTATCATAGATATCCACGGCAATTTTTTAACAGGTAAAGATTGGGTGGTTGTAAAATATTTTACCATAATCCAGAAGTCAAAATGGAACATTTTTTTTACGATTCATTAGTTTTTGTCAATATTCTTTCCTGTTTGTTCTATTATATTAATACGTTCATATGTTGGTAATTTGTTATAATACGATTTATTTTATTTATAAAAAATAAATCTAATTATTATAGCGATGTTTCCGGTATTGCTGTAATTATGAACCGCGCCTATATTTTTTTTTGTTGCGCGTAATGGCATACCATAGATGACGTTTTTTCTGTTAACTTTGACGTCATTACATTTCAAGCAGTTTGGATTGCGAGGTGGGTGTATTTTGTTTTGTAGATAACACTTGTTGTGGCAAAATCTTCTATAGTATTGAGGGGGACAGGTTCCAGTACAGTCCAATTCATGCGTACCAAGCGGACACTCTACAAATCGACTAAAATTCGTTCAAAATATTAACTGTAGAGTTTGTTAGTCATCTTTAAATTAGAAAGTAGCAAATATCCACTCACCAACACACAATCCGTTGAACCGATCTTTATAAAAATTAAGGCAGCATCTATGCATAAATATCTTCAATTTATAATAGAGCGATAAAATGGGAAAAAAAATTTAGAATCAGTGTTTTTGACAGGCATTCATCTTACCTATCTCCAAATGTAGAATAAAGAACATCTTCAGAGAAAACCAATAAAACAATTTGAATTACTAACACCTGAGGTTCTTTCATTGTTACGTCTTCAATTTAAAAACGTATTTAAACCGTTTTATAAACGCTATTTTCAAAAATAGCGTGAACAAAATTTACAACATTCCAGCTTAACATTAGTTTTCTAGCAGTCGGCCAGCCAGAAGGTACGATTAATATATATCTAAGTTGACCACTTACAATAGTTAATTTCCTTTTTTTTGATCAAACACTTTATGATTACAACTATTCTTTAGAAGTAATTTCCCTTTGCCATATTATGTAAAAGCAGCACTAATTTTGACAAGGACCCAGCGATGTTCCACTTTTTCCACTGTAACATAGCTTTCATTAATTAGCTTCAAACAATTTGTCCAAAATAATTATATCTAAAAAAGGAATCAACATGATAATTAAGTTCATTAATGTAGCTCTATATGAACATTCTGATCAACATATTTAAAAGTTATTGTTCTGTGCCCCCCCCCCCAAAAAAAAAAAGAAATAAACTTGCAATTTAAAGTGAACATTAATAACTTATTTATTTGATTTTTTTATTGCATTCTATCAAGTATTTAGTAATAAAAAATTCCTTTAAAACACTTACTACGGGTATCATTTTACTTGTGCAACAAAGAAATTGATTCCTGCATTGAATTAATTAAGCTATTGCGTCCAATTGATAAAGCATAAAGTATCCCAGATTCATCAATAAATAATACTTTCTTGAATCCATATTTTTTTAATACTTTGGCAAAGATTTATTTAATTGTTTAGTATTTAGTTCATTCTCACTTGTCGTTTGAGAGCCTTTACATCCAATTTTCATGTCACAGAGGTGTAAGGGACATTCATATTTGCTTTGGTACAGACGTCCATAGTACAAGATACAACACAGATCAGACAATGCGTATCATGTTTGAACCTGCATGTATGTAAACTAGACTTTTGTTGCTATAGCAACAAATGGGTTTCCGGTTATAATATATATATTAATCTGTAAGAAATTGCTTTTTACATATAGAAAAAAAATCATGGATATAAAATTTACTGTAAAGGACATTTCCAGAGCTTACTTCCATTTCCAACAACTAAAATGGTAAAAAAATCAATTTTAGAGTACTTCCTGTGACTTCCTGTGACGACGCCGATTAAAAAAAACATGTTAAACATATCTACATGCATACGTCTATCTTTCTTCAAAGTTTGGTTGTTTTTATTCTCTGCCAAATCTGAGATCTCGTTGAGACAGGGAATTTTTTGTCTCGGGACCGGAAACGGACAAACGGAATGATATATATATATATATATATATATATATATATATATATATATATATATATATATATATATATATATATATATATATATATATATATATACACAGATTAAACCGATTAAGGAACGAGCTAATAAGTTGAATAATTAACGTGAATGATAGTTTGTACATGAAACCAAAAAGATGATGATGGTGATATGGCTAAGAAAAAAATCAGGATGCTTTAGTTGATGTTCATTTTGGTGAAGTCACTTCATTTGTTCATGCCGTCAGGGCGGAATGACTTCAGTCTATGCATCCAAATTTTTTTCTTTATTTTTTCTCTCCGCATCTGTCCAGTCTGGGTTGTGATCAATAACTAAAACCATCATGTCCTCCCATTTGTGACCATCTAAGTTAAAATGTTCACCGACGGGTTCTTTAATTTTCTTAGTTTTGATGGTGGAACGATGATTATTGATGCGCCTGTGGAGGTCTCCTGTTTCCCCTACGTAATGTTTCTGACAAAATTTACAATTGATTAGGTATATACAATTGTCAGTACGACAATAAATATTTGCGAACATTTTGTAAGTACGGCCAGTAATGGGGCTAGAAAAATCGTCTGCATCAGAGCTGTGTTTGCACAACAGACATCTGGTGTCAGAACAAGTTTTAAAGCCTCCATTAGTTAGAGGGTTCTTTAGTTTGGTTCTTACCACCATGTCCTTAAGATTTCTAGAAAAAGCTTGAAAGATCCCATTGGGGAGTTTTTGAAGACCTCAACCATTTTATCATTGCTGTATAGGATTGGCAGGTTCTTCTGTAGAACTGCATTGAGACCCCTAAGTACAGGGTGGTATGTAGTGACAAATGGGACTTTGTTGTCTTCGTTTTTAGGTTTGTATTTCAAAAGGGATAATCTATCCTCTTTAGCTAAATCATCAACTGCATTTTGTACAGAGTGCGAGCTGTAGCCCCTGGCACATAAGTTGGATTTTAGGAGTTTACTTTGCTCAGAGTATAGTTCTTGAGTTGAACAAATACGTCTGACTCTGGTGACTAGGCCTTTTGGTATGCCTCTAAACGT
The DNA here is from genome assembly GCA_020458035.1 of Magallana ariakensis. Classification (NCBI taxonomy): domain Eukaryota; kingdom Metazoa; phylum Mollusca; class Bivalvia; order Ostreida; family Ostreidae; genus Magallana; species Magallana ariakensis. The sequence continues at coordinate 68,896,541 of CM035814.1, read as the reverse complement.
ATGAGGTGGGTGGCAGCTAGACGTCATTAAATAGAGGTGGGAATCTGTAGGTTTAGTATGAAGATTGAAATTGAGTTTACCATCGACTAAAGTGAAGTAGCGTCAAGAAACGTATTGTTGAATGAGGAAATTTCAGTCGTTAATTTGATAGAATGATGAAAAGAATTGACAAAGGTAATAACATCGTTGTTTCTGTTGTCAACCCACTTCATTTCGATGTCGTCTACGAAGCGAAACCAACTAAGAGGTTTGAAAGGTGACTGTGTAAGTAAATTGCGCTCTAGATTACCCATGAATATTTTGGCATAAGATGGTGCCATTTTGGTGCCCATAGCAGTGCTGTAGTGGTGTAAAGGGATGTAACATCCATCGTCACAAGAATAGTATTATTACACAAACATCCCGCATGACGAAGGTATTGCAGCATGAAAAGAAGTATGGGACGCTAGGGAGGTTCAGATCCCTTCAATTGAATCTCTCACCAAGCTCCTAAAGCATGTTCTGAAATACAATAATTTTATGTTCAGTGGAGAACATTACCTTCAAGTCAGGGGCACTGCTATGGGCACCAAAATGGCACTATCATATGCCAATATATTCATGGATAATATATATATATATATATATATATATATATATATATATATATATATATATATATATATATATATATATATATATATATATAAATTAAAAACGCGTTTATCGTAACTTATCTAATTTCTTCCCACATGTCGACATCTTCCTCAAAAGCCCGTTGAAAAACTTGTGTGAATTACAGAATATTATTTTAATATCTACGCTTGTTTATTTTTGCTGTCAACTAGTTGTTAAGGTAATACACTCAAATTATATCAATTTCTATTGAACTATCGACTATCAACTACTTACAAAACCATATTTTTCTCCTGTATCAAGCACCGTATAATTACAGGTTTTAAAGCATTCCCTCAATTCCTTTAGTGAGCAAAACGTTATTCCTTGTTCATTTCATTGTGATAAAGGGGTTTTTTAAATTAATTTTTTTACATTTCTAATAATGTAACCGAAAAGGAAACACTATGATAAATAGGTACAGAACTAAAGGTCTACAGGAAAGTTCTTATTGCAAAATCTGTAAACAGATAGCCATGCTATGACCTTAAATTGCTAGTATTACATATTGGTCACTATGATACTTATGTATACCTAGATACTGCGGAATTAATTGTGGTAATTATAACTAACAGAACGAACTCTGTGACTCTTGTAGCACTGCGTAGTATTCCTAAATGATGTTATGAAACCCGGTGCATAATACGGGCACAATAATATCCAAATTGAGAGTTTATAAGCAAATTGTCATATTTGGCGATTCTGTGTCTGCATCGATAGTTCTGGTACTCTATAGTGAGTCATGAATTGCTTATTTTATATAACCTTTGTAACCTTTTAGCCATGTATGAATGAATGTATTATGAGTAAGTGATGCCTCATACCCAGATGGGTGACGCCGAGACTCAGGACTCGGAGAATCAAATCCTGCATTTATACTCTTTGATAGACAGTTCTGACAGTTTTGTTACTTTATTTAGAAATAAAATATAACTCTGGAATTTGGACACTAATTGTTCACTCATGATCATCGTAGATGGGCCGAACTAGTCAGAACTGTCCATCATAAGTAAAATGTTATATATACCCATGTAAAATGATGTTAAGCAGATTTTCTAGCGAGCGCAGCTCGCCGGCGCGCAGCGCCGGCGCGAAGCGAGCTCTAACGGCAAGGCGTGTGTGAATAGAAAATTCGGACCAGTTGCACATTCATTCAACGGAGTTTTTGGGCGTCAGTAAATCGGACCAGTAATGCATAGTTTTTATCGTCCCAGTAGTTCCCTGTAATCATGGCAATTTTTATCACTTCACACTCTCACGAGAATCAGCAAGACAATCAAAACAATAACGATGTATACGACATACAGTCAATGTTACCTCTAAAGTTCACCTCAGTACACTCTCAATCAAAAATAATCGAGTGATGTCACAAAGGTTTGCACATTGATCCGATATATTTTTTCGGCGTCAGTAAATGTTGACCCACAATTCATAGTACCAATGGTTTCCAAGTCCTCACGTTCTCGCGAGAATCAAAGTAAAACTTTTGAGAAGCATATAAGATGTGTAACTTTAAGAACATCATGCTTTTTAAGTAAATAAAACAGTATACTTCGCTTACTTTTATTTCTCAGGGGAGTTTTAAAGAGTCAGACGACACTTAAGCGTGAACTTTGACGTCACAATTAGGGGAAATTACTCTAACTGAAGTTATTGTAAATCTGCTGAAATTACCAAATCCCTCTCAAAATCTTGCAAAGCTAAAGAATGAGGACATTTCTTCAGATAAAGGAAACAGTTGTAACTTGCACTCATTTGGATGGATGCTCACATTTATTTTATTCACTATAATTACGGTAATTTCCAGGAACGTACACGTAGCATCGGGTTTTTTTTAAAAGGGGGGGTGGGGTGGATGACAGCCTCATCCAAAAAATCTTTACAAGCAAAAAGAAAAAAAAAGATAATTCTCAATATTCTGAAAATTCTAATCCTTCAGCTCTTTAGCAGTTCAATGGTTTTTTTTATTTTCACTTCCATTTATTACATGCTCCCAATCCCAAGTGGGGGGGGGCAACTCCATGTTCCTTTAATATGATAAGCAAATATTTTTCAGCGTAAATTTAAAAAAAATTAATGATTAATAAGAAAAAATGTCGACTGCAAAAAAGGGGATGAACTGACGTTACAATAACTTTAAAAGAGGAGATACAGTGCAATGAACATTTATATTAAAATCTTTATTATTCAACAATATTGTCTCTGAGATTAAACTATTGTTCTACTTATAAATAAATAAATAAAGGTATGTTTTTTTTTATTCTGCAATCAAATTCATTTACGTTGTTAATTTTGTTTTTATTGATTTATCATAATTCATTGTTTGATCACATGCTGGGCTCGCCCCAACGGTCGCACCGTAAAACATATTATTTTTTTGGCTGTAGAAATTTATGTTGGGTTTTAATTAAGCTTATAGAGATCTTTGATTTGGGCTGCTTTTAATTGACTATAAATAAACTGCTTGGTAACCAACAATTTGACTTGGTGATTACTAGTACTCAGGAGGAAGGCTTACAAATCCATGGGCTATAGTTTCCTGCAAGCAAACGATTTTAACAATTAACGGCGCACAAAAACGTTTGGACCTAATTTTTTACTTCATTTCTTTAAGCATTGTATTAAAATACTTGGTTTATTAAAACCTCAAGATGCTAATTAAGCGTTTTATTCTAAAATCATTGGTCATATTTTCCTTAAATTAACTGAAAAGTAATGTAATACATTTAATCATTATTATAAAAGATATTATTTTTATCATTTTTTTTTTCCGATAATCATTTAACCATTTATGAAAAGTATGATTTTTAAGAGTTTTGCAGGTGCATAAAATTACAAGCCGTGAGCATCAAATAGTTTCTTTATCAAATCAGCTTAAATCTATACCTCTTTACTCACTCTTGTCAGCTTGACTATGAACTATATATTGGAATTTTCAGGACATTTACAGTCACTGTGAATGCGTTGTATTTTTTAGTTGTACCATAATGGTTCTGTTAATATACCTCGAAACTAATCAGATGCAATTTGTTCTTATTGAATTACGGGGAAATAGTTTTCGTCGTGGATTTCATTAACACTCACAGTGCGCAAATTAATTTGAATCTTTCAGATACAAGTGCATTGGTTTATTTTAGATATGTTCCCCCATCGGAGGCAAAAAAACAGAATGAGGAGTTGGTAACGACGGGACTGTTCTCTGATATATCGTCCGCTTAGTTTTCTGAAAGTTGAATATAACTAGAGCCGAGCTCGTTGCAAAGCAACGAGGAGGTCTTCCGTTGCAGCTTCGTGTCGAAAAAGGATTGTCAATACGATAATAGTCATGATGTTTTATACTAGTGCTTATAAATGAGAAAATGGATGGCATGTATCGGCCCCTTATTTAAGAGGACAGCAATTCCAATCCAGCAATAATTCAGTCAAGTAAAAACACATGGTTTCTCTTCTTAATATATTTGACAGCGTATTAATTATTAAAATGTGTGCGAAATACATGTAAGAAGAATTTATCAGCAACCGCTTAACAGCAAATGCCATATTTGTAATAATGAATTTTTTTCCGCAAAGAGATTGACCGATCAAAAGATTTTTAGATCCTATTTTTGATTTAGTTTCTGTTCATTGCATTTCAGAACAGTTACTATACATGTACATCATTGGGATCTTGAACTTCTCAGATAGCCCTGCTATATTAAAGGATGAGACATTGAAAATCATGTTGCGTAACTATTCACTGAAAAAAATAGTTCAAGGTCACAGCACAACCCTGACTTTTTCTGGTGAAACTAAAACTGGATTTGACAAAAGAAGGAGACAGCATAGAATAGACATCTGTTTCACTGATGTCTGTTATGATTTTGATCTTTGAATTATAAACTAAGTTTATGGTCACTACACACTTATAAACCACAAGTACTGTTTGCAATGATCTATATTTTTGCCAGGAGAGAGAACACACGGTCCAGACTACAGTGTATACAGTGCTATGATATTGACTCTCTACATGGACACTTTAGTTAATTGATGCCCTTAAAACAAAAAATACTGTAATTTACCTGACATCATTTAAATGGTGTCCCTCTGAAAAAACCCGGTCACTTAAATTATTGGCATAAGAATAGAAAGCTTTGCATGCAACTTTGTAAATCTTAAATTTTGACTAATAATTTATTGAAACTTTACATAGTGGTCTGTGATATAACCATGACATTTAAAAATTATCGATATCTTGATTCAAGTTCACTGTACATCCTTGACGTATGAATATATGGTCTGGACACCTGACCTCCACCCTTTTACCTAGAAACTTGGTTTGAGGTCACTACATACTCTTTTTTCAAAGGCACTTTATGGATAAAGTATTAGAAGTATATGTAAGTAAGTTAAATGTACACAGACCCTATTACAGAGAAATTACACTTGTGGAAAAGTAAACATACTCATCATTATTCGGCGCCATCAGAATGGGACGTCGACCCTAGTTATACATGTATATGAATATATATTATGACTATAAATTATGATTAGTACCTATTGTCATGTAAGAAGGGGGATTAACCAAGTGTTCTGTCCACAAGTACCCGAGTTACAAACGACTTGGATAAACGTATTTTTGAATTGTTATTTCATACATAATATATAATGCTGCATTTGTATATTAGGAAAGTATCCATTGCCAGTAATAATCTGTTTAGAAAATATGTGGTCACAATTTATCTACGTAAATGTAGCTTGTACACTGATCCTGAACATATTTGAATAACTGTTCAAATTTTCTGCGATGTTTAGTACTGGTTGACGACAATGCGCGGATATAGAGGGGGCGGGTAAGTGGGTAACTGGAAAATTCAAACAAACTTATTAAATGGACCTAGTAAAATTACTAATCATATATATATATATATATATATACATGTATGCATTGGTCACCCACTGGCAAACAACATTATCCCACGGACCCCCCCCTCCCCACTCCTTAAGCGTCCGGGGGAAAATCCTGGAACCGCGAATGACATCGTATTTATCATGCCATATCCTTAGGGATCACGGGACTCCATGACTATTTGATTTTGTTAAGTTAAAAGTTTTAAAAATTGTAAACTTGTAGTTGATCCCGTGTTGTACATTTATAACGCGACCTCCGTGCGCTCATTTTGCGGTAGAAGTAAAAGCGCTGATCAGACAACATACACACACACCAAAACGATTTGGTAAAAAAAAATATATCAACAATTCGAGTGCGCGTGTACCGCATACACATAAGTTCGACTTGTAAAGTTCGCACGAATAAAAATCTCCGCAATCTACGGATTTGTAGCATTTTTAACCGTATGACCGCTACTCGATCTTCTACAACTGCCCGAATCTAAACAATTGTTTTTTAACATATCTATTACTCTTCAAATATCAACAAAACTTGTATAAAATTCAAACATGTTCCCACGAAAGTGAAAAATATAAAAACAGTAATTGCAATGAGTTTGCTTCTACAAAGAATCAAACGACCATACAGAAAAACTACAAAAGCGATCATCTTACCGTTTCTATTTTAGGGCCTGAATTTAAATGTTACATTAAAGTTTTGTAATTCAAAGAATTCAAAACTATCTATAACAATACAGGGTGAATTAAACATATTTTTTTTTAAAATTCACGTGAATATGTACCTAAAATAATCACTGAATCCTTCAATTCCGGACATCGATCAGCGAGGATTTTTTTATCGTGCGAGCCCCTCTCACATACATGTAACATTGCAAAACGGAACTTTGGTTTTAAACTGCCTTACAATAAACGCTTGGAGAGTATTTTTTTAAGGTCTTTCGATTGTCGCGTGACGTCATTGTGAGCATTCCGGAATATTTTACCGTTATCGGTTATAATATTAGTGTTATGTGATGGATGGTTTTGCCAATAGTTCTTGATTTATACTTGTGTTTAACACATTTAAAGCTATGTATTGTGAAATGACACTAATGTTTAACAATTTATAGGGGGTAGTTTGAGTTGAAATCGCTGAATTCAATGAAAAACTGATAAAACCGTACATAGGCAAACTTGACGGAGACAACAATTCATAATTTTTTTCCTGGCAAGGTAAACATTTCTTTGCAGATTTCGATAAGATATATAATGAATTACAAATGTACCAATTTTAAGTGAGTTTGAACCATTATTTCAATAGTTATAGACGTTTTATGCTGCTAAACTGTACTTATTCATGGTTGAAAAATTGTTTCAAAATGCACTGTAAATGTGATAGCTTTCATACTGGCAAGCTAAAATGACCTTTAAATGATAAAATACATAAAATAAAGGATTGAAATTAATTTCTTTAAAATATTGCTACGTCATAAATAGAAATCAGTAAAAAAAAATGTGATGTTTGATTGCATTGGAGAGCAGTCGTCGCTATAATTGACCTGATAGTGTACCTGTGTAGGCTCCTACAGCATGAACAAAATATTTGCAACATACCAATATTTAAGTTCAATTTGAATGTTTACATATCAATCTTCCAATTTTAATAAAAATTACACGGATTAAACCATAAAAACATCAAGGATGGAGAAACCTTAAAAGAATCTCCATTTTGGTTCATGTTCAATTAATGCATTCAAATTCTATTTTGCTCTCTCTCTCTCTCTCTCTCTCTCTCTCTCTCTCTCTCTGTACAATTTATAAGTGAGAATACTTATAATACTTTATACACTTATAATTATACTAATTTGTGTTCGCCAAATATTAATTCATAAGACAGGTTGATCTGGCAGGGTGTGAATATCGTCTAAAAAGTGTTGAAGTCTGTCCTGTGAATGCTTCACAGTCTCAACAGTAATTAACGGAGATAATCATGAGTAAATATTTTAATCTTTAAGTTGAAACGCTAGTCGATTTCACATGAACCGGTCAAAATTTCGGCGTTGTATTGAATTTAATCAATAAACATGCACACGCGTGATAGGGTAGAAGCACACGAAGCTTGACGTGTTTATTAGCTAGACTACCGCAGATCTCTTGTCCACTCGCGCGGGATATGCAAGGGATTGATTATGTAAATGTATACACAAATCCCAGTGGCCGTGTTTGGTTTAAAATGTTTGCAGTTTTATAAATGTTTAATTTTAAACAGTATAACTATTTTGATGACATCGACAAGATATCAAAGAACACCTTTTATAAAGAGAACATAACCAACATATCTATTATTTTTGAATTATGAAGCTAAAACAGATTTCATCATTAACAGGTTAATCTTTTTTTTTTGTTGATCTCAAACATTATTTCTGTAGTTTTTAGAACATTTTAGACTTACAAACCCACCACTGATCTATGTCTGACTTTGTTTCAGATGGGAATAATAATGCTTTTACTAATTCTTAATTTACACTCTATCGTTTAAATCAATTTAAGGATGAAAAAACGTTTATGTGTAATCGACATTCAAACAATTCTTTGTGTTTGCGGTTAAATAAAACCATGTACGCGTCTTGTGTATGTAGATCACGACTGCTACGTAGTCCAGCCGCGACCGATCTCCTCGGCCGCGGGCAAGGGGTGAGTTACGTAATGACACACACAGCTCAGAACCCAGGTACATGTAGATTTGATAATGATTAAAATGCATTACATATGTATTATATTTTTAGACTTAGATACCCACAATTGATATATGTCTGACGATGTTTCAGATTGAGAATAATATTGCTTTTATATTTCTTAAACACTCTTTCAATTACACTTAATTAATTTAAGATAAATAAACTTTTATATGAAATCAAAATTCAAACAATTCTTTGTGTTTACGGCTAAACAAACCCATAAGTAAGATGCAGATCTTGTGTATTAGATAACCGCTGACCCCTAGGTAGTCCGGCCGCGACCGATCTCCTCGGCCGCGGGCGAGGAATGCGTTACGTAATGACACACACAACTAAGAATCCAGGTAGATTTGAAATGCTTGCAGTAAAATGACTAAAATATATTTCATAGAAGTTATTTTTTTTAATCCAGTGCATGTATTTTATAGAAAAGAAAAAGATTGTTTATATTTTCTCGTTCTCGTTTTTCTTAAGGATTCTCCACTAGAAGACCTAAACAGAAATGACTAAAAATAAAGCTGTAAGAAAAACATGTATACTTTAAAAAAAAACCAACTTTCTCTAATGAATTAAAGCATCCCGTATAAGCTGGTACACTTTCAGTTGTTAATTTATGTCATTTGTGCGCACAAAGACTATTCGACTTGCAAAATGAAAACAGGTACGTGTTAACAAGACAAGCTTTTTACACACATATTACGCAATACCGGTACAAAATAATTTTGTAACGACATTATTAACATCATAATAAACAACTTTTCCCGCGACAGCTATATCAAAATATTAACCATTCTTGAGTTATAAACCGAAGACCTTTAAGGGCTCTAGGCCCCTAATTTAAAAGGCCAGCCATTTTTCAATGGTGTTAAGTGAAAGCCCTTGATAAATTGCACATTTTTTGTTCTGTATGTGTTCAGAAAAAAATTTAAATTAAAAAGTTACGAGACAAAAACACGACCAAAAATCAGCATTTTTTAAAAATAAAATTTAAATTAATTTTTTGGAACTTTAAATGGGAAAAATCGTAAAAACAAAACTCGGAGGACAACGTTCAAAGCATCTATTTTCAAGATTTATGACTTTGAAACACATGCCATTGATGCTTTCAGAGCTTTTGCGTGCACAGGAATGCCTATACTTTTTTGAAAAAGGGGAAAAACTCGGCACCGGAAGTGATGATTTCAATGATTTTCAGTTGATGTTGAGAATTTGTAACTTGCAATGTACCCTGAAAATTTGAACATAATAGGACAACAAACAAGCGAGATATTTGAGTTTAAAATACGTCTAGAAGAAAAAAAAGAAAAAACTAGAGCAAAGCTCGTTGCAAAGCAACGCGTGGGTCTTCCGTTATTGTCGAAAGTAATGCTAGAAGTTACTGTTAGAAGCAGAGATCTTAAACCAATAAAAAAAGTAACTTAATCAAAAAGATGAAAAAATCGAATAATTCCTGGTACAACATAACAAAATCCGAATGATTTTAAGTACGACTTAACAAAAACCTAAACGATTTCATGAACGACTTAACAAAAAATATTCGAATGTGTTCAGGTACGACTTAACAATTAATTTTTAGGTACGAGTTAATTTAACTTAGAAATTAACACTACTTTCTTAACTAAGAAGGCGGAATTAACATTTCCGGAAAAATTAATTTTCAAACCCCAATATCTCTGTAATGCATTGTTCGATTTTAAAACGTATTTCAGTGTTAGATTCAGCTTGAGAAATTCTACAAAACACGTTTACTTTTTTTATTTGATCAAAAAATTAAATTTTTCGAAAATTTTGATTCACTTCCGGTTTCGACCGGAAGTGACGGATTTTTATACCCAGCCTTATTACAGAGGTAAATCGATAAATGTATTATCACGCAGAATTTCAAGTCTTTATCTTAAAGCGTTTTTTTAAACGCCGCGGACAAAATGACATTTTTAAAATTTAAAAAATGACGTAACGTAAAAAGGAAAGTGACGTTTTCATTGACACTTTTAAAACTTTGAGGTATAATAATTGCACATAAACTCTGAAAGTTTCATTAAAATCGGTGGAAAACTTTTTGAGTTATGAAGCCGAAAAGGAGTCAGAAAAAAAAGAAAAACTATAATAATAACTAGAGCAAAGCTCGTTGCAAAGCAACGAGTGAGTCTTCCGTTAATGTCGAAAGTAATGCTAGAAGTTCCTGTAAGAAGCAGAGATCTTAAACCAATAAAAACAGTAACTAAATCAAAAAGATAAAAAAATCGAATAATTCTTGGTACGACTTTACAAAATCCGAATAATTTTAAGTACGATTTAACAAAAACCTTAACGATTTCATGATCGACTTAACAAAAAAAAATCCGAATGTGTTCAGATACGACTTACCAATAATTTTTAGGTACGAGTTAATTTTACTTAGAAATTAACACTACTTTCTCGCGGAATCAAAATTTCCGGAAAAATCAATTTTTAAACCACAATAACTCTGTAATGCATCGTCCGATTTTAAAACGGTTTTCAGTGTTAGATTCAGCTTGAAAAATTCTACAAAAAAGTATACGTTTTCGATTTGATCAAAAAATTCAATTTTTCGAAAAATTTAATTCACTTCCGGTTTCGACCGGAAGTTACGGATTTTCATATCCAGCCTTATTACAGAGGTAAATTGATAAATGTATTATCACGAAAAATTTCAAGCCTTTATCTCAAAGCGTTTTTATAAAACGCCGTGGACAAAATGACTTTTTTAAAATTAAAAAAATGACGTAACGTAAAAATAAAAGTGACGTTTTCATGGAAACTTTTATAACATTGAGGTATAATGATTGCACATAATCTCTGAAAGTTTCATTAAAATCGGTTGAAAACTTTTCGAGTTATGAAGCCGAAAAGGAGTCAGAAAAAAAAAGAAAAAATATAATAATAACTAGAGCAAAGCTCGTTGCAAAGCAACGAGTGGGTCTTCCGTTAATGTCGAAAGTAAAGCCAGAAGTTCCTCTAAGACGCAGAGTTCTTAAACTAATAACAAAAGTAACTTAAACAAAAAGATAAAAAAAATCGAAAATTCTTGGTACGACTTAACAAAATCCGAATAATTGTAAGTACGAATTAACAAAACCCTCAAAGATTTCAAGAACGACCTAACAAAAAAAAAATCCGAATGTGTTCAAGTACAACTTAACAATTTTCGAATTATTTTAGGTACGAGTTAATTTAACTTTGAACTTAAGACTATTTTCTTAACCCAGAATGCGGAAGCAAAATTTCCGGAAAAATCAATTTTTGTACCCCAATATCTGTGTAATGCATCGTCCGATTTTAAAACGGTTTTCAGTGTTTGATTTAGCCTAATGAGCTCTACAAAACACGTATACGTTTTTGATTTGATCAAAAAATTCAATTTTTTGAAAAATTTGATTCACTTCCGGTTTCAACCGGAAGTTACGGATTTCCATTTCCAGCCTTATTGCACAGGTAAATTGACAAATTCATAACCACAGAAAATTTGAAGACTCTATCTTAAAGCGTTTTTGAGAAATCCCCCGGACAAAATGACTTTTTTAAAATTTAAAAAACGACGTAACGTAAAATCGGAAGTGACGTTGTCATCGAAACTTTAAAATCTTCGAAGCATAATAGTTGCACATAATTTATGAAAGTTTCATTTAAATCGGTTGAAAACTTTTTGAGTTATAAAGCCGAAAAGGAGTCAGAAAAAAAAGAAAAAGAAACTAGAGCAAAGCTCGTTGCAAAGCAACGAGTGGGTCTTCCGTTAATGTCGAAAGTAAAGTTCGAAGTTCCTGTAAGAAGCAGAGTTCTTAAACCAATAACAAAAGTCACTAAAATAACAAAAAGATAGAAAAAAAATCGAAAATTCTTAGTACGACTTAACAAAATCCGAATGATTTTAAGTACGAATTAACAAAAACCATAACAATTTCAAGAACGACTTAACAAAAAAAATCCGAATTTGTTTAAGTACGACTTAACAATTTTCGAATTATTTTAGGTACGAGTTAATTTAACTTTGAACTTAATACTATTTTCTTAACCCAGAATGCGGAATTAAAATTTCCGGAAAAATCCATTTTTAAACCCAAATATCTCTGTAATGCATCGTCCGATTTTAAAACGGTTTTCAGTGTTTGATTCAGCTTAATAAACTCTACAAAGCACGTATACGTTTTTGATTTGATCAAAAAATTCAAATTTTCGAAAAATTTGATTTACTTCCGGTTTCGACCGGAAGTGACGGATTTCCATTTCCAGCCTTATTGCACAGGTAAATTGACAAATTCATAACCACAGAAAATTTCAAGACTCTATCTTAAAGCATTTTTGAGAAATCCCCTGGACAAAATGACTTTTTTAAAATTTAAAAAACGACGTAACGTAAAAACGGAAGTGACGTTCTCATCGAAACTTTAATATCTTTGAGGCATTGTAGCTGCACATTAGCTCTGAAAGTTTCATTTAAATCGGTTGAAAACTTTTTGAGTTATGAAGCCGAAAAGGAGTCAGAAAAAAAAGAAAAAGTATAATAATAATAAAAAGAAACCGAAGAATAACAAGAGGGTCTTCCGTTGGAAACGGAAGACCCTAAAAAAATAATAATAGAAAGAAACCGAAGAATAACAAGAGAGTCTTCCGTTGGAAACGGAAGACCCTAATAAAAAGAAACCGAAGAATAACAAGAGGGTCTTCCGTTGGAAACGGAAGACCCTAAAAAGAATTACCAACAGAATCAGTACAAGGTCTTCCGTTGAAAACCCTAAACTTACCAGGAGACAAGACCTCTCTCCATTATTCTATAGCAGCAACACAGTTTTACTGGCAAAGAAAGCTGATTTTATCTCATGAAGAAATAAGGAAACGATAAAATGTGCATGCATGTATTCATATACATCTTGTTAGTTCCCATATAAAACGAATCGCGGGTATGTTAAGGCTTCACGATTAATTTTATAGCGATGTATAGAATGTGACGTCTCTGTACTTTACACGATATAAAGTCATAATTAACTTTGACGTGTCGATCTGAATTCCGTTTGATAGTTGTGAGGGAATGTATTGTAACGTTATAAGTGAATTGTATTGATCATAAATAAACACAGGGCGGAAAACAATCTTTAAGCAAGTCCTTAAAGGTGATTTAAAGGTGGCGTATAGATGGCTTAAAGGATATACAATCTTTAACCCACCTTTAAGTCACCTTTAAGCTGAGCTTATAGGTCCTTAATGTCCAAACGTCTTTAAGTCACCTTTAAGCCATCTTTAAGCCACCTTTAAGCATCTTTAAGTGGCATTTACGCTCCCTTTAAGTTGTCTTTACACCATCTTTAAGTTCCCTTTAAGTCAGGTTTGATCAAGCTGAACTAATTCATCTTGAAAACATATATTAATTGCAAAAGCTCTTTTATAGGGATGGGAGAGGATGATCTGAGTGATGATATAATTTCCAAGGAAGGGGGGTGTGTTCCAGGCGGTTTTAATTGTCGCTCCATTAAACACAGATCGCTATCATCAACACCGCTCCAATGGACACAGATTGCCGTTATAAAATTCTTTATAATTTTTTATTTTCAAAATTATTGTAGGGGTGAGCGCAGTCTCTGTATCTAAATCTGCGCATGAAATTATATTAAAGTATGTTTGTTTCCTATTATAAATTAATCGGTGAAATCTCTCTCTCTCTCTCTTTCTCTTTCTCTCTCTCTCTCTCTCTCTCTCTCTCTCTCTCTCTCTCTCTCTCTCTCTCTCTCTCTCTCTCTCTCTCTCTCTCTCTCTCTCTTAGTTCATCCGGTTATTAAACAAAATAAAAAAATGAACCAATAATGGATGATTTAATTTAATCGGTTTAAGATATGTATTTTTTTTCCATTTTTAATTATTTCTAGGTCTAATTCTAGATATGCTAGATATATGTTAAAGATGAAAAGACTCTCAACTGCCTTGGTTATATCGGGCGGGATATTACCGCTTTGTTTGTCTAGACATAGTTTTGTTCGTTTGTGTATATCTAATTAGAGTCTATTGTTTGTCCAAGTTAAGAAAACCCCTGGAACTAACACAGAATATACAAGATATACACAACAGGTGTGTCGTGTTCCCAGGTGCACGTCAGGGTTTCTAAAGGCGTTGAAATCTTAGTATATACGTGTATACGATAAGTCTAGTGAATGAAAGTGTATTTACATTTGTAATTCATTTTCAAAGTATTATTTCCTAGCTGTGGGTTTTAAAAATGTTACGTCTACAAATTAAGGATACATGTATGTAAGAGTAAAATCTAGAGGCTAATTAATTACTGAACCGTTGATCATAAATGGGGGTTAACTATTTAAATATATATATAAGGGTAAATATGTCACATACCCGGCCTGGTTCATCATACAATTGTATGTACAAGTATATGCATACATCATTTGCAATTGCCACATGCAGTAAATACGTCACCGGTAATTGGTAATATTGTTTGTTATAGAATTGATAGTTTAAAAATCATGTATACAATTAAACATTTAAACATATATCATTTCATTTGTTATTCTAGATCTGTTGTAAATGTATAATAATCAATATTATTAAAATTATACATACTGGAACGGCGCCGTGATCATGAAAACCGGGAAATTGCGTAGAACTAATACCCTAGCTATACACTGTCCCGAGTTTTTGCTTCCACCACTTTTTGCTTGATATTTCGATAATCATGAATACCTTTGTGCTCAAACTATGTTCACCCACTAATATGAAAAATGTCCAGATTATCTGTTTTGAAACGCCCCCTCTAACGCTTCAGGTTTCAATACACATCCCAAAATAGCAAGTCTACGGAGATTTAGCATTGCATCAGTCATTATTAAGCCCGAGTGGTAACGTTGAAAAATTGTGCGAGGTGTCCCGAGAACTTCCGAATGGAGAAAAGATGTAAACATTTCCCATTATAAATCTCCGTAAGAAATTTGTTTTCGTTCTTGTGAACTTTTATGAGTGCAAAATGATAATTTGTCAATGAAGATATCTTGGATATTTTCCCTTTTATCGATTTCAACAGCATTTCTTTCACAGGTATGTGTATTTTTATTAAAAATCATCAAAAAGTGGTGGAAGCAATAACTTGGGACAGACTATAATAGTTTCAATGCATTTAATAAAAGAAATAGTTTCATCTTCTTCCTTGCATTTAATTTCATTTAGCTATGAATTAGATGAACATAGCCTATATCTACTTGGTTTAAATTTATTAACTAAGTACTAGTAAGCCTAACGGTTTCCATTTAGTTATAATATATTTTTTCACTAAAGACCAAGTTTCGTATTTCATTCTAAATACATGCATGCATTTAATTTATAAATTAGATATAATTAATGGTTACAAACTTAATGGAAGTCAAAATCTTTTTAAGTAAAAAATACAAACTCAATATATTGATTCAATAGCCAATAATTTATAGGACATAAAAACCTCCGAAAATATATAAGTTGCCGTGGCGCAGAGGGAGTGAGGTGATGCTGGTAAACGAAGGGTCCCGGGTTCCATCATCGTCTTGGGCATTTTGAATTTTTTTTTTCATTTTATTTTCTGGAACAAAAACCGTTTTTAATACCTTTTGTATCATAAAGTTAATACATTTTGTTGGTAAATTAAGCACAATATTGAATTAAAAGATTTTTTATGGCTTAAAGGTGGTTTAAAGGTAGCTTAAAGGTGGCTTAAAGAAGTTTGGACATTAAGGACCTATAAGTTGTCCTCAAAGGTAGCTTAAAGGTGGCTTAAAGATAGTCTTTAAGCTGCCTTTAAGCCATCTGTACCCTTTCTTTAAGCCACCTTTAAGCAACACATATAGCTTAAAGGTGGCTTAAAGATCGTCTTTAAGCTACTGTTAGCTGTTAGCCATCTATGTAATTGGATTAGATTTAAAAGACAATTAAACTAATTATCACCTATGAAATTGCCGATAACGGGACATGATGGTGTTTTGCGTCTCCTGCGGGTGTTCTAGCCGTCCAAAATGGGGGTTTGAACTGTTGTTTTTTAGTTTCCCTTACGAAAGTAAGCGGAAATCTTGTACCAAACAGGGGCCTATCTGTCGACGAGAGGATTTATAATTTAATAAATATATTACTAATTATATGGTATATTTTTGTGATATTAGTTTCGTAAACAAATCGTATTTATTTTTCAAAGAGAAAAATAGGAATTTATGAACAGGGGCCTGTGTACAAAACGCAAGTTCATCGGAGGAAAATAACAAGAGAGGACGCCATTTTGGATAACGCCTCGCTTCATTAGCTGTTTTCTTATTGATATTGTTAAACTATACATGCTTGTATGCGTACGTTTTGTATAAATGATTACTTTATTATATCTCGATCACCTCTGCAGAAATTATAAGTACGGTACGTGAGATTTCTCTCAGTTATATTTCTTGTGGGAGAAGTCAAGGAGTTGTTGATGTTGAATGTTTACGCGAGAAATAGACAAAGTTTGTTGATATACATTTTTACGTAAATAGATAAAAAACGGAGATGGGATCTTACAGAAAAAACAATTAAGGAAAAAGTGTTTTCCTGCGATATATATTAATATATACAGTGTAATATGAAGTAAAGAACCTTAGAAAGTTGTGACCAGTTACGGCCGAAGAAACAATTAAACTTCTTGCACCACAGTTTTACAACAATGAACATTCCGAGTCGTAAAGAACGCCCAAAAAAAAAATTATTGTAGATTTTGATAAAATAAACACCTGTAATCGTTTTTTTTAGCTAAATTCCTTAATAAGTTGTGTTTACCATGTTAACACGTCGGTAAATTTGATCGTTATTGCCGAGTTCATCGTTACTTCTTCGACTATAACATCGTTTTTTACCCGTACTGGTGGTTCAAACATGTACGACTGAATAATAAGATTCTTTTAATTTAGTCATCATGAAAAAAAAAACATCGTACATGGTGAAAAAATTTCTTAGATTTAAAGAAGATAATGATAATCCTACAATTTGTTTACAATCAGCTGTTCGAAGAAGGTCGCATGTGACGTCACCGTACCACGTGACCCGCTATCTAATTAACGAGTTTTTAAACGATCGGGGCTATGATTTAAATTGATATTATGGCTAATTACCGCTTTTCTACAGCTAACAAACTGTTAGAAGTAATAAATATATACACAAGGAAGGCAAAAAATGTAACATGTCCCATACTTTAGAAACATGCGATATGTCCTTTAAAAGACATATAAGAGACTGAGAAACGAAAGGTTACGTCCATTTGCAATAAAGTCATTTATAAATAAAACCATTACATTTAAAATCATGAAATATCCATATCTTTTCTTCTTTTTGACATTTAAACTAGAAGTGTTTTAGCTACCATATCTTGTACACTTTAGTTTTTCATTAAAAAGTATAACTTGTCATTTTCACAGGTTATCAAAATTGACATCAATGTTTTTGTCTGTGCATCAACGTCGAAGCGCTAGTCAGTTTTAAATTATTGGTGCATTTTCCATCCTCTACAACATTATCTCTACAATATTTAAAGGTTCTGAAATCTAACGGTGTTACTGGTTTGGTATAACAACACTTTTTGATTTCTAGTGGTAATGAACCAATGGGACAAATTTATATAATACTTGTTTTTAATTTCTACATTTTACATTTATAACAAAATGACATGTGTTTAGATATATTTCTACAATCGGTATGTCCTCTGTTTGTTGCCTATTTGTTTATTCCTATATTTATGCAAAAGTCCAAGCCATTCCTTTTCATTTAATTCAAATTATATTTTCTTAATATGTACAAGCTTAAGTCTATATTTAATGTATAATTTGACTTAACAATATTTTTCCAATTACATTTCTCTATCATTTTTTTCTTCATACTCCAAGGAACGTTTAATTGCACTTGAACAAATATATGAATGTTCTTTAAAATCGACCTGTTATTATTTGCAAATTTTATATCAAATAAGATTCAAAATAGTATTTGTTTTGTATATGCTAGGTACCATCTCAGGTCACCATGGGAAGCGTTCTTTTTGGCACCAAGAAAATAGCTGGCGGCCTTGTTTTGCAAAGTCTGAATTATTCGGCGGATTTCTATCCCCCAGACCCCTACACCTTAATACATAGCTAAAAATAAACATGTATTCAATGAAAAGTGCTGATATGGCTTGCTTGCCGACTTGCTAAGTTTCGACATGCTTAATGAAAAGTCTAGATAATCATGCGCATATATTTAATAGTTTAACTTTTTTTTCATTTACATGTCAAATTTTATGTCATTTTTTCATTGACATCTGTAATTGTATTGTTTTTCCATATGTTCAATCATTGATTGCATGATTTGTGTAAAAAAGTATTTTTGACGTTTCTGGGTCCGGATTACTCCTCAAGTTTTCTTCATCAGCACCTAAAAGTTGTAAACTTAACATCTCAGATAAAACTTTGCCTTCTCCTCGGGTGAAAAAATAGTCTTTATAGACAAATCAGGGCCTAAATCAGCTGATTTCCCTTCTGATTTTTCTCTTTTTTTTTATGTTGATGACAGCCTTCGCCTCTTTATAACTTGTGAATATTATGAATAGGGGTAATTTTCTTCCGGAGAATTGGTAAGAGACGATGACGGACTATCTTCATCTTTTTGTGTCTTCTCTGGTTGACTTTTTTACTCCGCATCACTGCATTACTTTTGTAGCATAACATTTTCTTCCGTCGTTGATTTTGATATTTGGGCAGAATTCTTTTTATAAATCATCATCTTTGTTTGAATCCTCCTCTTCCTTAACATCATCGTCTTTTACATCATCTTTACATACAACATCATATTCCTTTGCGTCATCGTCTTCATTAATTTTTTCGGCGATTGGAGTTTTATCTTCCGTTGAGTCAGAGGTCCAGCTTGTTTTGGCTAAACTGTATGGCCTGATATTCTTTTGCAAAGGTTTGTCGAGTCTAGTGCTATCTGTTTGACTTTTTCTGCCTGTCATCACCATGCCCTGCTGCTCATTTTCATCTTCAATTCCTTTATGATTCTTTGTGACGTTTGAGGTTTGACTGTACTCTTCGATTGTTTCATTTATCAGGCTTTGTCTTATCGTTGCCTTCTCGGACAAACTTCCTGACATTTTGTTAGATGTTTCTACTTTGCTTACGGGGACTTTGGATGTCGCTAGCTGAATAGATTGGTATCCGTCTGGAGTTTCTTTTGAAGAGGTATTTATCATTGTATCGTCTAAAACTGGTCTGACATGGATGGATTTGTCAGGATATGTCCTGCGTAGTGACAAAACATTATACATTTCGTGTTTAAACAGTTGTCCATGCCCTTCAAGTTCACCCTCTTCCTCATCAGAACTGTCATCTTCGTCATCATGTGATAAATCCCATAGAGCCAAGGACTTGGAGGCATCAGCTGGAGCTGCATTTGGGTTTGAACCTGGCTTGCATTCGTCTGGACTGTCATAAATGGGAAACAGAGTAGAGCGCCTCAGATCAGTATAGTTGCTTTCGTCAGACTGTCCGGGTAGTTCTACATTTTCTACTTCGCCGAAGGACGATGAAATTCTTCGTCTTTCATATATATGCACGTCCTCGGTGTTTTCAAAAAAAAAATACACACATTGGGTTATAATGAATGCCATCTACATGTTTGTTTTATATAATTGAACGCAAAAATTAGCTTATTATGAGGCAACATATGATATTTGTACTTTTTAAGGTAATAAAACTGCACATGCCTATTTGATTATCGTTTGACGTGAACCCATCTCTCCAGAAGGTAAATCTTTTGGCTAACCTAAAGACATAAAAGTTGAACAAAGTTATTTTCTAAGACCATAATGATATAATATTTTAATATGTTATAGCACTGAAATACGATACTAGTGATCATCATAGATTTGTTTGTTTTAATGCTATCAACCACGATTTCATTAAGAACAGCAGTCCAAAAAGAACAAAGGTGACTACAGATCCGATAAAAGCAAAGGTCACATTCATCCAGGTGTTGTCAATGCCATCTGCAATATAAAATGGATTTTAATGTAAATTTCATTTCCTTTCAATACACTGTTAAAGGTTGTCATTTCCGGGCACGCATTATATGTAATAGTTTAATCCGGATTTAGAGTTGTCCGACTTCAGTTTTCATTGCGCAAGCTTTTGTGCATTCTATTAAAATACAGTGTATTTATCTCTTTGAAAAGTCATTGGATACAATTCGATATTTTAAATACACTAAACAAAATACAGATGAAAATGTTCATATTCTACAAGAAAATTTTATTTTTTAGATGATGTTTACGTTATTCGGTAGGTGAGCGTTGCCATTGTGTTTTTATGATGTCATGATAAAATAAAGCTTTGTTAAGATTACGTTATAAGAATTGGCATAAAAGAAATTAAAAGTAAAAATAGTATGCCTTTGAAATTTAACTAATGCTATGTTTTGGGTTATTTTTTTTTTTATTCTTTAATGAATCCGTTGTACAATTCTTCGTTCGTAAAAACTCTAAATCAAGAAAAAAAATCATTTTGACATATTGACATGACCCTCTTTAAAATTCAGACGATATAATGTTGTGTTACCTTCATATTAGGTATAAAATAATATTACTAATAAGATATAACAGTATGAATAAAATGTATATATACTAGCGGAAAAAAGAAACTGTGCATTATTTATTATATGAAAAAAACATTTAAAAATTACAATGAACAAATTTTTTTTTTGTAATACTGTTAACACATGTATTCGTAACAACATCTCATAACACATTAATGTCAACGTCGAATAACGTCAATTTCAGCACACTCGAAAGTCACTGTTATTTGAAATTGAATTAACAAAATTAATAACGCGTGTGACCACCATTTGCGTTCACGCATGCTTGACAGCGACGCCTCATTGATGCCACTAAAGTGTTCAGAAATGCTTGAGGGGTGTTGTTCCAGATTTTGGTTAAAGCCTGGCCTAAGTCAGCCAATGTCACTGGCTGATTTCGTAAACGGCGTAAACGTCTTACCATTACGTCCCAGACGTGTTCGATCGGCGACAAATCGGGGGAAACAGCTGACCAAGGCAAGACATCGACATTCTGTTGAACAAACAAGTCCCTGACTACACGTGCAACGTGTGGCTTTGCGTTGTCTTGCAGAGTGATGTGATTTTGATGTCTCTGTATGAAGGGTATCACATGACGCTGAATAATTTAATCTCGATAGCGTACGCCGGTGAGATTTCCATTGACAATTTGTAGAGGGGTCCTTCCACGTGCTGATATTCCACCCCACACCATAACGCTACCTCCACCAAATTGTCGACGTTGCACAGCACAAGCGTCCTGGTAACGCTCCCCAACGCGATACACCCTACAACGTCCGTCACTGCTATCCAAATGAAATCTGGATTCATCAGTTAACAGAATATTGGCCCAGTCCTGTATTCTGAATCGCAGATGTCGTGTGCACCACGCTAGTCTGGCGATACGATGACGTTGAAGCAGCACTGGGCGCACCGCTGGACTTCTTGGTCTGATGTTTTGCTCGCGCAGACGATTACCCACAGTTCTTGGACTAATTGGTCGAAGCCCTGCTACTGGCAGTCAAACTTGCTGTCTGTCTGGAAAATTGTATAAAACATGATCAAATGTTTACACACTCAATAGAACCATTATTTTTTTGCAAAAAAACAGATCTTTTTATATATAACTAAGGCAGCCGTTCTTTCTATTGTATTTTTGAAGGTAGTTCAATCATCGTATTGATCGATAAAACAGCATTTATTGCTTTATTATAACACGTTTATTTATAAAATAATGTTGTGGGTTTTATCGTTCGTAAAGAGAGAGCATATTTTTCACTGTACTAGGTTTTTCCTTTGGAACTTAAATTGCCCCCAAAAAGTGACGTTCAATTGTTCATCTTAAAATGTTTATATCACTTTATGTTATTTATTTCGTGCACGAGCAAGACTAAAATAATTGTACATATACTCAGACAATCTCAATCTTTTCATTGGTTATAATTGCATAATTATGTATTTTATGTTCAAGTTAGTATTAAATGTTTGATGCTGATCTGTAAAATTATCATATAAATATAATTTGTAGAATAACTAATTATTTTTTTTAATGATTCGTGTTTTAATCTTACTGGTCGTTTTACATCTATACTTTCTGTCACACCGATATAAGGAAGATACATTTGATGTGGCACAGTCTTCCATAGTACTGAGAGGGACAGGTTCCTATACATGTACATTCAACTCCATGCGTACCAAGCGGACACTCTACAAATTGCAATTGATTAAAGGGGATTTCTTTTATAGCTTTGAATTAATTAGTTTAGTTTCTAATAGTAAAATATAGATCAAATATACACTCATCAAAAGAATATCCGTTGTATTTATCTTTGTAAAAGTTTGGGTAGCATCAAGACATAAATTCATTCATCTTAAATCCTGTTCGTTTTAACCAAAGAACAATTTATCAGTATATTGTTTCTTTAAATTTATCTTACCTCTCTCCACATGTTGCGTTTAAGATTCTACCGACAATACGTTCACAAATGTGTACGAGTAACAAAAGACATCCTATCATTGCTACACACTGGAACACTATCAAATCAGTATTGAAAGTTTCGAACAGCAAATGAGTAAACAAGCAATGCCATGTTCTTCCTCGACAATGGCTTCCTTTTCATTTTTTTCAGTCGGTCGGTCAGTAAGGAAGCGAGTTCAATATACAACGCTTTCATCCAATTATCATAGAGATTTTGGTTGTAACGAAAACTGTATATATTTCATAGTCTCTCTATAATTTTTCCTTTTATCAATAATTGATTTCGGTATGAAGGGGCTATAACTTATGTAGTTTACTTGACTTATGACCATCACCTCCATCTTTCGATACATAATATATAAACAAAACAAGACATGCTATTTGTTGCTTTTTGTCACCAGCGTGACTTTAATTTTTATATAACATTGTAACACATTGCGCAAAATTATATAAAATAATATTACGTAATACTACAATTGAAATTTAATTGAATTATGTCACAATTCTGCATTTGATCTTAATATGATGTAATTATAATTAATTTCCGAATAGTAATTAATAATCATATACAAATATGAATTTTATTAATTGGCTGTATTGAAAAACTGAAATCGAAAATTGGTTACGTAATATCGTAAAACAAATTCCTTGTGGTCTGAAAACGCCATGTACATCTACAATAAAATACATGCACGAAAAAAGAAGAAGAAAAAACTGAAAAATAAAGAAAATGATTTTGAAGTATTTCCTGTTTGGAAAGGCTGCTATGAGTGTAAGTAGGATTGACGTGCCATGTTGTACGGAATATTCCTTTTTGTGTGAGACGGGTGACATGAATTAAAATCCAAGTCACAGGGCGAAAAACAATCTTTAAGCAAGTCCTTAAAGGTGACTTAAAGGTGGCGTAAAGGTGGCTTAAAGGATATACAATCTTTAACCCACCTTTAAGTCACCTTGAAGCTGAGCTTATAGGTCCTTAATGTCCAAACTTCTTTAAGTCTTAAAACTTCTTAAAATTCTTTATAATTTTATTTTGTTTCAAAATTATTGTAGGGGTGAGCGCAGTCTCTGTATCTAAATCTGCGCATGAAATTATATTAAAGTATGTTTGTTTCCTATTATAAATTAATCGGTGAAATCTCTCTCTCTCTCTCTCTCTCTCTCTCTCTCTCTCTCTCTCTCTCTCTCTCTCTCTCTCTCTCTCTCTCGTTTAGTTCATCCGGTTATTAAACAAAATAAAAAAATGAACCAATAATGCATGATTTAATTTAATCGGTTTAAGATATGTATTTTTTTTTCAAATTTAATTATTTCTAGGTCTAATTCTAGATATGCTAGATACATGTTAAAGATGAAAAGACTCTCAACTGCCTTGGTTATATCAGACGGGATATTACCGCTTTGTTTGTCTAGACATAGTTTTGTTCGTTTGTGTATATCTAATTAGAGTCTATTGTTTGTCCAAGTTAAGAAAACCCCTGGAACTAACACAGAATATACAAGATATACACAACAGGTTTGTCGTGTGCCCAGGTGCACGTCAGGGTTTCTAAAGGCGTTGAAATCTTAGTATATACGTGTATACGATAAGTCTAGTGAATGAAAGTTTATTTACATTTGTAATTCATTTTCAAAGTATTATTTCCTAGCTGTTGGTTTTAAAAATGTTACGTCTACAAATTAAAGATACATGTATGTAAGAGTAAAATCTAGAGGCTAATTAATTATTGCCCGGTGATCATAAATGGGGGTTAATTATTTAAATATATGTATAAGGGTAAATATGTCACATACCCGGCCTGGTACATCATACAATTGTATGTACAAGTATATGCACACATCATTTGCAATTGCCACATGCAGTAAATACGTCACCGGTAATTGGTAATATTGTTTGTTATAGAATTGATAGTTTAAAAATCATGTATACACTTAAACATTTAAACATATATCATTTCATTTGTTATTCTAGATCTGTTGTAAATGTATAATAATCAATATTATTAAAATTATACATATTGGAACGGCTCCGTGATCATGAAAACCGTGAAATTGCGTAGAACTAATACCCTAGCAGCTAATAGTTTCAATGCATTTAATAAAAGAACTAGTTTCATCTTCTTCCTTGCATTTAATTTCATTTAGCTATGAATTAGATGAACATAGCCTATATCTACTTGGTTTAAAGTTATTAACTAAGTACTAGTAAGCCTAACGGTTTCGATTTAGGTATAATATGTATTTTTCACTGAAGACCAAGTTTCGTATTTCATTCTAAATACATGCATGCATTTAATTTATAAATTAGATATAATTGATTGTTACAAACTTAATGGAAGTCAAAATCTTTTCGAGTAAAAAATACACACTCAATACATTGATTCAATAGCCACTAATTTATAGGATATAAAACCTCCTATATAAGTTGCCGTGGCGCAGAGGGAGTGAGGTGATGCTAGTAAACGAAGGGTCCCGGGTTCAGTCTTCGTCTTGGGCGTTTTGAATTTTTTTTTTCATTTTATTTTCTAGAACAAAAACCGTTTTTAATACCTTTTGTATCATAAAGTTAATACATTTTGTTGGTAAATTAAGCACAATATTGAATTAAAAGATCTTTAAAGGTGGCTTAAAGGTGGCTAAAAGGTAGCTTAAAGGTGGCTTAAAGAAGTTTGGACATTAAGGACCTATAAGTTGTCCTTAAAGGTAGCTTAAAGGTGGCTTAAAGATAGTCTTTAAGCTGCCTTTAAGCCATCTTTACGCTTTCTTTAAGCCACCTTTAAGCAACACATATAGCTTGAAGGTGGCTTAAAGATCGTCTTTAAGCTACATTTAAGCACCTTTAAGTTATCTTTAAGGAAAACTTAAAGATGGTCATTAATCCTGTGAGTATTGATGGAAATCTGTCTCTTTGCTAAATAAATCGGTAATGATGTTCTCGCAGTCCTTGATAATAAGAATATATAAGAATGGGAGTTTCTCACGATGAACGTCTATAGTGAATTTTATCGAGGCCTGCAGTTCATTTATAGTAGAATGAAATTTTAAAAGATCCTCTTCCGTTTTGGTCCAAAAGATGAAACAGTCATGAAGGTATCTTTTCCTGTTCTCTTTAATGTATAGCGTAAAATCGGCATCAAAGATATCCGGCAATATACTATAAAGTTTTTCTTCTAGGTACCCCACTACAAGTGAGGCATAAGTAGGGGCAACTTTTATCTGTAGGTAATTTTCATCATCAAAGAGAAAGTGTTATTTTCTAGTACAAGTTTTAGTCCGATAGACTATTTTAAAAGTTCTCGTCCAGCAATACTATTTCCATCAAAAAGTGCGGCGACCCCCGATGTGGAACATGTGACCTTATACAGGAGGGAGAAGGAATAATATTAAAAAGTGGCCAAATTTTAAAACCTAATGCCCCAATGAACTGCAAATCGTCTGATTTAATTTACTGTGCAACTTGTCCAACCTGTGGGGAAAATTATATTGGCCAGACTAACCAGCTCAACGCCCGGGTAAGAGTCCACAAACAACAAATAAAGGATAAAACAGTGAGAAACGCTCCATGTTCGGGGCATTTTGCTAAGTGTGGAAAGGGAACATTTAAAATATTTCCATTTTACAAAATGTGGACCTCAAATGAAATCGCCCGAACTACAAAATAGGACTATTTGATTAAAATATTTAAGCCGAAACTTAATCGAAAATAGATTTATCATATATATGTATTTTATTATATCTCTATGCATTGCTTACATTTTATGCCTAACTGCATTGATAAAGTTCATGTCATCGCTACCTTGATGTACATTGTGACGTCATAATGAATTTTAAAAACACGACGTCATTGACAACGTTACAAACAACGTTTTTAATTGTGTATAACTGTCTGAAGAGCCGACATGGCTGAAAGCGCTAACAGTAAACAATTTATTTAATTTGGACTGTCGCATTCTGTTTTATTTATTTAAGTATTTTTTGCTGTACCAAGGCTTTAATATATATAATTTTTTTTGCCGTCACTGACATTCATCTTTAGATTATTGTATATTGCATCAGTTGAAACCATTTCTTGTATTACCTTTGGACCAACGAAACGAATGCGTATTATTCAGACACACAATCATAATAACAAAACAAAAATACTTTATTATTATTTTGATTGGAAAACATATAATAACGAACTGACAAATACTTTATTTGAATAGTATGTTAATAATAGTGTGCTTGTTTATCTACCAGCATTTTGTTAAAATCAGTAGACCAATACGAACCTCGATGATTCAGATTCCGGCAAGAGTTAACGTTGCATCCTATCCTTCACATGTAATGCAAATTAGATCGTTATACCAGCAAATGTTGCTGTTTAAGATTGAACAAATTGATATCAATTAAAATTATATTCTTGTAAAAATTTTATTTGAGCCTAAAGAAGCTAAATTCTTTTTAAGACTTTCGTCAAGAGTTATTCAAAAACGCGGATATCAGTTAATCGTGATAGAAAAATTAAGTTTCATTGTTTTTCTTTCATAAAATATATTATCATATGTTTACTGGAAAAGGAAACTTGTGTTCATTTTGCTATTTGTTTTAGTTTGTATCATTTATTTTTATATATACAACATGCACCATACAAATATCAAGAGTATAGCGTATATAAATGAAAAAAAACCCAAATGTTATTTAATCAGAAGCTTACTTTTTCTACATCCAAACTTTAAATCACACTGGTGAAGAGGACAATCACATTTACTCCGACACAGTCGTCCATAATAAAATGGAACACATGTCCCAGTACAGTTAACCCCAAACGTACCTGGCGGACACTCTAATACAAAGGTACATTAAAATCATCAAAAATGAAGACATGTAAAGAAAATCAATTTGAATCATTTTAAATGTATGGGTTAAATTTGGGACAAACCATGCTTACCAATACATGATCCGTGTTCATCTTCATAATAGTTCATACAGCATCTAAACATATAATTACGATATTGTTGTCAAATAATGTAAATTATAATCACACTACTGCACTTGAAAACTATTGTTCATTTATTTATCTTACCTTTTGTTGCACCTTTCATTTAAACAAATTCCAAGTAAAGCACAGACAATTAAATTAACATAAAATAGTAAACGTTGTTTCATTTATATATATATATATATATATATATATATATATATATATATATATATATATATATATATATATATATATATATATATATATGAATACACTGAGTTTCAAATATTCTATGCATTCGATTTCACCCTTCCTGTTTAATACGTGTTTGGTCATTGTGGAAATGATTCAAATATATTTTTATTTCAAAACAGTATTTAATGTCGAATTTCCGGTTAAATACATGAATTTATGGAAGTAATTTTATTATTTATTATGTAAGATCAACTCATAAATTGACGAGAACAAGACATTGTTTTTAAATATTTTTCACATTAGCATATGTATACTTAGATTGTTTTAAACCTTAATAGAGTAATGAAAAAATGACAATAACAAACCGTCAACCATCGCAAAAATCCATAAAACGAAATACAAATTCAATGCGGAGCAACACGGACCTCCAAGATAGAAGAAGAATCAGGTGTCATGAAGGAGGGAGCATCCTCTGCTGACCGGTCACACCCGCCGTGTGCTTTGTCGAAATCGGGAAAATAAAAACCGCAAAAGTCCGTAAACAATTAGGTAATTAATTATGGTCTAACAATTAGAATGAAAAACGTCAGTCAGCATGCGACTCAGTGGAAGATTGTATTTACTGACAAGGTCGTTGTATCGACCATAGAACTTACAAAAAGATGACTTTAAACGAGACTGTTGATAGTCCTGTTTTATCAACTTGTTTGTCAGTAGCTTGCCTCGTCTTAGAAACTGTTCATACGAAGAGCATGCCCCTTGCGTATCGAATTAACTGAGAGACAAAAACACCATATGCAGGTGATGAAGGTATATTGCTACATAAGTAAGGAAAGTTGACTATAGAAAAATTGAAGTCATTGCGTTTATCATAAAGTTTTGTTGTTAGGTTACCATCAATGTCCATTTCCAGTAAAATATCCAAATATGAAACAGATGACGCTGACTCTGTGGTATCTTTTATTTCAAGTTCACTGGGATATATCGAGTCGACGTAAGTATGGAAATAACAATTGTTAATTGATAATGCGTCGTCGATATACCTAAATGTTGAGTTGAAGGCCACAGCGAGTGATTTATTTTTTCCACGTACAAGTTTTTGAATAAATTCTGCTTCATAAGAATACAAAAATAGGTCTGCTAACAATGGGGCACAATTGGTACCCATGGGAATTCCAACAGATTGTTGAAAAAACTACATAGATGTTGTCTATCAGAAACTCAAGCATCTTTTTAATGTCAACTTCAGAGTACTTATGTGTGCAATCAGAATGGTTTTTAACAAAATAGTTTTTTAGATTTCCAATGACAAGGTAAGCATTTTTACGACTTCCATTTTTATTGAAGAAACAACTGTCGATGATATCAAAAAGTCTAGATTTTAATTTGTCGTGGGGAATGGTTGTATAAAGCGTTGAAAAATCGTACGTTTTGATGCTATTGATTTTGGTAAGATTCTGTGACCTCAAAGTTTCTAATAATTCTTTAGAGTTTTTTAGTATCCACATCTGATTCACACCACTTCTGGAGTATATTGTTGTACAGTGCTCTTGAAGTTTCTTCTTAACTTCTGTAAGAATTTTAGTAAGGAGTAAAGAGAGAGGTTTGGTAGAACATTTACTGGAACCTGCTATATATCTCTGTTTGTAAGGACTTTTGTGAAGCTTTGGAATCCAGTACAAATAAGGTAAATCAAATTCATTTTGTTTATTGGGGATATTAAAGGTATTCATAACCAATTTATGATTTTGAAGTATTTCCTGCTTGGAAAGGCTGCTATGGGTGTAAGTAGGATTACCATGTGTAGAATCGAAACCTAGTTCTTTGAAAATGCAATTAATATAATGTGCCTTACAAACAAAGACAATGTTGTTACTTGCCTTATCAGCAGGTACCAGTACATACTGACCATGCAATAACATCAAAAGTATGATATTTAACATGAATATCATATTGTTTGAACACATATTAGGATCAATATAGTCATTTTCACCTATAGGATATGACAAATTGGTGATCAATCTCCATCCGCCTTGTTTACTGGGGACTAAACTTAGCGGGCTGCAACGCAAATTAGATATGGGAGGATGTGAAAAAGATCCAAGAACTCTCTCCAAATTAACTCTTCATCATTTTTTTCTTGAAGTTCATAACTGTACTAAACTGCTGATACCATGTTTTTAAACTCCACCCTTCCCCTAGGTCTAACAAAATTCAAAGAGAACCCAAACTTGAACCCTAAGGATATACACTTAGCAATCTTAATATTTGGGTAATAAGATAACAAATGGTCTAAATATTCAGAATTAATAGATGAATAAACAACTATTAATTACCATAAATTGGGACAATAAGGTGGTAGTACGAGGCTGTTTCTGACCCCTGGAATACTGGAACTGCTGGGTTCTGGAATTAAGCCGTTAATGTTTGTTGAAATTATTTTGGGATGGAACTTGTTCCACCACTGCGTTGGTGTTGTTCCTAAAAAAACTTTACTAAAGGATGGAATACGGAATACATTGAATTTAAGGCAGCTGTATAATAAAATTACTATAAGACCTGTTGCAGATACCATGATAATTAAAACTGTAACATTTATTGAGAAGAACGGGTTGCAGTGACTGCTGACGAGACTGAAGATTGGTAACAGATGTAGAAGACTGCATGTACAACATCCATAACCCAATATCTACAGAAGCCAAACACAAGGAATTGTTTAACTATTTTTTCAGCCAAAATTGAATATAATAGTCTAACCAATTTTGTTTATCTTTTTCGGCTCCTCTTTTAAACAAAGCCATTTATCTAAACAGCGGAATTCCTTAAGTTGGATATTTGACCAAATAAACTGAAGAAAGAATAGCAGAGGCATCTAACCATTTAGAAATGTTTGAAATGGGTTGCTCCTTGTGTTTGGGCTTAACTTGAAATACCCCGTCCTCAATAATTATGTGATTTTGTTGTGTTGAAGTTGAGTCATGAAAAAGAAGGCTGCCAAAATTTACTAACTGATTGTTGAATATTTTTTTTTAACCATTTGAGGTTAATGAACCGCTAATGACGATACCGCACCATGGAATGAAATTGGTACCTGATTGAGAGGATCAAAGTGTCCTATACCTTGACTATTTTCATTTTGTGTCTTCCCAACGTCGAAAAATTTTTTTTTAATAATTTATTTATTTACATCAATATCAAAGCACATATGAACATAGAAAAAGTACATAATTTCTGCTTTCACTATTTTGCTTTAAGCACATTATATAGTAGAGAAAAATTACATAAACGGAAATTATGCCTATCAAAGACTATACAATACATACATGTATATCGCACGATACAAACATAACCCTGTAAAACATTATTGTATATAAATGTGCAATGAGATTGGGTTTTGTGGAGAGGATAGATATAGAAAGGGGGATGAGTAAATTGTGGTAGGGGAGGGGAAGGGGTATATGGTTTTATGTTTATACTAATAAAAATGTTTTAAGAAATAAAATTTTTGAAATATGATCAATTTATAATAACAAACACTTAAAGTTGATTACAGATATCTTGCCAGTATCTTTCATATTCATTATATTTACAATTTCTTAGTAGTAAATATTTTTCTATATGAAACCTATCTATTATCATTTTCTCTGGACAACCAAAGTACAGGGATGGAACTGTCGTTTGCTTGTATTTAGATGCAAAAATGTACTGTTTGACAGCAAGAAGAAGTCAATTTTGCATTCTATAAATGTTTCTATTTTTATATTTTCCAAACAAGACAGATATTTTATCAAAGCAAACTGAGATATTAGATTTATTCAGCATCCACTCTTCTGTCTTAAACCAAAGCTCTTTTACATGTATACAATCATAAAAAAGGTGTTCAATTGTTTCTATAGTGTTTTTGCAAAAAGAACATGATGAAGAATTCAAAATATTCAACTTGAAAAGATATTCATTTGTTGGAACTATTTTATGGAGTGTTTGGAATTGAAGCCACCGAAGTTTTGTTTCTTGTGTAACTTTAAAAGGAAGTTCAAATATGCTACTCCATGTTTTTTCTGAAAAAAATATTTCCATTAGCTTGCCATTTTGTCACTGCTGTAATAGTTGTTTTACTATTATATACCAGTAATTGATACATATCTGCATCCTTTTTCATTTTTAAGAAATATTCTTATAGAAGAGGGGATATGTGGCCCAAGTGCTTTATCAAAAAGTGCTATATGTTTTGTTCTCGAGGTCACTGCCTTTTTAATTCCACAATATTCAATAAAGTTTGTGTTAATATTCATTTCTAAAAATTGCTCGTAACTTAAAAATTTTCCATCAGGGTTATATAAATCACACAATAAGAAGATGCCTGCATTAAAGTAGTGTTTAAGAAAAATAGGTTTATTTTCTATTTGAATCTTTGGATTGTCCCATATTTGTTCATACCAAATGTTCATTTTTGTTTTACTAATATATTCTTCAACCTGAGCCCAGCATAAGAAAACATCTTTCCAGAAAGGATTTGTAATAGTCTTACATATACCAGAAACAAACGAACATCCTCTTTTCCACAGATTATCAGTCTTACAATGGATTATTGACTCGAGTAGTGAAACCCATTTACTATTTGAATGCAGTATTCTTCTAATCCATGTGGATTTTAGTGCAGTTATAAATTTCCTATAGTCGATCATTTTCAACCCCCCATATCCATAATCTTGACAAACAGTGTCTTTTTTAATTTTATGTATTTTACTGTTCCATAGAAATTCAAACATTTCGCTCTCAAGATCTTTTAAAAAATTATCATTAGGCATTGGCAATGCAAGAATTAAGTAGTTTAATTTTGGTATAATTAGCGTCTTAAGAACAGTAAGTCTACCTATCGGGGTCATCCTTCTTACTTTCCATTGTTGAAGTAATTTTCTAATCTAGATCAGCTTTGGTATATAGTTTAAGTCAACCATGTCTGACAAATTTACTGAGAATTTTATTCCAAGCATATCAAAAGTATTATTTTTCCAGTCAAGTTTCCATCTTGAATGATGGAAAACTTCATTTGAAAATTTTTTACTTCCTATCCAAATCCTTTTTGTTTTTGAGAAATTAATTCTTAAACCTGATATGTTTGCAAAATAATCTAGGTCTTGGAGAATGCCGTCCATAGATGTTGGTGAACCATCCAATATTAGAGATGTGTCATCTGCATATTGAGAAAGTTTATATTCTTCTCCATCAATTACTATACCCTTAATATTTTGGTTATTTCTTATAATTATTCCTAAGATTTCAGCACACAGCAGAAACAGATATGGAGGTATTGGATCACCTTGTCTACAACCCCTTTCTGGAAATATATACTCTGAGATGTGTCCATTTTGAATGACACACATTTTAATGCCATTATAAAAAGTTTTTATCCACCTATTTATTGATGGTCCAAAGTTAAAGAATTTTAAAGCTGTGAATATAAAGTTCCAAGAGACTGAGTCAAAAGCTTTCTCAAAGTCAATTAACATCAAGAGGCCAGGTGTATTATTGTATTCAGTAAAGTGCATAATATCATAGACCAGCCTGATATTTTCACCTATAAATCTGCCTTTTAGAAATCCTGTCTGGTCTTTGTTTATTAATTTATCAAGGACAGTTTTTATTCTTTCAGCAATGCAACCTGAAGCTAGTTTATATATTATATTTAATAGACTGATAGGACGCCAGTTCTTTAAAAATTGTTTAGGTTTTCCTGCTTTTGGTATACAAGTTATTATGCTTAATTTGTTTGAGCTTGAGAATTGTAGTTGTTTTTATGAGTTATTGATTGCTCGTGAAACAAAAATTCCAATATCCTTCCAAAAGAACTTAAAAAATTCACAACTAAAACCATCCGGCCCTGGACTCCTGTCATTTTTCATGTTTTTGTGTGCTAATATGAAAAAATGACAATAACAAACCGTCAACCATCTCAGAAATCAATAAAACGAAATACAAATTCAGAGCAGAGCAACACGGACCTCCAAGATAGAGGTAGGATCAGGTGCCTAGGAGGAGTGAGCATCCTCTGCTGACAGGTCACACCCGCCGTGTGCTCTTTGTCGTAATCGGGAAAATAAAAACCGCAAAAGTCCGTAGACAATTATGTAATTAATTATGGTCTAACAATTAGTATGAAAAACGTCAGTCAGCATGCGACTCAAAGGAAGATTGTATTTGCTGACAAGGTCGCCGTATCTATACTATAATACTATAGTATATACTATAATACTATAATGGTGCTTTAAAATTTAATGAAAAGAGAAAATGACAATAAAAAACCGTCAACCATCTCAAAAATCCATAAAACAAAATACAAATTCAAAGCAGAGCAACACGGACCTCCAAAAAGAAAGAGGTAGGATCAGGTGCCTAGGAGGAGTGAGCATCCTCTGCTGACCAGTCGCAACCGCCTTGTCACAAGCTACTTGTCACAATTGGGCATGTCATAATCGAGGTAAATGAAAATAAATTCATCTATAATGAAGAAAATGTGATCGACAAAATTTCTTTTTCTTATGAGTGGTTTTTTTCTTGATTTTTAAACAACTTTATAAAAGCAAGGTATCGTTAAGCATAACAGTTTAAAAAAGAACTCTCTTGACTCTTTTTATTGCATTAAAAAAACATTCAATATCAATGTACAATATTCATCATAAATTTAATTTACGTACAATTGTGGAATCGCAAAAAAAATAAAAAATATATTTCAATCATGCAAATGACAAAATCACATTTCCATTTGTAAAAGGGTTATAAAGTAAGTAGTTAGGTAGTAAATATAAAATGTTTAGTTAAAAATTATCTAAGAAATCTAAGAAAGTTGTACAATCTAAAAAAAAATATTCAAGATATTATGAATTATTTACTATTTGATCGTAAATTGCAATTGGGAACTTCACGTAAAGGTATAAAATATATAAGTTATGTGTATTATAATGTCATTACTTGCAGATAAGTTGCTGGAGCTTTCACCAATTTTGACACATTATCAAAAATCAGTTAAAATATTTTGTGCATGTTTATCAGTTATATGTTACTTGATTTAAGCAATTTCTATTTTTGAGATTAATAAGGATACTGTTATACTGTTGTGGCGTTATTAATTTGACATCGTCAGCAAAAACTCTTCCTTGTTATTCATTTACACATTAAAATGGTATTTTTTCAATGACTTTTGAGGTTTTAAACACTCATTGATTACCCATGTAGAAGCAAAATGAATACTTCCTGAAAATTTTCAAGATTTTTTTTTAATTAAGAATAAATTTCAACTTTTTCATGTAATTTCATCAAAGGATATTTAATAAAAAAACTAGCATGAAATGATTTTTTTTTTTTGTCTTCTTGTGAAACAATTAAATCTACTACTTATAACATCGCATTGAAAAAAAAATTACGTTCACTTCTTTTTCATTTGGATATTTGACTATCATCACTTGCTAATTCTATTCAGACAAGGTCTAGTCAGCATCAATGTGCGCTGCATTAGATCGGTGTCAAAATCATCTGGACTATTATAAATTGGAGACAGAGCGGATGTCCTTAAATCAGCATAGTCGTTTTCAGCAGATATGTTATATAAATGTACCGCTTCTGTTTCATCCTGGGACGGGAAACTGCAGTGTCCTTCATATTTGTGTTCTTCTCTGCAGTGTCCTGAAAATAGTTTTGTTAATACTTCTAGTTACTGTTGATGTATTATAGTAGATTAACTGTTCTATATATTGAAAGATTATACGTGAATGTGAATTAATGATAATGTTACAAAATACATTTAAAAATCAGTACCATTAGGAATAAGACTGTTCATTTCTATTTGACTCTCGTCTGTCTCCTTCATTTCCTCTTTACATTTTCTGGCCATCCTTCAGACAAAAAAGATTTTTTTTAATCGCGATAAACCATTTCGTATCAATAATCTGCTAAAAACTAAAAATCATAAAGGTTTTAATGCATAATTTAAGAATACTAACCAGGATCTCGTAAAAATCATGAGTCCAACAGCAGTCACTGTGGTAATGGATCCGATAAGTGTAAAGGTTACATACTTCCAAGGGTTGTCACCAGGATCTACAATGCAAAATAAAAAAGATTTTTTTTAAAAAAAAGTTAGGTCTATGCCTGCTATTGTATTTGTGTGTTGCAGTGGGTATACGCGTGCATGTGTAGTCGAATCCACAGTGGACCTCTGTTTTGTCTAATTGTGTTCACGTTGCGGTTGTTTTCGCATTAAAAAATATTTTTCCAGATTTCATGGATATTTGATATTAAAAATGATATTAATATTTCCGTTCACAGTTATTTCTTGTGTATATTTACATCTACCGAGTATGATTCCCTCTATTTCGTATAGAAATTTATAGTTAATTCATAGCTCTATAGAAAAGTCAGACTGAGATCTACATGTCCCGTTTATTGATTGATTGAAACATACAGTGACTGAAACTGACAGGAAACTGACAATACTGATATCCACACGCCCCGTTCATTGATTTGTCAAAACCTATCGCGACCTAGACAAAATCACGGACTGCACCAAATAATTATGATGACATACATTCCCATAGGAGACGATTTGTTCCTTTAGATGTACAGTAATTTAGTGATTTTACTTACCTTTTACAATCAATATATTAATTTCTCAAAAAAAGATATAAATATAAACAATAAAATGATTTTTTGATCGTTCACGCGGGTTTTAAAGGTAGCGATCATTGCACAAAATTAAATGAACCGATGAAGCGGGTTATGTATTTTTATTGTTTATTTTTTTTGTCGCCACCTTTATATTCCACATCAATCACTAAAGCAAGCATTTTATTGTTTAAGTGACGTACACTTTTTTGTCATCAATCCAAAAAGCTGTTTTTGGTACTTTGTATATGCATGTGCTAACTGTACATAAACATGAAA
Source organism: Magallana ariakensis (assembly GCA_020458035.1). Lineage (NCBI taxonomy): Eukaryota > Metazoa > Mollusca > Bivalvia > Ostreida > Ostreidae > Magallana > Magallana ariakensis. The sequence goes on along the minus strand of CM035814.1, from coordinate 68,859,634 downwards.
CAATATATTTTTGAATATGCGTGATTATCATGCTTTACCCAGGACCGTACAGTCCCTTAAAAAATCATCATAAATATCCGCGGCAATTTTTAACATGTAAAGATTGAATAGTTGTAAAATATTTAACAATAATTCTGAGGTCAAAATTGGACATTTTTGCGATTCATTATATTTTGTCAATGTTCTTCCCTCTGTGTTTTATTATATTAATACATATATATGTTGGTAATATATTATAATTGTACGATGTTACTGATAGATATTTATTTTAATGATTATGTTATTTGATTCTTACTCTTAGTTGGAATATAAGCGCATCCAAACTTCCGGTCACAGAAATATAAGGGACAGTCACACTTGGTGTTGCAAAATCTTCCATAGTATTCGGGGGGACAGGTTTCAGTACAGGACAATCCATGCCTACCAAGCGGACACTCTAAAAAGCGACTAAAAGTCGTTAAAAATGTAAACTGTAGAGATTGTTTGTCAGCTTTAAATAAGAAAAGTAGAAATATTCACTCACCAACACACAATCCGTTGAATCCATCTTTATAAAAATTAAAGCAGCATCTATACATAAATAACTTCAAGTTATAATAAAGCGATAAACAAAAATAATTTTAGCATCAGTGTTTTTATCTGGCATTCATCTTACCTATCTCCACATGTCGAATTGGGGTTATCTTCAGAGAAAACCAATAAAACAATTTGAGTTAATAACAGCAGAAGTTCTTTCATTGTTACGTCTTTAATTTTAAAAGGTATTTAAACCGTTTTTAAAACGCCATTTTACCACATTTCAACTGAACGTTAGTTTTCTAGCAGTCAGCTAGCCAGGGAGTACGATTAATATGAATCTAAGTTGACCACTTACAATAGTACAATTTCCTGCTTTATCAATCACTGGATGATTACAAGTATTTTTAGAACTAATTTCCTTTAGCCATGTTATGTAAAATCAGCACTAATATTAATAGGAATACAGCTATGTTCCTCCTTTTTCACTGCAACATAGCTTTAATTAATTTGCTTGAAACAATTTGACCAAAATAATTATATCTTAAAATGGAATCAACATGCTTATTAATTGCATTTCTCTGAAAATATTTGGTAACTAAACAAGAACTTCACAACACCAACTATGGGTGTAATTTTACTTGTTCAACAATCAAATGTATGCCTACATTTAATTAAAATTATTATTTGACAATTGATTCAGCGAAAACTAACAGCCAAATTATGTTAAACTCGTATACATGTAATATAAAGATTCAAATTATTCCTTAAACAAAATATAGTTGGTTAATTTCTTCCTGTATGTCTCTAACAAAACATAATGCTTTATTGAATCCATACTTGTTCAATAATTTGTAAAGATTTTTTTCAACGTTTACTATTTAATTTTTGAGTCATAGAGATATAAGGGGAATTTATACTTGCTGTGGTACAAACGTTCATTGTTCAAAAGGATACAACACAGATCAGACAATGCCAATCGAAGATATTGCTTTTTAATGAAGAAAAAAATGGATATAAGGTCTACAGTGGAGGGAATTGTCAGAGCTTGCTTTAATGTAAAAGCAATGAAAATTAAAAAAAAAAAAAAACTTTTCTATACTTCCTGTGACGACCGAAAATTACGTTGATTAAAACCGAACATGTTTAACACATCTAAATACATATGCATCTCTTTCCTTAATGTAAGGGTTGTTTAAGTCTCTGTCAAATTTGAGACCCCATTGATACAACATTTTAGTACTGGAAACGGACAAACGAAATTGCTCAATGGAAATAAAAGTTCGAATTCGTATACATTTCATTACGTTTTAATTGTTGCTGAGGCTAACTAAACCAGTCAAAGAAAAACTGTTAAAGTGATTAAAACTTGTTTTATTTTGATGGTTGACAATATGACAACCGTTAAACATATTTTCAAACAATTGTATACTTATTTACTCAAATAGTTATCGCTTCTTGGTCACTTACAGTTTCTAAGATCTAGGAAGTACAAATTTTGAAGAAAAAAAACCCAAAGCTAATTGAGAAATTTGAGATACATTTAAATGCATGAAGGTAGAATTTTTTTGTTTATTTTACATTGCATAGATGGAATCCATATCCCTTAATACTGTTTATCAATTAAAAAAATACATAATAATAATAATAAATTTTTCAAAGTACTTCCTGAGACAATATATTAGTTTAATATCAATACTTGGGTATTTTTACCGGCAGCTGGTTGATCAGAGAATTCACTTAAAATACATCAATTTTTGTTGAATTATTAACTATCAACTTTTAACAAAATCATATTTGTTGATGTATCAAGCACCGTATAACTACATTTTTTAAAAACAATTCTCTATCCCTTTAGTGAACACAACGTTGTTCCTTATTCATTATATTGTGATAAAGGTGTTTTTATTTATTTTTTACAATTAAAGTAATTTAGCCAAAAAGGAAACAATATGATAACTAGGTGCAGAACTTTTAAGCTCTACAGGGAAATTCCTATAAAAAATACCCAGTATCAAACAATTCCTCTAGCTGCAAATTGAGCGTTTTGTTTAAAAACATTTTGGTTAATTTTACATAAAAGTATTTGCTTTCATATTCTATCAATATTATGAAAAAAATTATTCCTATCACGTATTTTTTTTCGAAAAACATTTATATAAAAACAATATATATGATTTGAGAGTTTTGCAAATGTATAAAGTTTAAAGCCTTAAGCATTTTTCATCGAGTTGGGCTAGATACGATTTGAGATCAAAATTATATTTTTTTATGTTTTATGTGCCCCATTGTTAGCAGACCTATTTTTCTATTCTTATGAAGCAGAATTTATTCAAAAACTTGTACGTGAAAAAAAAAATCACTCGCTGTGGCCTTCAGCTCAACATTTAGGTATATCGACGACGTATTATCAGTTAACAATTGTTGTTTCCATACTTACGTCGACTCGATATATCCCAGTGAACTTGAAATAAAAGATACCACAGAGTCAGCGTCATCTGTTCCATATATGGATATTTTAATGGAAATGGAAATTGATGGTAACCAAACAACAAAACTTTATGATAAACGCGATGACTTCAATTTTTTCTATAGTGAACTTTCCTTACTTATGTAGCAATATACCTTCATCACCTGCATATGGTGTTTTTGTCTCTCAGTGAATTCGATATGCAAGGACATGCTCTTCGTATGAACAGTTTCTAAGACGAGGCAAGCGACTGACAAACAAGTTGATAAAACAGGACTATCAACAGTCTCGTTTAAAGTCATCTTTTCGTACGTTCTATGGTTGATACAACGACCTCGTCAGCAAATACAATCTTCCACTTGGTCGCATGCTGACTGACGTTTTTCATACTAATTGTTAGACCATATATAATTACCTAATTGTCTACGGACTTTTGCGGTTTTTATTTTCCCGATTACGACAAAGAGCACACGGCGGGTGTGACCGGTCAGCAGAGGATGCTCACTCCTCCATGGCACCTGATCCTACCTCTATCTTGTAGGTCCGTGTTGCTCTGCTTTGAATTTGTATTTCGTTTTCTGGATTTTTGAGATGGTTGACGGTTTGTTATTGTCATTTTTCTCATTATAGTATTTTGAATGATAAAAAAAAGATTAATTTTATAAGTTAAATTACAGGCTAGTTATAGAGATAAGTTATCATTGGTACGCAAAAAAGCTCGAATAAGACAAAGTACAGAAATTACCATTCTTTGACAAATTGACTCGTGCCAAACAAGATCAACTGATTCACTGTGTTCATAAGTAATATTATGAACAAAAGAAGCATCATACCAAGACCGCATATGTTTACAATAAAAAAAAGACACGAGCTTTACATAACAAAGAATTTTGAACTCTTTTTCTTGCTTGCAATTTAATATTTGACTTCAAGTTTCGACAAATCATTCAGAATACCCATATTGACTATTATTTAGATACTAAAAATAAAAAATAGAAAGTTTAGCTCAAATTGTGTCTAAGTTCCTTTAATTCTACAACTTTTTCTCATTGTTTTTAACATTGACTACCATTTTTCAGATTAAAAAATATATATATACACTGTAAATGTGTTCTTTTTCTAAGTTAATCAATTATGTTTCTGATAATACGCCTCAAAAGTAATGCATCTTGCAACAGAGCAGATTGAAGTATGGGAAAATGGCTTACATTGTGGATTTTTATAACATTTAAAGTGCGCAACTTATCTCGAATCCTTCAAATAAGAGTGCTTTTTTTAACAAGTTCTCCCATTGGACGAAAATTAATTTGAGTATTTAGTGATGGCGGGGACTAATGTTTTCTGTTTTAGCGTCCTCGTAGTTTCTGAAGGTTAAAGGGAACACATTAACTCCACAAAAGTATTAGTTGGCACTGTGTTCCTTTTTCTCCAGAAATCTGTTGCATGGAAAAGATTCCGACTATGCTTAGGGAAAGTTTTTGAAAAGAAATTTCTTTACCTGGTTCGTGAAGAATTACGTTGTATCAAACACTGCATGATTGTATAATCTTTGGGTAATTTCAAATAACTTGTGTAAATTTACTTTAAGGTACCAGGACACAAGACCAGTCCAAATTATTCTTTAGCAGTAATAAACTTTAACTTGCCAAGAAACCAGATTTTTTTTCTGAATAAGAAATAAGGAAAAGTTAAATGTACGAGGGTTATTCGGAAATTATTGAGACATTTACTATTACTTCTTTAGGAAAAAAGACAAATCATTGAAATTTCAGCAGACAGTAAATCTGGAAACCCTTTCATGACGTGACAATTTTTTAGTGAATGACATCATTTGTTCATTTCAGAGGCGTCCGTGTTCAATAGAGCGAGTCGAGTGCTCGCGAGTATTCGCCAAATTTCCTATACCCGCAACACAAAATTTGGCGAGCGCCTGCGAGCGCTCTCTCTGCTGAACACGCTTCAGGTAAGCTTATAAACCTACCTATTGAACCGGAGGAACCACAAACTCATCGAAACGCCATGTTACGTTTCTTCTTGCTCCTTTGTTTTTAAACATCATACGTACGCACGGAAAACATGTAAAGTTCTTCATTTTTTATCATTTTTTATCTTTTCTTTTAATTTCAAAATTGCAACAGTAAAATATTCTCTCTATTCTCGATATTTTGTGAAAAGAACACGTTCTTTCTTCCCAAAAGTAAACTTATTGTAAAACATCTCTTACATTCTTTATGAAGTTTTCATCGTATAGTTTTTGCCCATAAAAGGTCTTATTCAAAGATTCGCCCTAATTTGATGTATTTTGCTGCGCCAGCTTTACGTCAAAATTCAATAAACCGCCGTAGTTAGATCACTATTGCTTGGTACATATTTGTTACTGTCTCCTTTTTTCATATCAAACACTAGTGAAACCTGCATAAAAGTAAGTCACAATAAAAAGCAAAATGAAAATATGTAATTTGATTTCTTTAATTATAAATTGTACGTCTACAAACATTTAAAATGTAGATGTTTAATGGTTTTTTTTAAATCCAGGTTTGGGCCTGCGCCGGGTACCGCAACCATTGTTGATTTGTTTATGTTCCGTCATAAAACAATTATAATTATGTTATATTACTTTGCTCAATTATTTTTTTTTTTAGGTTTCTTAAATGTTTATGCCAATTTTCACTTAAATTCGTCACTTAGAAAAGGGAATACTTTTTGTTCTCTCAATAATTTTCAAACACCCTCGTACATACATGTTTTATATATATGTTGTTAGTTACCACTTAAAACGAACTGCGAGTATGTTAAAGTTTCCCAAAAGTGGCTTGTCTGTTCTTGATAAGATTTGACTTTATATATAACTAACTTTCTTTCTTTTTAATAGATTTTATCGACAGTACAGAAGAATACATGTACCCACAGCTTACCATGAACAAATTGTCTCCTAAAGTAAATTAATATGAGAATATAGCCCTAAGTCGCAAATACTATATATTTCATATATATAACTCGTTTATAAATGTACATTTATACTACTTGTAAAAGAAACTTAAAGTCAGTGAAAATGAGATGATAGAAATTCTTCAGAGAAGACTGTGAGTGTGTGGTTGGAGGGGGTAGTTATTTATAATATTACCTACTTAATCTAATGAACATAACTAATGTGTCATAGTATTAAGTCGCATATTTTTTGCCAGTGCCTCTCAAACTCAGATTATCTGCAGTTTTTAAGCAAAATTATATCTCTACAGATATTCTGGGTTTTTTATTATTTTTTCAAGCCCATTGAAAATCAATTTTAGGAATTCTTTAAGTCTACTTGAAGATATGTATTGCTTTATGATTATAATTAAAAGATTATGCGTTTTATACAAATTCCTCTCTTTATATTTTCCAATATAATTGAGTTTTTGTCAAATGTCACTTGTATTTCAAATTATATTAGGAACAAATCTTGGCAGAGTTCCCCAAGTTCTTTTACACAATAGCAGTCTACAAATAAATGCTCAATAGTCTTATTATCTCTTTTACAAAAGGAACTGACTGGGGATTTTTTTTAACTTTAATCTTGTGAAGAAAATCATTTGATTGTATTATTCTATGTAACATTTGAAATTGTAGCCATTGAAGTTTTGACTCTATATAAATAAAGTTCAGATAATTTGTACAAGTCTTTGTTTTTAAAAATAAAGCCTCTATCTATCCAATTATTTGCAGATGTAGTTGGCTCTTCTTAATAAGTTCATTTTTTTAATAGTTCTTAAGGAATATATCGTAACACTATAAGTAAAAGTTATTGATCAATGATGAAGTCGCTTGTTTCTTTTTATAGACGCTTTTGTTGATACTGTATAAATATAGAAATAAATACTGGATTCAATATTATCAATTTTGAGAGTATATTAGTTAGTGGTTTTTGCTTCGGATTAGGTAAATGACTATTTATAGACAATTGGTTTTGAGACTTTTTCCTGCGACGTGTAAACTAATGTATGGATATGTCTAACAGATGTAAAACAAAACCAGCTTGGCGCAGGTGAAAATCATTGCAAACGTAGTATAATGTGCTTAAAATTCGAAAAGATTATAAGTTATCCATGGGACTGATGCTGGGGAAAACTTATGCTTATGCTTATAAAGTAAAGTTAACTATGCATATCTTTGATGATAGGGCGAAATGTTTTGACAATGTGTTAAATAAACGAAATATTTTTATCAATACGTAGTCAGAGCTTCAAAATACATGGCTTTTTAAAGTAACCTTTATGAAAATGTATTTGATTTTTTTCCTTCATGGCATCTGATCCAATCTCTAATATTTTGAGAGGTCTGTGATTGATCTGCTCCTGTTTTGTATTTTTTCCTTTCAACTCTTGATATTGAACACATTTTTTATATCATCCATTACTTGCGCCGATGCGATTTATATATATCATTTGCCGTGTTTGGACACACATGTGATTAAGAAGATTAAGAAGTACATATTATGTCACAAAAAACATCAAATGAAGTATTTGAGATTGCTTTTTATTTATGTAATAAAAATGAAACGAATTTAGCCGGCTTAAAATATTTTTCGATAATCAAAACAGTTTCGTTTTTTATATTTTTAGCTTCAGGAAACCTAAAGATAGCTTCAATAAAAATTTATTAAGAGACTAATTAGATTGAGAAACAACTATATTATGTGTACTGGTCTTTTTTCACAACACTTGATAAACATGTATATAAATAGTTTTATGCTATCTAAAAATATTGAATCTCATTTAATTACAAACGCAATTTGCGACGCTAAATAAACATAACTTCCAATCAGCATTAGATTGTTTATTCAATAAAACTAAGTGTATTCATTGTTTATTCAAGTGTCCGATGCATATTTAGCAAATAAAACTTCATTTTAACACATTGTATAATTTATTGACAACCTGCCTTAAGGATTTCGCATGGTCAACAAATTAACCATCAGAACTGCCTAAACTTTTGAAGTATGATTTGTTCTGCTATATACTATCATTTTGCATTTTTGGTTCTTTCTTAAATGTTTATACAAAGCGATTCGTCTACAAGATATCAATACAGTCTATAAATGGACACGACCATCGACATTTGTGACGTTTAGAAACTAGATGTTATGTAATAAAATGCAATTTATAGATAAAATCATCAGATTTAAGATTATGAAATGTCCATATCATTTCTTCTTTTGAACATTCAAACTAGTGTTTTAGCTAAAATAGTTGTACACTTATGTTGTTAATCAAAAAGTATGTATTGTCATTTTTTTTTTTTTTACAAATTTTCAAATTTGATATCAAAATGTTGGCTTTTGCATTTAAGTCGAAGTGCAAATCAGTTTCAATTCTCAGCGCATATTCCATCCTCTCCAACATTATCTTTACAATTTTTAAAGGTTCGTAAATCTGCTTTTTGGTATTTCTACATTTTTTTTATTTCATGTGATAATGATCCATCGCGAAATCTTTAAGTAAAGACTATTTCTGTACAATCGGTATGTCATCAATTTGTTGTCATTTTGTTTATTCTTCTCTATATATAATAATACAAGCAACCCCTTTTCATCTAATTCAATTTTTTTTTTCTTAATATGTACAAATCTATATTTTATGTATTTGACTTAACAATATTTCTCAAAATACATTTCTATAGAACGTGTTTTACTTTATATTCACAGGAACGTAAAATTAAACTTGAACATATACGATTGTTCTTAATCAACATGCTATAACTTCAATGTTGGATAAAAAAGAAAAAAGAGTCGAAATACTTCAAGTATTTGCTTTGTGTATGCTAGGCACCATCCCAGGTAACCACGGGTTGCGGTATTGGAAGCAATCTTTTTGGAGCCTAGAAAATAGCGGAGAACCCTGTTTTGTATTAACTGAACTATTCGGCGGATATCTGTCCCACAGACTCCTGCAACGTAATACATTATGGTTTCCATACGGGATTGGCATAGTTTAGCATAACATGTATTTAATGTAAAGTGCTTATGGTGCCCTTTTTGCCGACTTCGTAAGATCCGACATGCATAATAAAAATTCTATAAAATCATGCACAAACATTTAATCATTTATTTTTTTTTATGTACATGTCAAAATCTAAGTCCTTTTTTCTTTGACATCTGTTATTGAATTGGCTTTGTCCATACGTCCAAACATTGATCACACGATATATTGCTTAAAAATGCAATTAACATTAAATATCATTCATTGTAAATACATTCTTGGTAAAGAAAAAAACAAAAATAAAAACGACAGTCTGTAGCGACGATATTTGAAATAAACGAGTCTTGATTTATGTCAGTTTTATTATGTACAATTTATCGCATAGGATATTCACTTCCAGTACACTTCTCGCAATGTTTTCGTCGAACTTTACATACTTTGCGTCGTATATGACTTGTTCCGGTGAATGAGATACATGACTGTAGTATAGTGTGAAATACAACGACTCTTAATTAACAGGTGTGTTTATAAAGCGATAATTGTAACAACTAATTTGTTGGTAAAGATATTCTAATGTGCATCTTTTATTCTCAATTAGTGTATTCTTACAGTGATATGAATTAAAATCTTGTAATTTGTGAAAGTTGACATTCATACACACGACTTTTTTTTCAAAAGACCTATTGTCTCTATAGCTTGTCAGGCAGAAGCGAATAGGCGCAAAATGTATAATGCAAGACCATTCTTAAAACAAAGAATCTCAATAATAAAACAACAATAATCAAATCAAAAATATTAGGTTGTCAGTTCGATGTTTAATGGAGGTAACAAGACATGTCAATAAAATAATATACCCTTAAATGTGCTATACTTAAATTGTTTTTATGTTATTAATTTTAATGTATATTATTTTAGGTAACCTTAAACAAAAAGTTTTGTTGATGCTCTTTTTTACGATTTATTGTAGAACATATTTTAAAAGAATTTAATATCATCTGCCATATCATTCAAAATTCACGAAAAATTATTAAAGTTTGTAAGTCTGTATCAACTTGTATGTTACGTGTAAAACAAATTATTTGATGTTTCTCTGTCCGGATTTCTCCTCAGGTTTCCCTTATCAGCGCCCAAAACTTGTGACTATGACATCTCGAATAAAAAATTGTCTTTCTCCTCTGATGAGACTTCTTAGATAAAATAGGGTCTACCCCAGCTGCTTTCCATTGTCATATTCCGTTTTCTGTTGATAACAGCATTTGCGTGTTTTTAACTTGTGAATATTTAGATTAGAGTAATTTTCTTTTGGGGAATCGGTAAGAGACGATGATAAACTATTTCCATCTTTTACTGCCTTCTCTTTGTTAAATTTTACTCTCCGCATCTATGCATGACTTTAGTAGGATAACGTTTACTTACTACCGTTGATTTTGAATTTTGAGCGAGTCATCATCTTCGCTTGCATTCTTCTTTTAATTGAGATAATTCTCATTTACATTATCTTTATTCACAACATCATATTTCGTGGCATCATCATCTTCATTAATTTTTTTGACGTTTGGATTTTGATCTTGAGTCGAGTCAGAGGACCAGCTTGCTTTGGCTAAACTGTACGGCCGGATATTCTTTTGCAAAAGTTTGTTGTTTCCTGTGCTCTTTGTTCGAATGTTTCTACCTGTCATCACAATGCACTGCTCTTCATCTTCATTTTCAATTACAACATTATTTTTTATGTCTTTTAAGGTTTGACTGTACTCTTCGATTGTTTTATGTTTCAGGTTTTGTCTTATCGTAGCCTTCTCGAACAAATTTCTTGACATTTTGTTGGATAATTCTACTTTGTTTCCGGATACGGTTCGTGTCGATAGCTGAACAGATTTGTGCCCGTATTTACTTTCGTTTAAGGAGCTACTTTTTAGTGTATCGTCTGAAACTTGTCTAAGATGGATCGTTCTATCTGAATGTGTCCCACAAAGTGACAACACATTATACATATCATGCTTAAACAGTTGTCCATATCCTTCAATGTCACTCTCTTTCTCATCAGAATTGTCATCTTCTTCATCAATCGATAAATTCAATAGAGCCACTGACTTGGGGGCATCAGCTGGGGCTGCATTTCGGTTTGGACCTGGCGTGCATTCGTCAGGATTGTCATAAATAGGAAACAGAGCAGAGCGCCAAAGATCGGTATATTTGCTTTCATGAGTCTGTCCGTGTGGTTCTACATTTTCTATTTCGTCGTCGGACGGTACAAATCTTCGCATTTCATATCTATGTACGTTCTCGGTATTTTCTGGGGACAAATGCAAATTTTGTTACATTGAATGCTATCTTCATGTTTGCTTTATTTATTTAAAAGCAAAAATTAGGTTTAATGTGGAAAAAGATGATATTTGTACTTTTTAAGGTAATAAAACTAAACATGCCTATTTGATTTGTTAACCCATCTCTCCAGAAGGTACATCCTTTAACAATCCTAAAGACATAAAGGTTGGATGAAAATATTTTCTAAGACCATAACGATATTAAATGCTATTATGTTATAATACTGATAAACGATATTAGTGATCATTAAAGATATATTTGTTTTAATGCTATTAACCAAGATTTTATTAGGAACAGCAGTCCGAAAAGAACCAAGGTGACAACAGGTCCGATAAGTGCTAAGGCCACATTTCTCCAGGTGTTGTCAATGTCATCTGCAATATAAACGGATTCTAATGTAAATTTCCTTTTCCTTAAATAACGTATTTAAGGTTGTTGTTTCCTAGCACGTATTATATGCAATGGCTTAAACCGGATTTAGGGGTGTCCAAATACTGTTTTTACTGCCTAAGCTTATGTGCATTCTTTATAAATACCGTGTATTAGCCCTGTGAAAAATGTTTCGATACAATTAACTAATTAAAATATTCTAAACGAAATGCAGGTAAAAAAAATAATTTAGATGATTTTTACGTTTATCGATGCATTTGTGATTTTAGGACGTGGTGATAAAATAAAGCTTTGTTAAGATTACCTTATCAGAATTGACATAAATAATATCTTAAGTGAAAATAATACGCCTAAGAAACTTTACACAGACTGTTAATACACTTCAATTTCTTTTTTTTTAATGTGTAATGAATCCAGTGTTCAAATCTACGTTCGTAAAACTAATTAAAATAGAAAGAACAATTTGCATTTTGACATTTTGACATGACCCCCTTAAAATCCAGAGGGTATAATGTTACCTACATATTAGGTAGAAAATTATTACTAATCACATACAGCAATCTTAAGGAGGCTGGGGGGTCAAACAAAATTTCTCCAAAATTCACAAAATTTGCAGAAATGTTTCACATAATCTTAATTTACATTTTAATGCGAAAGATCACATCATAATCAACGTTAATTTTATCATGTATTGCATCTGAAGAAATTGCACGTTATGTAAAAAAAAAAATTATAAAAAATATATGAAATATAAATAAAGGCAAAAAACATACCAATAACATCACAAAAAATTAACACAATAATAAAAAAAATCAACATTATTTGTTATAAAGAAAAATTTCACGATTTTACCAAAAATATATATGTCACAAAAATGCGAATATGTAAAACAAAAAAAAAGTAGCCACAAAATTATTTCCAAATTTGAACATAATAATAATCAATATATGTGTAATAAAGATTGAGCATTAAAAAAAATTGTCGATGGTGAAATTAAAAAGAAAAAAAACTAGAGCAAAGCTCGTTGCAAAGCAACGAGTGGGTCTTCCGTTAATGTCGAAAGAAAAGCTAGATGTTCCTGTAAGAAGCAGAGCTCTGAAACCAATACCAGGAGTTTTAAAACGAAAAGATATAAAAAAATCGAATAATTCTTGGTACGACTTAACAAAATCCGAATGACTTTAAGTACGAATTAACAAAAACCTTAACGATTTCAAGAACGACTTGACAAAAAAAAATCCGAATGTGTTTAAGAACGTCTTAACAAATATCGAATCATTCTAGGTACGAGTTAATTTAACTTTGAACATAACACTATTTTCTTAACCAAGAATGTGGAATCACAATTTCCGGAAAAATCAATTTTTAAAGCCCTATATCTCTGTAATGCATCGTCCGATTTTAAATCGGATTTCAGATTTAAATTAAGCTTAATAAGTTGAACATTTTTGCTTCAATAAAATATAACAAATTATTTTTCAGTAAATAGTTATTAAAAGACTTCGTAGCCCTCCTGACCCCTAATTTGAGGGGCCAGCCCCTTTTTCTTGATATCAAATGAAAGGTCTTGCAAATATAAACATATTTTGTTCAACAACTGTTCACGAATTGTTAACCGTTCTAGAGATATCTGAACAACTGTGTTTTAGGGGCCGACCCTTAAACTCCTTAATGGGGCCACCAACAAAAAAGGTTTAGGTATTATATTATTAAAAGCATTATTTTGAGCAACTTTTCTTCTACAATGCTTTTCAAAATATTTCTCCTTTTCTAGCTATTACTGATCAGAGTTTTGGACTTCTGGCCCCTTGAAACCCCTAATTACGTAATATATGACTTAGGTATGGTACTGTATAGATAAATAACTGTACAACGAATATTTTTGCTTCTATAATATATAGCAAATTATTTTTCAGTAAAAAGTTATTATTAAAAGACTTAAGAGCCCTCTTGGCCCCTAATTTAAGGGGCCAGCCCTTTTTTCTTGATATCAAATGAAAGATCTCGCAAATATAAACATATTTTGTTCAACAAGTGTTCAGGAATTGTTGACCGTTTTAGAGATATCTGAACTAATATGTTTTAGGGGCCGACCCTTAAACTCCTTACTGGGGCCACCAACAAATTTTTTTTAGGTAGCATATTGTTGAGAACATTATTTTAAGCATTTTTTCTTCTACAATGCTTTTCAAAATATTTCTCCTTTTGTAGATATTAATGATCAAAGTTTTGGACTTCTGGCCCCTTGAAACCCCTAATTACGTAACATATGATTAAGGTGTGGTACTGTATAGATAAACAGCTGTACAATAAACATTTTTGCTTCTATACTTGATAACAAATTATTGTTCAGTAAAGAGTTATTGCAAAAAGACTTTAGAGCCCTCTTGGCCCCTAATTTGAGGGGCCAGCCCTTTTTTCTTGATATCAAATAAAAGCCCATGGAAATTGAAACAACTTTTGCATTACATGTTTTAACAAAATATTTATACATCAAAAGATATTAGAGAAAATGTTCGAAAATTTCGTGAAAAAATTTGGTGCTAATTTTCAGGTTCAGGCGAGCTTCGAGGCCTTGCGCAATTTTAATAATTGGAAGCAGGGGGGTACAACATCAGACTTTAATCTACAATCCTGGAAAAATTTCAAGCTTCTATCTTGATTAGTTTCGGAGGAGATGCGTGGACAAAATGACCCTTAAAAATTTACAAAATCGTCAATATCTGAAACCGGAAGTGACGTCATCATTTGAAAATTTGACAATATGTAGCGCCGGTGATGCTTGTTCAGTCCTGAACATTTCGTGCAAATCGGTTGAATAGTTTTTGAGAAATAACGCTCCAAAAAAGTCAGAAAAAGAAAAAAAAGAATAATAATAACTAGAGCAAAGCTCGTTGCAAAGCAACGAGTGGGTCTTCCGTTAATGCCGAAAGAAAAGCTAGATGTTCCTGTAAGAAGCAGAGCTCTAAAACCAATACCAGGAGTTTAAAAACAAAAAGATATAAAAAATCGAATAATTCTTGGTACGACTTAACAAAATCCGAATGACTTTAAGTACGAATTAACAAAAACCTTAACGATTTCAAGAACGACTTGACAAAAAAAATCCGAATGTGTTTAAGAACGACTTAACAAATACCGAATCATTCTAGGTACGAGTTAATTTAACTCTGAACATAACACTATTTTCTTAACCAAGAATGTGGAATCAAAATTTCCGGAAAAATCAATTTTTAAACCCCTATATCTCTGTTATGCATTGTTCGATTTTAAAACGGATTTCAGATTTGAATTAAGCTTAATAAGTTGAACATTTTTGCTTCAATAATGTATAACAAATTATTTTTTAGTAAATAGTTATTATTAAAAGATTTTGAAGCCCTCCTGGCCCCTAATTTGAGGGGCCAGCCCCTTTTTCTTGATATCAGATGAAAGGTCTCGCAAATATAAACATATTTTGTTCAACAACTGTTCACGAATTGTTGACCGTTCTAGAGATTTCTGAACAACTGTGTTTTAGGGGCCGACCCTTCAACTCCTTAATGGGGCCACCAACAAAAATTTTTTAGGTATCATAATGTTAAAAACATTATTTTGAGCAACTTTCCTTCTAAAATGCTTTTCAAAATATTTCTCCTTTTATAGATATGACTGATCAGAGTTTTGGACTTCTGGCCCCTTGAAACCCCTAATTACGTAACATATGACTTAGGTATGGTACTGTATAGATAAATCACTGTACAAAGAATATTTTTGCTTCTATAATATATAACAAATTATTTTTCAGTAAAAAGTTATTATTAATAGACTTAAGAGCCTTCTTGGCCCCTAATTTAAGGGGCCAGCCCTTTTTTCTTGATATCAAATGAAAGATCTCGCAAATATAAACATATTTTGTTCAACAACTGTTCACGAATTGTTGACCGTTCTAGAGATATCTGAACTAATGTGTTTTAGGGGCTGACCCTCAAATTCCTTACTGGGGCCATCAAAAAAAATTTTTTAGGTAGCATATTGTTAAGAACATTATTTTAAGCATTTTTTGTTCTACAATGCTTTTCAAAATATTTCTCCTTTTCTAGATATTAATGATCAAAGTTTTGGACTTCTGGCCCCTTGAAACCCCTAATTACGTAACATATGATTAAGGTGTGGTACTGTATAGATAAACAGCTGTACAATAAACATTTTTGCTTCTATAATTGATAACAAATTATTGTTCAGTAAAGAGTTATTGCAAAAAGACTTTAGAGCCCTCTTGGTCCCTAATTTGAGGGGCCAGCCCCTTTTTTATGATATTAAATGAAAGAGCGTGTAAATATGAACAAGTCTTGCATTACATGTCTTAACAAAATATTTACACATTCAGAAATAATTTAGAAAATGTGCAAACATTTTGTGCAAAAATTTGCTGCCAATTTTCGAGCTCAGGCGAGCTTCGGCGCCTTGCGCGTTTTCCACAATATCAAACCCAGAGAATCATCTACAGACATTCATCTACTATCCCTGAAAGTTTCATGATTTTATCTTAATTAGTTTTGGAGGAGTTAGGTGGACAAAATGGTCATTAAAAATTCACTAAATCCTCAAAATCTCAAACCGGAAGTGACATCATCAGCCCAAAATTTAATAACCTCAAGTACTTTTGATGTTCTATCAGTCCTGCAAACTTTATGCAAATCGGTCCAGTAGTTCACGAGTAATAGCGTCCGAAAAAAGTCAGAAAAAAAATAATAATAATAAAAACTAGATCGTTCTCGTTGCGAGCAACGAGTGGGTCTTCCGTCCGATTTTTGAATAAATAAGATAAAACTCATCGTTTTAAAGATAAAATTGTTAGTTTACGCAAAAAAAAGGGAAAAAATTTTTTCGGCACTCTGGGCTTGAACCCGGGTCGCCTGGGCACTGTCCGCGACCATAACGACTGAGCTACTCGGGCTCTCGCTTCAGGACTTTGACGCTTAATATCTCGAGAATGCGTTGATCGATTTTAAAACAAATTACATATTCTGAATCAGTAAAAGGGTCACTATCAACATAATAGAAAATTATTTTAAAACAATAAACTTGAAAAATTCGATTTTTGAAATTTCCTTCCGGTGACGACCGGAAGTGACGGAAGACATTCTCTTGACCGAGGTACACTAGAAAAACGATAGATCTATCAGTTTTGAAAATTTTAGCTCTAAATCTTTACTCGTTTTTGAGAAACGTTGCAGACAAAATTGACTTTTAAAAATCGTTTGACGACAATAACTTCCGACCGGAAGTGAATTTTGAAAAACTGTCGCAGCGGTATAAACTTCAGTTCACAAGGCATTATCCCTGAAAATTTGAACGAAATCGAACAAGCCATCTCTGAGAAATCGCCTGCACAAAATTTGTAAGACAAAAAAAGAATAATAATAATAACTAGAGCAAAGCTCGTTGCAAAGCAACGAGTGGGTCTTCCGTTAATGTCGAAAGAAAACCTAGATGTTCCTGTAAGAAGCAGAGCTCTAAAACCAATACCAGGAGTTTTAAAACAAAAAGATATAAAAAATCGAATAATTCTTGGTACGACTTAACAAAATCCGAATGACTTTAAGTACCAATTAACACAAACCTTACCGATTTCAAGAACGACTTGACAAAAAAAAATCCGAATGTGTTTAAGAACGACTTAACAAATATCGAATCATTCTAGGTACGAGTTAATTTAACTTTGAACATAACACTATTTTCTTAACCAAGAATGTGGAATCAAAATTTCCGGAAAAATCAATTTTTAAACCCCTATATCTCTGTAATGCATCGTCCGATTTTAAAACGGATTTCAGATTTAAATTAAGGTTAATAGGTTGAACATTTTTGCTTCAATAATATATAACAAATTATTTTTCAGTAAATAGTTATGATTAAAAGACTTTGTAGCCCTCCTGGCCCCTAATTTGAGGGGCCAGCCCCTTTTTCTTGATAACAAATGAAAGGTCTTGCAAATATAAACATATTTTGTTCAACAACTGTTCACGAATTGTTAACCGTTCTAGAGATATCTGAACAACTGTGTTTTAGGGGCCGACCCTTAAACTCCTTAATGGGGCCACCAACAAAAAAGGTTTAGGTATCATATTATTAAAAACATTATTTTGAGCAACTTTTCTTCTACAATGCTTTTCAAAATATTTCTCCTTTTTTAGATATTAATGATCAGAGTTTTGGACTTCTGGCCCCTTGAAACCCCTAATTACGTAACATATGACTTAGGTATGGTACTGTATAGATAAATAACTGTACAAAGAATATTTTTGCTTCTATAATATATAACAAATTATTTTTCAGTAAAAAGTTATTATTAATAGACTTAAGAGCTCTCTTGACCCCTAATTTAAGGGGCCAGCCCTTTTTTCTTGATATCAAATGAAAGATCTCGCAAATATAAACATATTTTGTTCAACAAGTGTTCAGGAATTGTCGACCGTTCTAGAGATATCTGAACTAATGTGTTTTAGGGGCCGACCCTTAAACTCCTTACTGGGGTCACCAACACATTTTTTTTAGGTTGCATATTGTTGAGAACATTATTGTAAGCATTTTTTGTTCTACAATGCTTTTCAAAATATTTCTCCTTTTCTAGATATTAATGATCAAAGTTTTGGACTTCTGGCCCCTTGAAACCCCTTATTACGTAACATATGATTAAGATGTGGTACTGTATAGATAAACAGCTGTACAATAAATATTTTTGCTTCTATAATTGATAACAAATTATTGTTCAGTAAAGAGTTATTGCAAACAGACTTTAGAGCCCTCTTGGCCCCTAATTTGAGAGGCTAGCCCCTTTTTCTTGATATCAAATGAAAGCCTGTGGAAATTGAAACAACTTTTGCATTACATGTTTTAACAAAATATTTATACATCAAAAGATATTACAGAAAATGTTCAAAAATTTCGTGAAAAAATTTGGTGCTAATTTTCAGGTTCAGGCGAGCTTCGAGGCCTTGCGCAACTTTTATAATTGGAAGCATTGGGGTACAACTTCAAACATTTATCTACAATTCTGTAAAAATTTCAAGCTTCTATCTTGATTGGTTTCGGAGGAGATGCGTGGACAAAATGACCCTAAAAAAATTACAAAATCGTCAATATCTGAGACCGGAAGTGACGTCATCATTCGAAAATTTTAATAATATGTAGCGCCGATGATGCTCTATCAGTCCTGAAAATTTCGTGCAAATAGGTTGGATAGTTTTTGAGAAATAACGCTTCAAAAAAGTCAGAAAAAGAAAAAAAAGAATAACTAGAGCAAAGCTCGTTGCAAAGCAACAAGTGGGTCTTCCGTTTATGTCGAAAGTAAAGCTAAATGTTTCTCAAAGAAGAAGAGTTCTTAAACCAATAAACATAACTAAATAAAAAAAAAAATCGAATTATTTTTGGTACGAGTTAACAAAATCCGAATGATTCTAAGTAACAAAAACATTATAAATTTCAAGAACTACTTAGCAAATACAAATCCTAATGTGTTTAAGTACGATTTAACAATTATCGAATTATTTTAGGTACGAGTTAATTTACCTTTGAACATAACACTATTTTTTTTTACCAAGAATGTGGAATCAAAATTTCCGGAAAAGTCAATTTTTAAACATCTATATCTCTGTAATGCATCGGCCGATTTTAAAACGGATTTCAGTTTTAAATTAAGCTTGATAAGCTCTTATTTTTGCTTTTATGATTATAACAAATTATCGTTCTGAAAAAGGTTACTATAAAAAGACTTTGTAGCCCTCCCGGCCCCTAATTTGAGGGGTCAGCCCCTTTTTCTTGATATCAAATGAAAGGTCTCGCAAATATAAACATATTTTGTTCAACAAGTGTTCACGAGTTGTTAACCGTTGTAGACATATCGGAACAACTGTGTTTTAGGGGCCGACCCTTCAACTCCTTACTGGGGCCACCAACGAAAAATGTTTAGGTATCACATTGTTAAGAACATTATTTTGAGCAACTTTTATTGAACATTGCCTTTCAAAATATTTCTCCTTTTTAAGATAATACTGATCAAAGTTTTGGACTTCTGGCCCCTTGAAACCCCTAATTACGTAACATATACCTTTGGTATGATTCTGTATAGATGAACAGCTGTACAATGAACAATTTTGCTTCTATAATTAATAACAAATTATTTTTCAGTAAAGAGTTATAATAGAAAGACTTTAGAGCCCTCCTGGCCCCTAATTTGAGGGGCAAGCCCCTTTTTCTTGATATTAAATAAAAGATCTTTTTAATATAAACATATTTTGTTAAACAAGTGTTCAGAAATTGTTGACCGATTTGGAGATATCTGAACAACAGTGTTTTAGGGGCCGACCCTTCAACTCCTTACTGGGGCCATAAACCATAAATTTTAAAGTACCATTTTCTTAAGAACATTATTTTAAGCAACTTTTATTCAACATTGCCTTTCAAAATATTTCTCTTTTTCAAGATATTAATGATCAAAGTTTTGGTCTTCTGGCCCCTTGAAACCCCTAATTACGTAACAAATGTTTAAAATTAGGTACTGTGTAGATAAACAACTGTACAATGAACATTTTTGCTTCTATAATTAATGACAAATTATTGCTCAGTAAAGAGTTAAAATTAAAAGACTTTAGAGCCCTCCTGGCCCCTAATTAAAGGGGCCAGCCCCTTTTTATTAAAACAAAACAAAAGCTCGTGTAAATCTTAACAACTTTTGCATTACATGTTTTAACAAATTATCTACAGGTTAAAAGATATTTTGCAAAACGTATTAAAATTTTGCCAAAAATTTTGGTGCTTATTTTCGACCTCGGGCGAGCTTCGGCGCCGTGCGCATTTTCCACAATGTCAAACACAAAGGATCATCTACAGACATCCATCTACATATTCCTGAAAGTTTCACGTTTCTATACCCCTTAGTTTCGGAGGAGTTACGTGGACAAAATGGTCCTTAAAAATTCACAAAATCTTCAAAATCTCAAACCGGAAGTGACGTCATCAGCTCAAAATTTTATAATCGCAAGCAAGTTTTATGTTCTATCAGTCCTGTAAATTTGGGGAAAATCGACCAAATAGTTTTTGAGTTATAGCTCTCGAAAAATGTCAGAGGAAAAATAATATAAAATAATAATAAAAAGAAACCGTAGAATAACAAGAGGGTCTTCCGTTGGAAACGGAAGACCCTAATAAAGAAAAAGAAACCGTAGAATAACAAGAGGGTCTTCCGTTGGAAACGGAAGACCCTAATAAGAAAAGTGAAAAAGAAACAATAGAATAATAGAAGGGTCTTCCGCTGAAGACGGAAGACCCTAATAATAATAAAGAACTAGAGCAAAGCTCGTTGCAAAGCAACGAGTAGGTCTTCCGTTAATGTCGAAAGAAAAGCTTGATGTTCCTGTAAGAAGCAATGCTTTAAAACCAATACCAGGAGTTTTAAAACAAAAGATATAAAACATCGAATAATTCTTGGTACGACTTAACAAAATCCGAATGACTTTAAGTACGATTTAACAAAAACCTTAACCATTTCAAAAACGACTTGACAAAAAAATCAGAATGTGTTGAAGAATGACTTAACAAATATCGAATCATTCTAGGTACGAGTTAATTAAACTTTTAACATAACACTATTTTCTTCACCAAGAATGTGGAATCAAAATTTCCGGAAAAATCAATTTTTAAACCCCTATATCTCTGTTATGCATCGTACGATTTTAAAACGGATTTCAGATTTAAATTAAGCGTAATCAGTTGAACATTTTTGCTTCAATAATATATAACAAAATTTTTTTCAGTAAATAGTTATTATAAAAAGACTTTGTAGTCCTCCTGGTCCCTACTTTGAGGGGCCAGCCCCTTTTTCTTGATATCAAATGAAAGGTCTTGCAAATATGAACATATTTTGTTCAACAACTGTTCACGAATTGTTAACCGTTCTAGAGATATCTGAACAAATGTGTTTTAGGGGCTGACCCTTAAACTTCTTAATGGGGCCACCAACAAAAAATTTTTAGGTATCATATTGTTAAAAACATTATTTTAAGCAACTTTCCTTCTACAATGCTTTTCAAAATATTTCATCTTTTCTAGATATTATTGATCAAAGTTTTAGACTTCTGGCCCCTTGAAACCCCTAATTACGTAACATATGACTTAGGTATGATACTGTATAGATAAACAGCTGTACAATAAACATTTTTACTTCTATAATTGATAACAAATTATTGTTCTGAAAAGAGTTATTGCAAGAAGACTTTAGAGCCCTCTTGGCCCCTAATTTGAGGGGCCAGCCCCTTTTTCTTGATACCAAATGAAAGCCCGTGGAAATTGAAACAACTTTTGCTTTACATGTTTTAACAAAATATTTACAGTTTTAAAGATATTTCAGAAAATGTGCATAATTTTCGTTAAAAAAATTGGTGCCAATTTTCGACCTCAGGCGAGCTTCAACGCCTTGCGTATTATCCATATTTTAAAACAATGCGGTACATCTACAGACTTTCATCTACAATCCCTGAAAATTTCAACTTTCTATCGTGAATAGTTTCAGAGGAGTTGCGTGGACAAAATGACCCTTAAAATTTCAATAAATCGTCAATATCTTAAACCGGAAGTGACGTCATGAAAAAAATTAACTGAAAACATCTATCCCCTCCAATGCTCTATAAGTCCTGAAAATTTCGTGCAAATCGAGTGAATAGTTTTCGAGAAATAAAGCTTTAAAGAAGGCAGAAAAAGAATATTAAGAACTAGACATGATCTTGTTGCGAGCAACGAGGAGGTCTTCCGTCCGATTTTAGAAGTTGAGATACATGTAAGATCTTGATTTTGCTATAAAACAGCTGAACATAATTTGAAAAAAGAGGAAAAGGGGTCTTTATTTTAAATATCAGAGAGTATTTTGTTTCAGGTGTAAGAACTTTGGTTGAAAAACTTGAGACCCCTCTTGACCCCTAATTTAAGGGGCCAGTCACCTTCTCTTGATATCAAATGAAATCTTTGAATTCTTTAATTTCTTAATTCTTCATTTTTTCAACAAGTGTTAACAAATTTGATACAAATCTAGAGATATTTGGAAAATATTGCTTTAGGGGTTGTGCCCTTATCTCCTTATCGGGGCCCTTTAAAGAAATGTTTAAGGTTGCAAACTGTTTAGTAGATCATTTCAAGCATTATTTCTTCGATACTGCTTATCAAAATATTTTCCCTTTTTTGAGATATGGGCGATCAAAGATTGGGAATTTTGAGCCCTATAAACCCCTTATTACGTAACACCTGATAAATTTATGATAGTGTTTGTCTTCATTACTGTAAGATAAACATATTTGCTTCTATAACCTATGACAAAATAGCCCTCAGTTAAGGGCTATCGATTAAATACTTTAGAGCCCTTTAGGTTCCTAATTTTAGGGGCCAGCCCCTTGTCCTTGGTAATAAATGAAAGTTCACTAAAACTACACACATTTTGTTCAAAAAGTGTTTACAAATTCGTTATCGTTCTTGAGATATCTAAGAAAAATGGTTTTAGGGGCCGACCCCTATCTCCTAATCGGGGCCGTTTAACGAAATTTTGATGGTTGCGTACTGTTTAGATGATCATTTGGAGAATCTTTTCTTCTATACTGCTTATCAAAATATTTTCCCTTTTTGAGTTATAGGTGATCAAAGTTTTGGACTTTTGACTTCTAAAAACCCTTAATTACGTAACACATGAGAAAATCATTATATTGTTAGGCTTTATAACTTTAAGATAAACATATTTGCTTCTTTAACTTATTACAAAATATCCCTCAGTTAAGGGCTATATATAAAATACTTCAGAGCCCTCTAGTTCCCTAATTTTAGGGGCCAGCCCCTTGTCTTTGGTATTAAATGAAAGGTAACTTAAAACTACATACATTTTGTTCAACAAGTGTTTACAAATTCGTTATCGTTCTTGAGATATCTAAGAAAAATGGTTTTAGGGGCCGACCCCTTATCTCCTTATCGGGGCCGTTTACCAAAATTTTGATGGTTGCATACTGTTTAGTAGATCATTTTGAGCATCTTTTCTTCTATACTGCTAATCAAAATATTTTTCCTTTTTGAAATATAGGTGATTAAAGTTTTGGACTTCTGACCCCTAAAAACCCCTAATTACGTAAGACATGAAAAAATCGTTATATTCGTAGGCTTCATAACTGTAAGATAAACATATTTGCTTCTATAACTTATTACAAAATATCCCTCAGTTAAGGGCTATAGATTAAATACTTTAGAGCCCTTCAGGTCCTTAAGTTTAGGGGCCAGCCCCTTTTTGTTGATATCAAACGAAAGATCTTGTAAATTTAAACAATTTTTGCTTAACATGTTTTTACAAAATATTTACCAAAAAAGAGATAAACGAAAAAAAGCATGAAAATTTACGACGCTTTTGATATCTCAATTTTCGAGCCCTACCGAGCTTTGGCGCATTTAGTGCTAGATATATAAAACAACAATCATGCAAAACTTCAATCTTTCCTCTACCAACCGTAAAAATTTGAGCTCGATATCTCTTATAGTTTAAGAGAACGACTGCAGACAAAATACCCATATAAAAATTGGAAAAATCTCAATATCTCAAAAACGTATGTGACGTCATCAACGGAAAAAATTTGCTATCAGGTTCAGAGTAATATCTATCATATCTGAAAATTTGATGGAGATCGGCCGAGCCGTTTCTGAGAAATCGCGTGCACAAAAATGGGAAGAAAAAAAAAGAATAAAAATAATAGGGAAAAAGAAACCGAAGAATAACAATAAGGTCTTCCGTTGGAAACGGAAGACCTTAATAAGAAAAGTGAAAAAGAAACAATAGAATAATAGAAGGGTCTTCCGCTGAAGACGGAAGACCCTAATAACTAAGGTCTGTTTTTGTCTTAATCTAAACGGAATAGTGTTTTTCAACGTGTACTTCATTCCAACAACCCCTTTTGTGAATAATATTTTTGTTAGAAAATCAAAAAAAAAAAAAAAAAAAAAAAAAAATGGATAGAAAGAAAAGGAGAGAAAGAACAAATCTTGTGGCTCCGGTGAGATTAGAACACCCAACTTATGCAGGTGTCATAAGAGAATTTAATCGAAGGTTCACGTCAAAACATGGCTGACGCAAAATAATTCCCGAATTTCTCTTTGAATTTGGGTCGTTTCCGCCCGGGACAGGAGCTGATTTTTTGTATGAGATGAAAAACAACGTTTAAGATGTCTGAGTATTCAGGTTTTGTAACAATGCGAGGTCATTTGAAATATTGATGCGTGTTTGTTTCTGGAGGGGGGTGAAAAGGCCAGAGCTTGATTTTCGTCGTAAATAAATCGAAAGTAGAATTTTGAGGTGTGGATCTCGGATTCGGTTAACGACAAATAGGGGAATCCTAAAACAATGACTGATGCATTTTTACACATGTATTTCAGCGTTGAGAATTTTTTTAGTGTCGTTTACTATTATGTTTGACTGTTTTATTACGCCAGGATTGGTAAAATCTTGATAAATGTAGAAATAACGAAATCAGTAACATGTAGATTTATTCGGTAAAAAATCGATAACGGTAATTTTCACAGTTCTAACATTCATAAGTAGTTCACACGCTATCGTAGATACAGACTAAACGGAAAACAAGAAATATACATGCACCAGAAATATTACACGGCTGCTTACATCCCGTGTACTGTGTAAATTTTAATTCCCCGTACAGGCAATGCCTGCCGTTTGATCTCAGAAATTTCTTCTAAATTGTTCAATCCGCTGCATATTTGGCAGACAATAAGAATGGGGTCCGAGGTACATTTACACGAAATTTCATTAGGATTGAGTGAAGGGCTCGGGAGTTAGAATTTTTTTCTACAGTACATGTGAAGCACGCTAATCGAAACTCAAATGCCTAAAAATTCATAACTCTGTTAAAATAAAAAGAACTGGTATGGCCATTAGTACAGTAATCTAGAATGGTAATAGGCTGAAAGTAAAGGTCCAATATCAAAGATCAAGTAAAATCAGGCCTGAAAAACTAAATGATTTTGTGAATCGGAAGAGGGGGGGGGGGGGTGTCGGTTCGTGTACTGTGTAAATTTTAATTCCACGTACAGGCAATACTCGCCGTTTGATCTCAGGAATTTCTTCTAAATTGCTTAATCCGGTGCATATTTGGCAGACAATAAGAATTGGGTCCGAGGTATATTTACACGAATTTTCATAAGGATTGAGTGAAGGGCTCGGGAGTTAGAATTTTTTTCTACAGTACATGTCAAGCACGCCAGTTGAAACGGAAATGCCCAAAAATTCATAACTCTGTGAAAAATGAACGAATTGGTCTGGTCATTAGTACAGTAATCTAGAATGGTACTAGGTTGAAAGTAAAGGTCAAAGATCAAAGATCAAGAAAAAGCAGACCAGAAAAAACTAAGTGATTTTATGAATTGGGGGTGGGGGGGGGGTGGGGGGGAGAGAAGTCGGTGACTTTCTATATTAAACGTAGAATATTAAATTCTAAATATTACATATTACACAACTACTAAATGAAATACACATGTTAGAACAATGTATAAGCGTTGTATTAAAGATGCAGCTATTTTTTTTTTCTCAACATTTTAACTTTATTTCAGTATGAATACATAGCGTTGGATCTCAATACACAAATACGGGGAAAAACGCTATTATTGTAACTTCTTTTACAAAATTAAATCGGAAAAGAACAGAATCCATCATTTTAAAGATAAAATCGTAGGTCTTATCGAAAAATGAGTTTAAAAAACTTGCGGCACTCGGGGCTTAAACCCGGGTCGCCTGGGCACTGTCCACGACCATATCGACTGAGCTACTCGGACTCTCGCTTCAGGACTTTGACGCTTAATATCTCGAGACTGCGTTGATCGATTTTAAAACAAATTACATATTCTGGATCAGTAAAAGGGTCACTATAGAGTGTAAAAATTTCAAATAAAAATCTGAAAAAATAAAAAAGTTGAAAAATTCAAGTTTTCAAATTTCCTTCCGGTGACGACCGCAAGTAACGGCTGACATTCTCTTGACCGAGGTGCACCAGAAAAACGGTAGATCTATCATATCTGAAAATGTCAGCCCTATATCTTAGCTCGTTTTTGAGAAACCTGACAGACAAAATTGACTTTTTAAAATCGTAAACGGACGATAACTTCCGACCGGAAGTGTATTTTCAAAAATGGATAAAAAACAGTCAACTTCAGATAAGATCGCGTTAATCTTGGAAATTTGAAGGAAATCGATCGAGCCATCTCCGAGAAATCGTCTGCACAAAATCGGTAAGAAAAAAAAAGAATAATAATAATAACAATAAGAAAAGTGAAAAAGAAACAATAGAATAATAGAAGGGTCTTCCGCTGAAGACGGAAGACCCTAATAATCAATAGAATAACAAGAGGGTCTTCCGTTGGAAACGGAAGACCCTAATAAAGAAAAAGAAACCGTAGAATAACAAGAGGGTCTTCCGTTGGAAACGGAAGACCCTAATAATAAAAGGAAAATATTTGAACAAAATATTTGGAGTTTTACAAGTTACCTCCCTTTGAAAAGTTAGAAACTGCTGAAAAAAAGCCGAAATTATTTTTTTTTGCATCTTGTACCCCTTAGTTTACCATCAATTGACTCTTTAAATAATGTTTCAATACCATCATATCAATTTCATTCAGTACAATGTAAGAGTTATAAGACATTAAAGTGAAAATCTTTTTTGTGTAGAGATAAAAAGGCTTTAAAATGGCAGCCACCCCCAGCCTCGTTAAGAGAATGTATATTGTTGTTGTTTTTAAAATCTACTTTGAATTACAAACAATAGTAATATCCCTTATATTAACAAATTAAACAGTATTTACGCATTAACCTCTTGACTTTTACAACTTTTAAATGCCATGATTTCATTAGATATCAAACTCACAGTTTACACATCCAATCTTTGCGTCACAATAGTGTGATGGACAGTCACACTTGCTGAGGCAACTGTGGGGCACAAATCCGAGTACAGTTCAGTCCATATGTACCAAGCGGGCATTCTAATTTTGAATTTCAAGTAAATAAAAGCCATGCAACTTAAAAGTGTGAAACAATTTAAATTAACTGTGTCAATCGTCTTACCCGAACACGATCCGTATTGATCTTCATAAAAGTTTGCGCAGCATCTATTCATAGATATATGCCATTAAAATGTTTAAAAAACATTTCAATTTACATTCAACACTATGCTGATTTCCTTTTAAGTGTCTTACCTCCCTTTACATTTTTCTTCAGAATCAGATTTCGACAAAACATTGCTAAATGCTGCTATTTGAGAAAATAAAAGCAATTCTTTGATCACAGCGCAATTTATGAAATAAAAACGCTATCTGGGTTCAATATTCCCAAAGTAAAAATAAATAAATCTTGTTCTTCCTTAAAAATCGGTTTCCTTCCATGTTTATGTAGCTATTTATACAAGCAACCAAATTATGTTTCCGGCTGCATCTTCTATGAAATGATTCTCATATTTTAAAACTGAAACATTGACTTTTTACATTTCGACATTCTTTTTTAACAAACGTGATATAACTGGTTTTTATTGCTTTATGATACAAAAGAGCCTTAATATATCATTACAAGATATTGAACGGTGTTTCCGTCATTGATTTTATCTATTGTTACCCCAATTAAGTGCTTTTAATTTTATAGTTTTTTTCTTAGGATTCTCAGGAACGAAAACAATTTTTTAAAGGATATCTTTAATGGAAACTGTTGACATATTTTCTCTTTTCTAAAGTAACTAAGAATACTTCCCATTTTTCAACGTTATCATCTGGGTACCCCCATCTTGCTTGCAATGCAAAATCCTCATTAACTTTCTATTTTTAATTACGTATTAAAAACTACATGTAACAAGCTGGGTGTTTCAAGAAAGAAATCTTGAAATATTTTCATACTACTAAATGAACCTAGTGTAAAACCTGAGGTATTTATAATTATCAATTAATTTAAGAAAATATGGTGCATAAATATCATTGGATAGAGTATAGACGAATAAAGTGATAAATATATCAAGCGCGGATCTAGAGGAGTGGGGGTCAGCGTACACACACACAAACACACACATCCCGGAAAAATATTCTGGATTTATGTCTGTGCATGCATTAATCACAAGAAAAAAATTGAATTAAAATTGCATAAAACATCATTAGATGTTTCACACACTCAAACTAACCAATGAAAAAAAAAGACAATAGCACACCGTCAACCATCTAAAAAATCCAGGAAACGAAATACAAATTCAAAGCAGAGCAACACGGACCTCCAAAAAGATAGAGGTAGGATTCATAATTTGATATACGACAAAGGCAGCCGATTTTTCTAATTTGAGGGTAGCTCATTCATCGTATTGATAGATAAAACAGCTACATTTCAGTTTATTTTTATATGCCTATTCTTTAATAATTACGTGGGCATATTCGTTCTTAAAGAGTACATTTTTCACTGTTCTAGATTTTTGTTTTTAGAACTTTAATTGCCTCCAAAAAGTGACATTCAAATATTCATCAAAACGCTTAAGATCAGTTATCTTGTTTGTGACTAGCAAGACTGAAACTGAAACTTACGCAGACAATCTCAATTTTGTAATTGTTAAACTTTCAATGACTGTATATGTATTTTTCCCTTAAATTAAGTTTTTAATGTTTGACTCTGATTTGTAAAACTATCTTTAAATAATATTTGTAGCATAACCTATTATTACTCATCTCTTCAAATTAGCTTTTTTATAATTGACACTGTAATTATCTTATTGATATCTGTAAATAGGACTCAGGGTTTTAATTCTTAAAGTAAAGAAATTCTTATCAGTATGTTTAAACTAGTTTAATCATGTTTATGCCTGTTTATTATCTATCTTATTCGTGTAATGTAATAGTACATCATACAGTTATTTTATGTTAAGCGCTTAATAAATTTTATAATAATTTTATAATAAAAGTTTTCTAAATGATAAGTACCTTTACCTTACTGGTAGTTTTACATCCATACTTCCTGTCTCTTTTTGTAAAGAACATTCACACCTGCTGCCGCATAGTCGTCCATAGTAGTGAGACAGGTTCCGGTACCTTCTTTCTTACCTTCTTTCATTCTTGTTAGTGTAACGTGCAACGCGGCCGAGCTGTGTGTTTATCACTGTGTTTTTATTATTATTTATGTATGTCATACACCCAAACGTTGCACTAGGTCCGTTAAACTGTTAACTCAGACTTTTGTTGACCACGAGAATAATGAGAACAATTTTCTTTTGATTGGATAACCACTAACTGTGGTCGACGGGTATCTCTGGCAAATATAAATCATTATTGTCCTGCATTCCAAACAGTAATCAAATCGCTGCGTCAACCTTGCGCTTCGTGAACTTCTACCCGTGGTACGCTCTATGTATGTGATCTACTTGTAATGTCTTACATGCAGGTATCATAACGGAAATTCTATAGAAATTGGGAAAAGTACAGGCGTTATACAGATAGCGTATGTTTACTTATGTTCATGGAAAAATAAGCAATTAAGACCAGTGATGAGCCTGTCGAAACCGGGTCAGATGCGAACACTGACCTCGGTGAGTCAGAACATCAGAATGAACTTGAGCTTATGAACTTATAAGGTGCGGGGATTTGAGGTGCGGTGTTCGTGCGTATAAAATGAGGGTGCATCTGGAGTAGTCATCTGGAAGCTGTCTTTCTGCCTCCTCTTTTTATACAGGTAAGATGAATTATAACACTTGCGCGCATTCTCAAAAGTAAACTTAATAGATTCAGAGGGTTTAACTTATATTTTATTATTAGAGATTTTTGTAATGAATATTAATGTTGATAAATTTCATTGTAATTAATATTAATATTTATTGTTAAAATGTCATATTAATATTGTCATATCTAAATAAAAGAGTAGTCATCTGGAAGCTGTCTTTCTACTTCCTCTTTTTATACAGACTGGGACATAGGCTACTCCCCAGGTTGAGAAGGAGACATTCCAGAGTAAAACCTTGGCTAGGGCACCCGCCAGGTGTGGGCATGTTGGGAATAAGATCTCGAGGATCTAAATAAATAAATATCATAAAGCTCCACATCTCCAAGAAATGGCTTTTATGATATAGTAGCGGAGAAGCCAGAACCGAGCATTATGATACAGGTCTTACATCCAAAAGAACACAAACTCAGAGAGAAGACATTAATCTATTCCAAAATGCCTTATTTAGGATTTATAAATGGCAATAGACCACTGTAAAGCTCTACAATAACCTTAAATAAACCGTAGCAATCAGATATGATGCATGCAGCGCAGTTCTATAATCTGGCAGTTCTGATATATAAATAAAAATTATTAACATTCACTTTCGTGTTTCAGAAAACGTTTGTCTTACGTTTTGGCAAAACTCAAAAATAAAACCAATTTCGTCACATTAGCTTTGTGTACTAACAACATATTCTTTCATGTTTCAATAGTAATGCTTTGTTTTTATTGTTGCATATATATGGTTGATGTAAAATAAAAACCCATTTTATTTGAATATGGGAACCGTTTCAATCATGGATTCGTTAAGATTTGCAATGTGCTACTTGCTCGAATTCCTTTCATTAGTATATTTATACTGTAGAAATAGACTAAAACATATTTTTCAACATAGTTACAAAAGCAAAGTTTCTTTTAGCAAAGGAGGATAGTGAAATACTAATCATTGCATAGGCAAAAGTTTTTTATGAGTTCACCATGATTTTATTTTCGCATGCAATTTTCTAATTGTAAACAGTGGACAATTTTTAAAAAAAATCACAATTTATTCCACATATTTAGTACTTTATACATGTACAAATGACAAAACAATTTTTCAATTATCAACTGTTTATAAAGCAATGGGTACGTGGACAGAAAAGGTTTACAAGTCATAAACGTGAAATACTATATGATCTGAAAAGAAAAACAATATTCAAGATACCATCATTAGCATATTTTGATTCTAATAAATTGGAATTTAAAAAAAAACCTCTAAAGGATAAAAAAAAATATGATTTCAAACTCATAAACGACTGCAGACCATTAGCAGTTACTTAAACCAACTGTGCTACAACTTCAAATATTAATTAGCAAATTTTGTAGATCTGTATATAATTTAATAAAAAAAAATTCTGGTTTTATTACCATGGCCATTTTTCATTATCTGAAAGCGTTTTAAATTTAACTTGCCATTATTACTCAAATAATATGTCATTTTCCTTTGTGGTCTGTAATAACTATTCCTTGTTATTCTTCAACAAATTATGTTAAGAGATTTTCATAAATTTTAAGGTTTGAATCACTTTTATTGGCTATGTTGAGATATATACTTTCTGTTATATACTTTATTTTAATTTCACAGAGGATATTCAATTCTAAAAGCAAAAGTTAGGTTTAAATCATCATCTGAAGGAAAGATAAAAATTGTTTGATATACAACCTTTCCAAAACTGGCAAATTCTCTTTTTTAACCTCATTTTCAGAATTTTCCACTACAGAAGCATTGTAAAGAAAAATGAATTTGACTTCACACACGACATTTTAACAGGAGGGAGTCACTTTGATAAACTTTATTCAAGGATGCCACTCTATCATGAACGAAAACTAGAGACGTGCTATAAAGTCAATGCAACCATTACCGCCAATGGAAAGTGCATTAGTGGGCGATAACCAGTTCGATTGGTGTCCTAATCATCTGAATTATCATAGATTGGAGAAAGAGCGGAGGTCCTTAGATCAGCATAGTTGTTTTCAACAGACATGTTATAAAAATGTACAGTCTCTATTTCATCTTCGGACGCAGAACTTATCGGTCCTTCATATTTATTTTCCTTAATGCCGTTGTCTTAAAATTAATCTGTACTTATAAATTAAGGCATTTTGCCAATAAACTTCGAAATGCCCGCACCCGAGTAACTGCTCACACCTTTGGCATTTCAACATGTGGGAGTTGATGTCCGTAAGCTATATTTGAATTTTACCTGATAAGTAATTACTGTAAGATAAATTAAAAACCTACTTTCATTTTCGATAAACCAGCCCGAAATAGCAAATATGTGAGTAAGGTGGTGGACACGCTTTGGCGGATCCAAGTCAGTGGGAGTTTGCATCAAAAAATATACTTACAATGAAATAATATTGAATGATTATGTAAAGAGTAAATATATATCCTGGGATCCTATTTCGGGTATACATAAGAATTGAGATTTGACAAATGTTGAATAAATAAAATGAGCCAATTCGTTTCTTGAATGTGCGATTTTTGTTTTGATGAATAGAACTTTCCAGAACGGGGTAACCAAGAACGCGGTTTGGCTAATTAACGTTATGTTGGAGAATGTAGGGAGAGTCACCATACTTTGTGGGCAGATCGAACATCTGGTTAATACAAAAAAGTTAATAAATAAAATGGGCCAATAGACGCGATTTTATTTTTGATGGAAAAACTTTACAGAACGGAATGCCAAAAAATGGGGTTGACTAATTAACACTATGGCGAAAAGTGCGTACACGTTTTTAAATGACATATATACATTTTTTATACCACGACAAATTGGTAGTAAACCTTATAAATTAATTTGTTGACAGTGTTTTATCTAAATTTCTTATTTTGGGCAATAATAAGTGAAATTTGACATAAAGAACAAAGTTCTAAAAAGAGATACCACGCTCAATACACCCACACTCTGGTTTGAAATAAGATAATAGTCTATTTTTTTCAGTCAGCTGCAACTAAAGGAATTAAGGCCATGTACATGTTCATGTGTATATACTCCATTTCAGCTTAGATTTTCATCCCTGTCCTCTCCTCTAAATTTTCAGCCGCGCAGTTCCTTTTTTATTTCAGTTTTATAGAATATTTTAAGAAAATCAATTAAGAAAAATTTCGGACACAATACATAGAAAAATGAACAAAAAAACTGGTTCAACATATTAAGCATTGTATTATAATATAATATGTGAATATAATATAATATGTGAATTATTGTTAATCCCCGCGCTTGCGCGGGATATCATCTAGTAAAAGAAAAACAAACAACTTCTAGTTACCATAGATGTTTTCTTTGAAAGTATTCAATTTAGTTATAGGGTATATGTAAAGTAATGATATCATTGAGAAAAAATAGTATTCAATTTAGTGATAGGCTATATGTAAAGTAATGATATCATTGAGAAAAAAAAACCATTCCAAACCAGTACAATTTAGAAAGTTTACCTATGCCCGTTTGACTCTGGTTAGACAAAATGATTTCTTGTTTACATCTTTTGCCAAACCTTTAAATGAAAAATAATTTTTCTTTATTCCAGAACAATCAATTTACTTATATATATATATATATATATATATATATATATATATATATATATATATATATATATATATATATATGATGTAGAATATTATCAATCTGATACAGAAACTTAATATAATATAGTTTAAATGGACTAGTAAGAACACTAACCAATACTTCAACATCATTTGTCCAGCAACAAGTGCGGTGGCAATGAATCTGATAAGTATGAAGGCTACATACATCCAGGTTTTATCATTGCCTTCTGTGCGACAAGGTAAAATAGATTTTCAAAGGGGTATGTGGGGTCTACTTCATGTACACATCTTCTTATATTATACGTTTCGCAGACTTCATTACACTTTTTTAAGAATATAAGCCCATGACACTTAAAAAATATGTTTAATAAAAGGTCAATAAAGCAACGGCAACGTAAATAAAGAGTGTGAGCGTATATAAATCATAAAATGTATACATATAAATGTTTAGACTGTTTATGTGTCTTTGATTCTCATCATATTTATGGTTTTAAAAGTAGGATTGAAGACTTAGCCTTACTAACAAAATATATAACATTAAATAGATAATGTAAAAATATTATTTTATTTCCTATTAATACGCAGCAATGCCTTTTTGACAAGATAATTACTTTATCATAATAAGATAATAATTTAGACACAACATTTCCTTTTTAATATGTATTGACGAGCTTCACTCTATTCATTAGTTTTTGTCAATATTTTTTATTTGATCCTGGTATAAACTCAGTACCTATATATTTCATATATAAATGCTTACATTTAAAATATTTTTAATGATAAATACGTTTTCTTACTAGTGGTTTGAAAGTCCATACACCCATACTTTCTGTCACAAAGTTTTATGGAACATTCGCACTTGCTGAGGCACCGTCGTCCATAGTACTGAGGGGGGCAGGTTCCTGTACAGTTCTTGCTAAACGTACCAAGCGGACACTCTAAACATCCGCTAATTTTACTTAAAATGTATTCTGCATAACTTGTTAGTCACACAGAATTTTAATAAAAATGCAGATACGTATTATACACTTACCGATACACGACCTGTCGAATTTATCTTTATAAAAATCATTGCAGCATCTAAACAAAAATTAATTGTTTAAAATCATATTCGATGATATATTTTAAAAGGTGGGTTTTTTAATGTTTAAATATTTGTCGTTTGTTTATCTTACATATCTCCGCATGTGGAATTAGGAATATCTTCATAGAAAACCAATAAAATAATAGTGGTTACTGACAGCAGAATTTTTTTCATTCCTACGTCTTAATTTAAAAAATCGCAATTAAATTGTGTTTTAAAAGCGACTTTCAAAGAACAGCGTGAACAAACACTACCACTCCACCTTGACGTCTGTTTTCTTTTAGCCGGCAAGTCCTGAAAGAAAAACGACTAATATGTTTCTGAGATGCCCGCTAACAATACTACAATTTCCGGATGTACCAAGTACCGTTTAATTACATTTTTAGAAGTTAATCCCATTAGATATATGTATAACCAACACAAAATTGACAAGGACACAGCGATTTTCCTCATTGTTTTTACTGTAACGAAGCTTTTATTAATTCAATTAATTTATTAACTATATTTTTTACTTAAGGAACCAATATACGAGGGTTACTCGGAAATTATTTCAATGTTAAGCATTTCATTCATTCTTACTGGTCGTTTGAGAGCCTTTACATCCTGTCATTGAGATGTAAGTTGCATCACTATTCAGACACAGCGTATAAAGTGGACCTTTTAAAATTGACTAATCTTTTAACTAATGAAACATGTACACTGTTTGAGTCAATTATGTATTACATTAGAAAAAAATTAAATATATACTTAAGACAAAACAAATTATGGTCAAAGAAATTATCTATCAGATTCATCTAAATTTTGAAAACAAATGATTTGTTCAGCTGTCAATGATCATTTAGTAAAGAAAATTTCATTACGTTTATGCTTAAAAGTTTAATGATTTCACGTTTAATTATAAAAACTATTTATTTTAAATTATTTTTAATTAGTATTTATAATATATATATATAAAAATTCGTATGAAATGCGTCAGTCAGCAACCAAGTGGACGATTGTATTTGCTGACAAGGTCGTTGTATCGACCATAGAACTTACGAAAAGATGACTTCAAACGAGACTGTTGATAGTCCTGTTTTATCAACTTGCTTGCCTCGCCTTAGAAACTGTTCATACGAAGAGCATTGCCCTTGGGTATTGAATTAACTGAGAGACAACAACACCGTATGCAGGTAACTTGATTTAAGCAATTTCTTTTTTTGAGATTAATAAGGATACATTTGTGACGTTATTAGTTTGATATCGTCAGCAAAAACTTTTCCTTGTTATTCGTTTACACATTACGATGGTCATTTTCCATTAACGTTTGAGGTTTTTAACACTCTTCGATTACCTATGTAGAAGCAAAAAAAATTGTTCAAGATTGTTTTAATGAATTTTCTAAGACCTAAAAAGATCGAATTTAAACTTGTTTATGTGATTTCTTCAAAGGATATTTAACAAAAAAAAAACTACCCTGGCATGTTTTGTTGACTTTTTGCGAAACAATTAAAACATATCACGATGAAAGAAAAAATCCACGTTCACTTCTTTTTCATTTGAATATTTAACTATCATCATATCTTCTATTCAGACAAGGTCTAGTCGGCATCAATGTGCGCTACATTAAATCGGTGTCAAAATCGTCTGGACTATTATACATTGGAGACAGAGCGGAGGTCCTTAGATCAGTATATTTGTTTTGAGCAGACATGTCATATAAATGTACCTCTTCTATTTCATCCTGGGACGGGGAACTTCGATGGCATTCATATTTATTTTCCTCTAGGCAGTTTCCTTAAAACAATTGTCAATATTTCTTGTCACCATTAATGTATTATGGGAGATTAACTGTTCAATATATTGAGAGATTATACGTTAATTAATGTTTGTGTTACAAAATACATTCCAGATCAGTATCATTAGGAATAAGACTGTTCATTCCTATTTGACTCTCGTATGTCTCCTTTATTTCTTGTTTACTTTTTCTGGCCATCCTTAAGACAAAAATAAAATGTGTTGTTTTTTTTAAATCACGATTAAACATTTCATATAAACAATCTGCAAAAACTAAAATCATAAAAGTGTTAATGCATTAGTAAGAACACTAACCGGGTTCTCGTAAAAACCACGAGTCCAGCAGCAGCAACGAGGGAAATGGATCCGATAAGTGTGAAGGCTACATACTTCCAAGGGTTATCACTTCCATCTACAATGCAACATAAGATTTTCTTTAATCATCATGACATAGATTCCCATAGGAAACAAATTGTTTGTTTCTTTTAGGTAACGTACTGATGTACATTAACAGTAATTTAATAAATGTTTACTTACTTTTTAAAATCAATCTATTCATTTGTTTTAAAAGGATGTAAATATGAACAATAAAATGCCTTCTTTGATGATTCGCGCAGGGTATGAAGGTAGCGATCATTGCAGAAAAAAATTACAAGAACCGCTTTAGGGGATTATGATTTTTTTCTGCAATGTCGCCACCTTTATTACCCACATAAATCACTTAAGAAAGCAGTTATTTGTTTAATGACGTACTCCGTTTTGTCATCAATCCAAAAAGCTGTTTTGGGTACTTTGCATATGCATATGCTAACTGTTCATAGGTTGATTCAAAAAATGAAACGATTTATTCTTGAATATGTGTGTTTATCATGCTATTCCTTGAAAAATCATCATAAATATCCACGGCAATGTTTTAACAGGTTAAGATTGGGAGGTTGTCAGATATTTTACTATAATTCTGAGGTCAAACTGGAACATTTTTTTACGATTCATTATTTTTTGTAAATATTCTTTACGTGTGCGTTTTATTATATTAATAATACATTCATATGTTGGTAATATGTTATAATTGTACGATGTTATGGATAGATATTTATCTTAATGATAAAGCTATTTGATTCTTACTCTTAGTTGGAATATCAACGCATCCAAACCTCAAGTCACAGAAATGTAAGGGACAGTCACACTTGCTGTTGCAGAATCTTCCATAGTATGGAGGGGGACAGGTTCCAGTACAGTTCAATCCATACCTACCAAACGGACACTCAACAAATAGACTTAAATTCGTTTAAAATGTAAACTGTAGAGTTTGTTAGTCATCTTTAAATTAGAAAGTAGCAAATATCCACTCACCAACACACAATCCGTTGAACCGATCTTTATAAAAATTAGAGCAGCATCTATACATAAATATCTTCAATTTATAATAGAGCGATAAAATTGATAAATATTTTTAGAATCAGTGTTTTTGTCATGCATTCATCTTACCTATTTCCACATGTAGAATTAAGAACATCTTCAGAGAAAACCAATAAAACAGTTTGAATTACTAACAGCAGAGGTTCTTTCATTGTTACGTCTTCAATTTAAAAACGTATTTAAACCGTTTTATAAACGCTATTTTCAAAAATAGCTTGAACAAAATTTACAACATTCCAGCTTAACATTAGTTTTCTAGCAGTCGGCCAGTCAGGAGGTACGATTAATATGTATCTAAGTTAAACACTTACAATAGTTAATTTCCTGTTTCATCAAACACTTTATGATTACAAGTATTCTTTAGAAGTAATTTCCCTTTGCCTTATTATGTAAAAGCAGCACTAATTTTGACAAGGACACAGCGATGTTCCACTATTTCCACTGAAATATAGCTTTCATTAATTAGCTTCAAACAATTTGTCCAAAAAAATTATATCTAAAAAAGGAATCAACATGATATTTAAGTTCATTAATGTAGCTCTATATGAAAAATCTGATCAACAGATTTAAAAGTTCTTGTTCTGTGCCCCCCCCCCCCCAAAAAAAATAAACTTGCAATTTAAGGTGAACATTAATAACTTATTTATTTGATTTTTTTATTGCATTCTATCAAGTATTTAGTAATAAAAAATTCCTTTAAAACACTTACTACGGGTATCATTTTACTTGTGCAACAAAGAAATTGATTCCTGCATTGAATTAATTAAGTTATTGCGTTCAATTGATAAAGCATAAAGTATCACGGCTCTATCAATACATAATACTTTCTTGAATCCATATTTTTTCAATACTTTGGCAAAGATTTATTTAATTGTTTAGTATTTAGTTCATTCTCACTTGTCGTTTGAGAGCCTTTACATCCAATATTCATGTCACAGAGAAGTAAGGGACATTCATATTTGCTTTGGTACAGACGTCTATAGTACAAAATGATACAACACAGATCAGACAATGCGTATCATGTGCACATTCTTCAAATTGACTCCATTTTATACATAATTGAACTTGCATGTATGTAAACTAGACTTTTGTTGCTATAGCAACAAATGGGTTTCCGGTTAAAATATATATATTAATCTGTAAGAAATTGCTTTTTACATATAGAAAAAAATCATGGATATAAAATTTACTGTAAAGGACATTTCCAGAGCTTACTTCCATTTCCAACAACTAAAATGAAGAAAAAAACTTAATTTTAGAGTACTTCCTGTGACGACCGGAAGTAACGCTGATTATATATATATATATATATATATATATATATATATATATATATATATATATATATATATATATATATATATATATATATATATGATAATATAGCTAAAGACTTCTGTCCAAACTTGGCTGAAAACATCAAGAACACGTGGAAGAGATACCTGGACGACTGCTTCATTATCTGGAACCAGGAAATCCTTGATTTAGAAACATTCCATGAACTTTTAAATAATATAGACCCTGACATCAAATTTACGATTGAAGAAATTCAACATGATATTTCATTATTGGATATTTGTATAACTCACGAGGGAGAGAGTTTATCTACAGATATCTACTATAAACCAACGGATACGCACCAATACCTCCATTTTAATTCATGCCACCCAAGGCACACAAAACGCGCGATTCCATACAATTTAGCTCGGAGGATATGCACCATAGTGAGCGATGAAAAGGAAAGGAACCAACGTCTGGAAGAAATGAAAAAATATCTTCGTAACCAAGGATACCCTATAAAATTAATCGAAGATGGAATTCTGAAAGCTAAAAATCTCGACAGAAAACAATTAATTAATCCTCCGTCCCCTGATATAACAACACAAGAAATCCTTCCATTTGTTACCACCTACAATCTAAAAAATAAAAACATCACACCGTTTGTTAAACATCTAAACGACGTACTCAAAACAGATGAAAGGATGTCTAAAGTTCTCGGAAATTTCCGCGTAATAGAAAGTAAAAGACAGCCTAAAAATCTGAAACGCATACTTTGCAAATCAAACTTATGCAATAACAATTTGCATACAGTAAGAAAATGTCCAGGTCAACGATGTGGAACCTGTCCATATTTAAAAGAAGGAAACATCTTTAAAATCGGAGAGCGGGAATTTAAAGTAAACTCCAGCATGACGTGCGGAACCAAAAACTTAATATATTGTATAATATGCGGGGATGTGAACAATACTACATCGGCGAAACCGGAACGTCACTCCGTACTAGGATCCGAGTTCACAAACAGCAAATACAATATCCGGAATACCGTAAAATAAAAGTTAGCGAACATTTAGATATTTGCGGGAAAGGCCATTTTACCGTGATTCCGCTTTATAAATTTTATAGCGACAACGTACTTGAAAGGAGAGAAAAAGAAAAACATTTTATACGAACTCTCAAACCATCTTTAAACAGTGATATAGCAAAAAATTAATATGTATCTGTATTTACTTTGCTTAACTATGCAATAACATGAACGTTATAAACTGTTTCCTTATACTATATTGTGACGTCATTGTATTGTTTGTATAACGTCATGAATTTTAACGTCACTAACGTCACTTGTTTTTAAATGTATTGTAAAACGTCTGAGGAAGAA
This sequence comes from Magallana ariakensis, assembly GCA_020458035.1. Lineage (NCBI taxonomy): Eukaryota > Metazoa > Mollusca > Bivalvia > Ostreida > Ostreidae > Magallana > Magallana ariakensis. The sequence continues at coordinate 68,818,668 of CM035814.1, read as the reverse complement.
ATAAAAGCGCTTACGTTTTACGATTAGTGTTGTTTATTTTTTTTCAATTTAATATATATTGCCGGACACTGTGACTTTTTATTTTATTTGGATATATATATATATATATATATATATATATATATATATATATATATATATATATATATATATATATATATATATATATATATATATATATATGATTATATATAAATATTATACCAGTACAGATTAAACCGATTACGGAACGAGCTAATAAGTTGAATAATAAACGTGAATGATAGTTTGTACATGAAACCAAAAAGATGATGATGGTGGTATGGCTAAGAAAAAAATCAGGATGCTTTAGTTGATGTGTATTTTGGTGAAGTCACTTAATTTGTTCATGCCGTCAGGGCGGAATGACTTCAGTCTATGCATCCAAAATTTTTTCTTTATTTTTTCTCTCCGCATCTGTCCAGTCTGGGCTGTGATCAATAACCAAAACCATCATGTCCTCCCATTTGTGACCATCTAAGTTAAAATGTTCCCCGACGGGTTCTTTAATTTTCTTAGATTTGATGGTGGAACGATGATTATTGATGCGCCTGCGGAGGTCTCCTGTTTCCCCTACGTAATATTTACGTAATACGTAATAATACCATTGTCAGTACGACAAGAAATATTTGCAAAAATTTTGTAAGTACGGCCAGTAATGGGGCTAGAAAAGTCGTCTGCATCAGAGCTGTGTTTGCACAATAGACATCTGGTGTCAGAACAAGTTTTAAAGCCACCATTAGGTAGAGGGTTCTTTAGTTTGGTTCTTACCACCATGTCCTTAAGATTTCTAGGGCGCTTGAAAGCTGCCATTGGGGGGTTTTTGAAGACCTCAACCATTTTATTATTGCTGTAAAGGATTGGCAGGTTCTTCTTTAGAACTGCATTTAGACCCCTAAGTACAGGGTGGTAAGTAGTGACAAATGGGAGTTTGTTGTCTTCGTTTTTAGGTTTGTATTTCAAAAGGGATAATCGATCCTTTTTAGCTAAATCATCAATTGCATTTTGTACAGAGTGCGAGCTGTAGCCCCTGGCACATCAGTGGGATTTTAGGAGTTTACTTTGCTCAGAGTAAAGTTCTTCAGTTGAACAAATACGTCTGACTTTGGTGGCTAGGCCTTTTGGTATGCCTCTAAACGTATGAGGTTGGTGGCAGCTAGACGTCATTAAATTGAGGTGGGAATCTGTAGGTTTAGTATGAAGATTGAAATTGAGTTTACCATCTACTAAAGTGAAGTAGCGTCAAGAAACGTATTGTTGAATGAGGAAATTTCAGTCGTAAATTTGATAGAATGATGAAAAGAATTGACAAAGGTAATAAAATCATCAAGGTTGTTTCTGTTGTCAACCCACTTCATTTCGATGTCGTCTACGAAGCGCAACCAACTAAGAGGTTTGAAAGGTGACTGTGTAAGTAGGTTGCGCTCTAGATTACCCATGGATATTGTGGCATAAAATGGTGCCATTTTGGTGCCCATAGCAGTGCTGTAGTGGTGTAAAGGGATGTAACATCCATCGTCACAAGAATAGCATTATTACACAAACATCCCGCATGATGAAGGTATTGCAGCCTGTAAAGAAGTATGGGACGCTAGGGAGGTTCAGATCCCTACAACTGAATCTCTCATCAAGCTCCTAGAGCATGTTCTGTAATTCAATAATTTTATGTTCAATGGAGAACATTACCTTAAAGTCAGGGGCACTGCTATGGGCACCAAATTGGCACTATCTTATGCCAATATATTCATGGGTAATCTATATTATATATATATATATATATATATATATATATATATATATATATATATATATATATATATATATATATATATATATATATAATAAGCACAAACATTGCAATAACTCTCAAATTGACATATACCTGCCCATAGTGAATGATATAGATATACATAAAGCACAGAGAAATTCACCTTATTGGAGCTCCACCTCCGCCCCGGCCGGGGCTTGAACTCACGACCTCTGGAACCCATTCTCCTAGCAGTGAGCGGCCACCGCGCTAACCACTACGCCATCTAGGCAAGACAGTAATCTTGCTTTCGATGACGAAGGGAACCTAGCGCGCCGGTCTCTGTGCTTTATGTATATCTATATCATTCACTATGGGCAGGTATATGTCAATTTGAGAGTTATTGCAATGTTTGTGCTTATTATATATGTATATATCTATGCAATGTGTATCGTCCCGATCCTCTCAAATTGTCGTTTAACTGTATTCCACCTGTATCTCAAACGACCGTGTAGTGAGCGACCGGCGCGCTAGGTTCCCTTCGTCATCGAAAGCAAGATTACTGTCTTGCCTAGATGGCGTAGTGGTTAGCGCGGTGGCCGCTCACTGCTAGGAGAATGGGTTCCAGAGGTCGTGAGTTCAAGCCCCGGCCGGGGCGGAGGTGGAGCTCCAATAAGGTGAATTTCTCTGTGCTTTATGTATATCTATATCATTCACTATGGGCAGGTATATGTCAATTTGAGAGTTATTGCAATGTTTGTGCTTATTATATATATATATATCTATGCAATGTGTATCGTCACGATCCTCTCAAATTGTCGTTTAACTGTATTCCACCTGTATCTCAAACGACCGTGTAGTGAGCGACCGGCGCGCTAGGTTCCCTTCGTCATCGAAAGCAAGATTACTGTCTTGCCTAGATGGCGTAGTGGTTAGCGCGGTGGCCGCTCACTGCTAAGAGAATGGGTTCCAGAGGTCGTGAGTTCAAGCCCCGGCCGGGGCGGAGGTGGAGCTCCAATAAGGTGAATTTCTCTCTGCTTTATATATATATATATATAATTAAAAACGCGTTTATCGTAACTTATCTAATTTCTTCCCACATGTCGACATCTTCCTCAACGGCCCGTTGAAAAACCTGTGTGAATTACAGAATATTATTTTAATATCTACGCTTGTTTATTTTTGCTGTCAACTAGTTGTAAAGGTAATACACTCAAATTATATCAATTTCTATTGAACTATCGACTATCAACTACTTACAAAACCATAATATTTTGCTGTATCAAGCACCGTATAATTACAGGTTTTAAAGCATTTCCTCAATTCCTTTAGTCAGCAAAACGTTGTTCCTTATTCATTTCATTGTGATAAAGGGTTTTTTTAATTAATTTTTTATATTTCTAATAATGTAACCGAAAAGGAAACAATATGATAACTAGGTACAGAACTGAAGGTCTACAGGAAAGTTCTTATTGCAAAATCTGTAAACAGATAGCCATGCTATGACCTTGAATTGCTAGTATTACATATTGGTCCTTTTGATACTTATGTATACCTAGATACTGCGCAATTAAATGTGGTAATGATAACTAACAGAACGAACTCTGTGACTCTTGTAGCACTGCGTAGTATTCCTAAATAATGTTATAAAACCAGGTGCATAATACGGACACAATAATATCCAAATTGAGAGTTTATAAGCAAACTGTCATATTTGCCGATTCTGTGTCTGCATCGATAGTTCTGGTACTCTATATTGAGTCATGTATTGCTTATTCTATATAACCTTTGTAACATTTTAGCCATGTATGAATGAATGTATTATGAGTAAGTGATGCCTCATACCCAGATGGGGGACGCCGAGACTCAGGACTCGGAGACTCAAATCCTACATCTATACTCTTTGATAGACAGTTCTGACAGTTTTGTTACTTTATTAATATAACACTGGAATTTGGACACTCATGATCATCGTATATGGGCCGAACTAGTCAGACCTGTCCATCATAAGTAAAATATTATATATACCCATGTAAAATGATGTTAAGCAGATTTTATATTTTTTTTGGCTGTAGAAATTTATTTTGGGTTTTAATTAAGCTTATAGAGATCTTTGATTTGGGCTGCTTTTAATTGACTATACGATCACGCTTGTTAAAAAACTACTTGGTAACCAACATTTGGACTTGCTGATTACTCGGGAGGAAGGCTTAAAAATCCATGGGCTATTGTTTCCTGCAAGCAAACAATTTTAACAATTAATGGCGCACAAAAACGTTTGGACCTTATTTTTTACTTAATTTCTTTAAGCATTATATTAAAATACTTGGTTTATAAAAACCTCAAGATGCTAATTAAGCGAGCGTTTTATTCTAAAATCATTGGTCATATTTTCCTTAAATTAACTGAAAAGTAATGTAATACATTTAATCATTATTATAAAAGATATTATTTTTATCATGGTTTTTTTCCGATAATCATTTAACCATTTATGAAAATACATGTATGATTTTAAGAGTTTTGCAGGTGCATAAAGTTACAAGCCGTGAGCATCAAATAGTTTCTTCATCAAATCAGCTTAAATCTATACCTCTTTACTCATTCTTGTCAGCTTGACTATGAACTATATATTGGAATTTTCAGGACATTTACAGTCACTGTGAATGCGTTGGTTTTTTTTAGCTGTTCCATAATGGTTCTGTTAATATACCTCGAAACTAATCAGATGCAATTGTGTTCTTATTGAATTACGGGGAAATAGTTTTCGTCGTGGATTTCATTAACATTCACAGTGCGCAAATTATTTTGAATCTTTCAGATACAAGTGTATTGGTTTATTCTAGATAGGTTCCCCCATTGGAGGCCAAAAAATTGAATGAGGAGTTCGTAACGGCGGGGCTGTTCTCTGATATATCGTCCTCTTAGTTTTCTGAAAGTTGAATATAATAAAATAGTTCCTAAAACGTCAATATAGGATGACTGTGTTTACTTTCCCATATAAATTTGTTGCATGGGAAAAGATCGACACATCTTAGGAAAACATTTTGAAAATAGAATTCTTAAGCCTGTTACTAGTGTAGATTCACTTTGTATCAAACGCTGCATAATTGAATTATGTTTATGTAATTTCGATTAACATTGTGTAAATTCAACCCTAAACGTACCAGGAGACAAAACCTCTCTCCATTATTCTATAGCAGAAACACAGTTTTACTAGCAAAGAAAGCTGATTGTCTCTCATGAAGAAATAAGGAAACGATAAATTGTGCATGCATGCATTCATATACATCTTGTAAGTTCCCATATAAAACGAATCGCGGGTATTTTAAGGCTTCACGATTAATTTCACAGCGATGTATAGAATGTGACGTATCTATACTTTACACGATATAAAGTCATAATTAACTTTGACGTCACGATCTGAATTCCGTTTGATAGTTCTCAGGGAATGTATCGTAACGTTATAAGTGAATTGTATTGATCATAAATAAAACCGCTTGTTTCCTTACCATAGACGCTGTTGTTACATGTAATACTAACGATAATAGATTTAATATTATTAATATTGGGTATCAAATATTTAGAAGTTTTAAAACTTCCTATTAGGAGATGACTATTTATTTACTAATGGTTTGGAGACTTTTTCTGCTACGTGTTAACTAATCAAAGGAGATATTTTAATGCATGTAAAAACAGCTTGACGCAAATGAAAGATCAATGCAATCTTAGTATATTTTGCGTGAAATTGGGAAATAAAAAAGTACCAGTGTGATTCAAGCTGGGGAAACCTACAAATCGACCCGGTTTTTGTCACTTGAGCTTAAACAGTAAAATTGTGCCTAATTTCTAGGATGGGGCGAACTGTTTTGACAATATTTTAAATAAACATAATATTCATATGAACCCCTATCGAGAACTGCAAAATACATGACTTATCGAAGTATTTTAAATAAAAATATTTTTGATTTAATGTCATTAATCACTTGCGCCGATGGGATTTATATAGACCATTTGCGTCTTAGGATACGCACTTCACGTGAATAAGAATTTTATATGACGTATAAAGAAAGTGTTGAATATCGCTGGTAATTTAAGTAATAAAGATTTAAAGAAATTCACCCAGTTAAAGTGTTTTTTCGATAATTAAAACAGAGCCGTTTTCCGATATTATCATTGTCACGACAGCCGACGTGACTGTTCAGTCAAACACAACAAGATTCGATTTCTATTTACAATTTTTTATATAAAATAAAACCAAACAAATATACATAATATATACACATCATGAACAATGAAATTTGAAGTTCTCTATCGTCCCAAGTCTCCATCATGGGCATGTAGAACAGTAGAGGCATGGAGTGAGACAGTGGCAAACAGCTGCAGGTAATACCATGGCGATGGACTGCCAGAAACTGGATAAGGACCTTATTGAATTAAACAATAAACATATTTTTAATTTACATGATTAATATACCTTGCATAAACATAGGCTAAGTCACACGGACTTAAATATAACCTTATGGCAACAACAGCACGCCATACAACAGCACGAAATCACAGCGAATACGAGCACTGCATACCGTTAAGAGTATCACACTACTTAACAAAGAATAAACACGTCTAAGCAATAGACAAATAACACCGTACTACACGGCAAAAATACAAATATATCATGCATTTATATGCAAGTATAAAGCACGCACACTCGACACGTGACCACACAGGAACACGCGCGAGCAAACACCTATGTTTAACAGTTCTACCTCGTAAAACCAGTATATCAAAAAGTAACAAAAAATGCTAAATATAAACTCAACAGTAATGTAAAAAGGCTAAGCTGTAGTTAAATTACAAGAGTACAAAATATTTTAACTTACCCCTAGTAGGAGAAAGGGTTACTCAAACCTTAGCTGCTTATACCTGCCATGGAGAAATCGTGGCCACTGTCTGCCAGGTCTGCAGTGCGGCAGTTTAAATAAGATAAATAAACAATAGAAAAGAACTGACTAATACTATAGCTGACACCGTGTCCAGAGAGGTACACTACGGGTATACACAAAACTAGTTACACAAGAACGTTTAAGAGGTTCCCTACAGGATACTAATATGTAAAAAATATATAACAGTAAATACTGATCCGTGACAACAACTTTTAAAACTGACAATTTAAATTCAAAGATACATTTGAAAAAATTTACAAAAATATATTTACAAACGACTTAGACAGTCGGCTCCAACATTATCTGAGCCCTTAATAGAAATAATTCGAAATCTATAAGGTTGTAATAATAACGCCCATCGCATCAATCGAGCATTGGATACTTTAGCTTGTGTCAAGTATACTAACGGTTGATGATCTGTTTCTAGAAGAAACTCCTTTCCGTATAGATATCGCCGGAATTTTTGCACTGACCATACTATCGCTAAGCACTCTTTCTCTATCGTGGAGTAGTTTACTTGCCCTTTGGTAAGTTTTTTGCTGGCATACGCGACCGGCTTCTTCACACCATCCTAGTATTGAAGTAAAACTGCGCCGACTCCCAAATCAGAAGCGTCTGTCTGTAAAATAAACGTTTCATTCAAATTTGGCAATTTCAAAACATGCGTTACCATAAGAACCGATTTGAGGGCTGTAAAGGCGTTCTCCTGTGCTTCTCCCCACACAACCGTGTTAGATAACCTTTTCTTGGTAAGATCTGTCAGTGGTGCTGTTACAGCAGAAAAGTTTGGTATGAACTTGCGATAGAATCCTACCAGACAGAGAAAGGAACGTACTTGCTTCTTTGTAGAGGGCCTTGCGAAATTCGAAATGGCTGACACTTTGTCCGGAAGTGGTCGAAGTTCCTCGTTTCCTGCAATGTGACCTAGACACTCAAGACTACTATATCCTATGAAACATTTGCTAGGTTTGACAGTAAGGTTTGCAGCACGAAGTCTCTGTAAAAAGTCTTTGATAACAGAAACATGTTCTCGAAACGTACGAGTAAAAATAATGACATCGTCAATAAAGTTATCAACACATTGCATTCCTTCAAGAAGTTTTCTCATAAGACGACTAAAACTAGCAGACGCATTGACTAACCCGAACGGTATCACTGAAAATTGGTACAAACCCATCGGAGTCTGGAACGCTGTGATCTCCTTCGATGGTTGCCCCAAAGGTAACTGCCAGTAGCCCTTAGAAAGATCGAATTTAGACACATATCTACATCCTGACAATTGAACAAAAATGTCATCAGCGTTAGGAATTGTTTCAGCATCAAAAACAGTGATTTTATTGATTGCACGAAAGTCAATACAGAATCTGTTTGTCCCGTCCTTCTTCTTTACAATAACTATGGGTGAACAATATGGACTTGACGACTGCTCAATTACACCCGCTTCTATCATCTTTCGCACTTCTTCACACACAGTATCTCGGGAAACGAAAGGAAGAGGATATGGTTTCGTTCGGACTGGTTCACTTGTCGTCAACTTGATTTCGTGGACTGCCAAATTCGTCACACCAGGAACATCTGATAAAATATCTTCAAAATCATCAAGTAATGTTCGTATTTCACTCTTTTTTTCTTCAGAGAGTTCATCACTTACTTTGACCTTCCCAGCCCCTTCCGTTTTTTCCTGTCCCGGAGAATCGCACAATTCATCATCATCGTCATCGTCGTCAGCAAGATCTACGACTGCAACTCCTGCAATTCCTAAAACACCTGCATCATTCTCATTGTCTCTGTCAATGTATAATTTTAACATGTTTGCATGAAATGTTTTAGTTTTACCGTCCATGTTAATTCTGTAATCTACATTACCGACTTTTCCAAGTATCTCATACGGACCTCTCCATTGCAGTAAAGGTTTATTACTCGATGTCGGCAACAAGACTTATACCTTTTCACCCACTTTCATGTCTCTCTTCTTCGCACGTTTGTTGTAGTTGACGCGGTACCGTTGCGTTGCCTTTTCCAGGTTCTCCTTGCCTATCGTGCACGTTGACTCAATCCGCTCTTTGAGATCTACAATGTATTGATATGTTGTACGAACTTCAGGATCATTTACCTCTTTAGTCCAGAGTTCACGCAAAATTGTCATCGGTCCTCTCACTGTTCGTCCATACACCAGTTCAAAAGGCGAGAAACCTAAACTTTCCTGAGTAGCGTCACGGTAGGCGAATAAAGCTGCTGATAGATACTTGTCCCAATCCTTCGGTCTCTCTGCACATAAACGGCGTAGAATCTGTTTCAGCGTGCCATTGAAGCGTTCAACAAGACCATTGCACATTGGGTGGTAAGGTGTAGTAGTCAGCTGCCTAAAGGAAAGAATGCGACTCGTCTCTGCCATCAGCTCTGACGTAAATTGCGTTCCCTGATCCTTAAGCATTTCTTTCGGATCTCCAATTCTACAAAATATATCAATCAAAGCTTCAGCAACTTTCTCTGTCTCTATACCTTTAAGTGCTACAGCCTCCGGATAACGAGTAGCGAAGTCCACCAGCGCCAAAATATAGCGATTGCCCTTGTCCGTAGCTGGCTGTATCGGCCCTACTAAGTCTACTGCTACACGTTGAAAAGGGACATCGATGAGCGGCATTTCTCCTAGAGGAACCCTTGTTGTCCTTCCTTTAGGAGTCGTTCTTTGACAAATGTCACACGATCTACAATAACGACGCACATCTGCCTGCACCCCAGGCCAATAGAATTCAGACATAACTTTATTTGCTGTCCTACTTGAGCCTAAATGTCCTGTCATTAATGAATCGTGTGCAAGAGACATTACTTTGTTTCTCAAAGGTTTTGGCAGGATAGGTTGAGACAATTTCTTATTATTTTCAACCGTAGGTGATTGAAAAGATCGATACAAAATACCTTTTTTCCGGAAGAATCTGACTTTGCTGCTTTCGTCTGCAGGTTGTTCAGCTAGCTGCCTTATCCTGTACAATGATTAATCTTCTTCTTGAGCTCTGATGACGTCATCTGGACAAAACGCAAGTTCTGGTTCAATTATATCAGGTACATGAAGAGGTTTGTCCTTCTTACCTTCCCGCTTCGCCTGCTGACGCGTCATCACCGCATTCGCCTGACTCGGCTTCCAGTTCCGGTCTGGATCAGATGGGTCTCGGGCTTTTGGGATATTTCCTATTATAAGCTCAAATAAAAGGATTTTTCAAACACCAAGCATCAACTTCACCCACAAAATATGGCGTATCAATACTCACACGAGCGATCGGTGTCTCAATCTGTGATCCGTCTGCAAGGATGCAAATCCGCTTGCTTCCTGTCAGTTGCTCCTCTGGAACTAACGCTTGACGAACAACAACCCCATTACACCCAGTGTCTCTCAACACTTTCACAAAATGTTATTAAGTATACCATCACTGGTAGGCATGCTACCTGCCGATGCACTAGCGTTACAAGAAGTGTTCAGTATACTAAAATTGTTGGCAGAGGATACGGATGAGGTAGTAGTTACTGTAGTAAATGCAGCACATTTGCCTGGATTACTGCTACCCAAAGATTCTTTTCCGTCGACTGCCATCCCAACAGAATTTCGTCCCTTTGAACACTGATATGAGAAGTGGCCTGGTTTGCGACACTTGTAGCACGTAACATCCATCCTTGGTTTAGGTGGTTGATCTTTGGTTTTCGCCGCGGTTTCCTTCTGATCTCGCTGGACCTGAGGTTTGGATTGAATAGAATTCTGAGTATCAACTGAAGTGTCCTTTCTGCTAGAATTAACTAATGTTTGAATGTTAGCACATCTTGCCTCCTTATATTGATCAGCTAAAGCACACATATCTTGAATGTTATTGGGAATGCGTTCCTTAAGAAACAAAATTAAGTCTTTGTTGCATATTGATAGAAATTGATCACGCAGAACTAAGTCATATAGTCCTTGAAAAGTCTTGTTCACTTTCCCAAGTTCTATCCATCTGTCGAGATAGCTCCCTAATCTAACAGAAAACTGGGTAAACGTCTCACCTCTTTCTGGGCGACATCTGCGGAATTGCTGTCTAAACCCATCCTCAGTCCTCTCGAAACGTTTCAACAAAGCTGCCTTCAGAGTTGCATAGTCTAGGGCCCTCTATTGTGGCAGAAGAGAGTATATGTCCAACGCTTTTCCCCCTAGCAACGCACTAAGGTTTACCGCCCACGTTTCGATGTTCCACTTCTGTGCTGTAGCATAACGCTCAAAACGACGTAAATATGAATTAATATCATCTTTTGTTTCTTCAAAGAACAGGCATTTTAGGCACTTTAGCAGAAGCATTACTAGACATATCGGCCTTAGTTTCTTGTAACTGTTGTTCGAGCTTAAGTAAAGTTTCTTTTCGGCACTTTAGCAGAAGCATTACTAGACATATCGGCCTTAGTTTCTTGTAACTGTTGTTCGAGCTTAAGTAAAGTTTCTTTGTACTTACTTTCAGCTTCAGCAATACCTTTAGCTTCCGCTATTTTCATCCTCTCCAACTCCAGATCTTCTCTCTTCAACTGATACTCTTTCTCCTCTTTCTCCTTAGATCTCTCTGCTGCTCTCAACTCCCGATAATGAGCTTGCTGATCCAAGATAAATTTCTGAAGTTCTGTCCCCTTCAACTCCAGCTTTCTCCCGTGTTCTGTTAGTTCATGTAGTGTTGGTGACTCCATCTTAACTCTGCTAACTAACACTAACAGAAAAAAAAATCATACAAGAGAAAAAGCGTATATAAAAATACAATGCTTCTAGTATCAATATACCTGACCTCTCAACACTCGAGAGTTATTACATATACACAACCTGAGTAACCTTTCTCCGTTCGGGGTCCTCCCATATAACACCACCAGATAAAATATGGCATTCCACAAAGTACTGAAAAATATAACAAAACTATAAGTTCTTAAGAACAATATTCAAAATGAACTAACAAAAAATGTGTTGACTGAACAGCTATCCCACTCCTGACACCATTTTGTCACGACAGCCGCCGTGACTGTTCAGTCAAACACAACAAGATTCGATTTCTATTTACAATTTTTTATATAAAATAAAACCAAACAAATATACATAATATATACACATCATGAACAATAACATTTGAAGTTCTCTATCGTCCCAAGTATCCATCATGGGCATGTAGAACAGTAGAGGCATGGCGTGAGACAGTGGCGGACAGCTGCAGGTAATACCATGGCGATGGACTGCCAGAAACTGGATAAGGACCTTATTGAATTAAACAATAAACATATTTTGAGTTACATGATTGATATACCTTGCATAAACATAGGCTAAGTCACACGGACTTAAATATAACAGCACGCCATACAACAGCACGAAATCACAGCGAATACGAGCACTGCATACCGTTAAGAGTATCACACTACTTAACAAAGAATAAACACGTCTAAGCAATAGACAAATAACACCGTACTACACGGCAAAAATACAAATATATCATGCATTTATATGCAAGTATAAAGCACGCACACTCGACACGTGACCACACAGGAACACGCGCGAGCAAACATCTATGTTTAACAGTTCTACCTCGTAAAACCAGTATATCAAAAAGTAACAAAAAATACTAAATATAAACTCAACAGTAATGTAAAAAGGCTAAGCTGTAGTTAAATTACAAGAGTACAAAATATTTTAACTTACCCCTAGTAGGAGAAAGAGTTACTCAAACCTTAGCTGCTTATACCTGCCATGAAGAAATCGTGGCCACTGTCTGCCAGGTCTGCAGTGCGGCAGTTTAAATAAGATAAATAAACAATAGAAAAGAACTGACCAATACTATAGCTGACACCGTGTCCAGAGAGGTACACTACGGGTATGCACAAAACTAGTTACACAAGAACGTTTAAGAGGTTCCCTACAGGATACTAATATGTAAAAAATATATAACAGTAAATACTGATCCGTGACAATCATAGCTTCGGGCTAAAAATAGCAGCGATGGAAATTAATTAAGAGTCACACTTCCTTAAATTGAAACACAACTATAGCATGTGTACTGAACTTTTTTTCACAACACTTGTTAAAGGTGTGCTATAAATGGTTTGATATGATCTGAACATATTGAATCTTTCTTAATGACAAATTTATCATGTGAAGCTAAATAAACATAACTTCAAATTTTTAAATTACCAATCAGCATTAGATCATTTATAAAATAAAAGTATGACCCCTTCACGGTAACTGCAGTACTACTCTCTTGCAGGTCAAATTGATATACATTGTTTAAATAGGTAGATAATTAAATGACGTAATTGAAACAATTGACGTTACGTCATATTTCACCATATAATGTCATTTTGCCCTGCAAAAGAGCAGTACCGCAGTTACCGTATAGGCTAGTAGTAGTAATTGTTAAAAGTGCTACATGTCAGTACAACAAATTAAATTTAATTATAACATTTAAATAAAGTATTAGTACTTTGTCTTAAAAGACATATAAGAGACTGAGAAACGAAAGGTTACGTCCCTTTGCATTAAAGTCTTTTATAAATTAAACCATTACATTTAAAATTATGAATATCCATATCTTTTCTTCTTTTTGACATTTAAACTAGACTAAGTGTTTTTGCTACCATATCTTGTACACTTTACTTTTTCATTTAAAAGTATACATGTAACTTGTCATTTTCACAAATTATCATAATTGACATCAATGTTTTTGTCTTGTGCATCTAAGTCGAAGCGCTAGTCAGTTTTAAATTATTGGTGCATTTTCCATCCTCTACAACATTATCTCTACAATATTTAAAGGTTCTGAAATCTAACGGTGTTACTGGTTTGGTATAACAACACTTTTCGATTTCTAGTGGTAATGATCCAATGGGACAAATTTATATAATACTTCTTTTTAATTTCTACATTTTACATTTTTAACAAAATAACATGTGTTAAGATATGTTTCTACAATCGGTATGTCCTCTTTTTGTTGCCTATTTGTTTATTCCTATCTTTATGCAAAAGTCCAAGCCACTTCTTTTCATTTAATTCAAATAATATTTTCTTAATATGTACAAGTCTATATTTAATGTTTAATTTGACTTAACAATATTTCTCCAATTACATTTCTCTATCATTTTTTTTCATACTCCCAGGAACGTTTAATTCACTTGAACAAATATATGAATGTTCTTTAAAATCGACCTGTTATTATTTGCAAGTTTTATATGAAATAAGATTCAAAATAGTATTTGTTTTGTATATGCTAGGCACCATCTCAGGTCACCATGGGAAGCGTTCTTTTTGGCACCGAGAAAATAACTGGCGGCCTTGTTTTGCAGAGTCTGAATTATTCGGCTGATTTCTGTTCCCCAGACCCCTGCACTAGCTAAAAATAAACATGTATTCAATGAAAAGTGCTGATATGGCTTGCTTTCCAACTTGCTAAGTTTCGACATGCTTATTAAAAAGTCTAGATAATTATGCATATACATTTAATCGTTTAACTTTTTGTTTTCATTTACATGTCAAATTTTAAGTCAATTTTTCATTGACATCTGTAATTGTATTGTTTTGTCCATATGTTCAATCATTGATTGCATGATTTTTTGCTGGGAAAATGCATTTAACATCAAAAACTCTCTATTGTAATTAAAATCCTGGTAAGAAATAAAAACAACAGTCTGTAACGACGATATATGAAATATGCGAGCCTAGATTTATATCGGTTTTGTTAGGTACAATGTATCTCATTAGATATTTACGTCCAGTGCACTTGACGCAATGTTTTCGTCGTAAACTACATACTTAGCGTCGTTAATGACGTGTTAAGGTGAATGAGATACCTAATGGTAGTATGGTATGATTAACATGATCACTCCTAAGTAACAATTGTGTATATAAAGCAATAAACGTAACAACTAATATGTTGATACTCGGTAATATAAGAAGAATAATGGATATGTATAACTTCATAGAAGCTTTAATAATCAAATGAAGGCATGTTATTTTGCATTAACATGTGACGTTCATTGTCGCTAATGTTCCATTAGTGTATTCTCACAGAAAAATGGATTAAAAACTTGTAATTTTCTGTAAAGTTGTTATTCATTCATGAATCTTTTGTTTTAAAAGATCATGAGTCTATATAGTTTGTCAAACAGAAACCATTAGGTACCCTCAGGGCGAATCATTACCGACATAAAAATGTATGATTCAAGATCATTTTTAAAACCCCTAGTAATAAAACAACAATACGTAGAGCAAAAATATAAGGTTGTCGGTTGGATATTTAATGAAGGTAACAAGATATTTCAATAAAACAATATACCCTTAAATGTTTTATGCTTAAATTGCATTTTACCTTTATAAGGTTATATTTTTATTAAAAAAAAAAGTATATGTCCATACTCTTTTTTACTGATTTATTGCAGAAACAAATATTGAGAGAATTAATATCAAAAACATTTTTAAATGTTATTAGTCTTTATCAACCTGAATGTTACGTGTAAAAAGTATTTTTTGACGTTTCTGGGTCCGGATTACTCCTCAAGTTTCCTTCATCAGCGCCTAAAAGATGTAAACTAAACATCTCAGATAAAACTGTGCCTTCTCCTCCGGTGAAAAAAATAGTCTTTTTAGACAAATCAGGGTCTAAATCAGCTGATTTCCTTTCTGATGTTTTATTTTTGTTGATGACAGCATTCGCCTCTTTATAACTTGTGAATATTATGAATAGGGGTAATTTTCTTCCGGGGAATTGGTAAGAGACGATGACGGACTATCTTCATCTTTTTGTGTTTTCTCTGGTTGACTTTTACACTCCGCATCACTGAATTACATTTGTAGCATAACATTTTCTTCCGTCGTTGATTTTGATATTTGGGCAGAATTCTTTTTATAAATCATCATCTTTGTTTGAATCATCCTCTTCCTTAACATCATCGTCATTTACATCATCTTTACATACAACATCATATTCCTTTGCGTCATCGTCTTCATTAATTTTTTCGGCGATTGGAGTTTTATCTTCCGTTGAGTCAGAGGTCCAGCTTGTTTTGGCTAAACTGTATGGCCTGATATTCTTTTGCAGAGGTTTGTCGAGTCTAGTGCTATCTGTTTGACTTTTTCTGCCTTTCATCACCATGACCTGCTGCTCATCTTCATCTTCAATTCCTTTATGATTCTTTGTGACGTTTGAGGTCTGACTGTACTCTTCAATTGTTTCATTTATCAGGCTTTGTCTTATCGTTGCCTTCTCGGACAAACTTCTTGACATTTTGTTAGATGTTTCTACTTTGCTTTCGGGGACTTTGGATGTCGCTAGCTGAATAGATTGGTATCCGTCTGGAGTTTCTTTTGAAGAGGTATTTATCATTGTATCGTCTAAAACTGGTCTTACATGGATGGATTTGTCAGGATATGTCCTCCAAAGTGACGAAACATTATACATTTCGTGTTTAAACAGTTGTCCATGCCCTTCAAGTTCACTCTCTTCCTCATCAGACCTGTCATCTTCGTCATCATGTGATAAATCCCATAGAGCCAAGGACTTGGAGGCATCAGCTGGAGCTGCATTTGGGTTTGAACCTGGCTTGCTTTCGTCTGGACTGTCATAAATTGGAAACAGAGCTGAGCGCCTCAGATCAGTATAGTTGCTTTCGTCAGACTGCCCGTGTAGGTCTACATTTTCTACTTCGCCGTTGGACGATGAAATTCTTCGTCTTTTATATATATGCAGGTCCTCGGTGTTTTCTAAAACAAAATACACACATTGGGTTATAATGAATGCCATCTACATGTTTGTTTTATATAATTGAACGCAAAAAATTAGCTTATTATGAGGCAACATATGATATTTGTACTTTTTAAGGTAATACAACTGCACATGCCTATTTGATTATCGTTTGACGTGAACCCATCTCCCCAGAAGGTAAATCTTTTGGCTAACCTAAAGATATAAAAGTTGAACAAAGTTATTTTCTAAGACCATAATGATATAATATTTTAATATTTTATAGCACTGAAATACGATACTAGTGATCATCATAGATTTGTTTGTTTTAATGCTATCAACCAAGATTTCATTAAGAACAGCAGTCCAAAAACAACCAAGGTGACTACAGATCCCATAAAAGCAAAGGTCACATTCATCCATGTGTTGTCAATGCCATCTGCAATATAAAATGGATTTTAATGTAAATTTCATTTCCCTTCAATACACTGTTAAAGGTTGTCATTTCCGGGCACACATTATATTCAATAGTTTAATCCGGATTTAGAGTTTTCCGACTTCAGTTTTCATTGCACAAGCTTTTGTGCATTCTATTAAAGTACAGTGTATTTATCTCTGTGAAAAGTCATTGGATACAATTTGATAATTTAAATACACTAAACAAAATACAGATGAAAATGTTCATATTCTACAAGAAAATTTTATTTTTTAGATGATGTTTACGTTATTCGGTAGGTGAGCGTTACCGTTGTGCTTTTATGATGTCATGATAAAATAAAGCTTTGTTAAGATAACGTTATCAGAATTGACATAAAAGAAATTAAAGTTAAAATAGTACGCCTTTGAAATTTAACACATAGACTTATGATATGTTTTGGGTTAATTTTTCTTAATTTTTTAATGAATCCGTTGTACAATTCTTTGTTCGTAAAACTTTAAATCAAAAGAAAAAAATCCATTTTGACATATTGACATGATCCCCTTGAAAATTCAGACGATATAACACTACTGGCTTTGAAAACCCCTGTCCGTATGAAAATCCCCTGTCTTTCCCTGTCACCCCCTGTGTTTTCCCTGTTATCCCCTGTGCACCCCCTGTCATCCCCTGTACACAGCCCCTGTACACCCTGTAATCCCCTGTCAGCCACTGTACACATCCCCTGTGTGCCACTGTAAGCCCCTGTCACCCCCTGTACGCCCCTGTCACCCACTGTAAGCCACTGTCTGTCCCTGTGCATGCCCCTGACATCCCCTGTACGGTCTTTACCTGCTTGCTAAAGTAAAAAAAAAAAGTTTTTAATTATGTTTTTGGGTTTTCCTAAATAACGGTATATATTTAGCAGTTTCTGATACATATGGAAATGGAAAGCAAGAAAAGCATTCATGGTTTAGACGGCTTTTGTTTTTCTTTGTATTTCATATAGGTCAATATTGTAACAAACGTGAATAATTCTGACTCAACATTGACACATATCAAAATAAATATATACCGATAAACCGCTTGTTTTATTCCATGACCGTGTTTTGTAATTTGTAAAAAAATATATAAGTGGAAGATGAGTGCGGGAAATCTGCAACGATCTGTGCCATGTAGCCTGCCTGAGTTAAAGCGCTTAATAACACACCATGATTAGCACGTGCATATAATCACACACCGATCGAAATGCTCAGGCACCTTTATTTTGACTGTTTTGCCTAGTGTAATGATGCATAGAATAACATGGTCCCAATGAAATGCATGTTGATTCTATTTAGCAGGAAGTTAAGAGAGAGAGAGAGAGAGAGAGAGAGAGAGAGAGAGAGAGAGAGAGAGAGAGAGAGAGAGAGAGAGAGTTACTTAGTTGATGTTTTGGGCAATTAGTCCGGTCCTTTGACACTTTTAACTTTTATGAGTTTAGTAATTCATATGCATTATTGTATAGAACTGTCTTCATAAATATAAAGCAATGATACAGTTCATGAATAATTTAATACATGTATACAAATACCGGTAACGGGTAACATAAAGACACGCATGCATGATTTCAAAACAATGTTCCGTGTTTTAGATTAGAAAAAATATTTTACATTTATTTAAATTCTGAATTTGAAAAATGAAAAATCTGAGAGCAATACGAGTAGGACTGTGTCAAATGATGTTCCGAATTTTAATTAAGCTCTTTCCTTTTATGTTTGGTATTCTTAGAACTGATAAATCAAAGTTTAAAATTTCTGTTTTCTTTACTTGACAGACTGGGAATAAAGTCATAAGCGGCGTTAAAACAACATATCGCATAATTGTTTAGCATTACCGAGCATTCAGATCTTAGGAAGTGTGTGTATATACAAGTACACGTGTGTCTGTCACCTCATTGTTCCCAACCTCGCCACCGGGCTCTGCAAATTGTCAAGAAGGGCTGTGTACAGTAGCCAAAATTATATAATAAGTGACCGACTATTCAGATCTTAGGAAGTGTGTGTATATACCTGTACACGCGTTTCTGTGATCTCATTTTCCCTACCTCGCTACCGTGATCTGCAAATTGTCAAGAAGGGCTGTGTACAGTAGCTATTATGTAACCACTGACCGAGTAAAAAATAATATCAACATCCTCCCCTTTGAAAACTGAAACTTCAATACATTCTTTTGATCAATTGATATTATGGTGTAAAATAAAACATTGGTGGATTAAAATTAATGTGATCGCTTTAAGTTAATCTAAATAATAATCAAGAATTGGGAATAAAATAAGGATTGCATGTTAACTATTAGGAAATTAATTCCCGGGTAAACTTTTAGTAACTTTTAATTCTAAATCAATGCAAAATTCTCTCTCTCTCTCTCTCTCTCTCTCTCTCTCTCTCTCTCTCTCTCTCTCTCTCTCTCTCTCTCTCTCTCTCTCTCTCTCTCTCTCTGACCAGGACCGCGGGTTTCTGTTCACTGTCAATGAATACATATTTGATATCTTCCACTTCGCAGTAAAAGGGAATTGAAAAATAGATTTTAGAAATTATTAATTTTTTTATGAGAGTTAAATATCAGTTAACATTCAATTCAAGGGTCCAATAAGCGGCTCAGAAACATACATATATTAAAAAAAAATATTAAAATTATTTCTTAGGCAAACGTGTAAGCTATTGACGCTTTATTTTGTTATTCACGGGAAATTAATAATGGTACAATCAGGAACTTGGTTATGAAAAAAAGATTGACGTGCTCTATTTTAACATGGCTGCTTATACATGTGCATTCTACATTCTGATTGATTAACATGTTTAAGTGTGCAAATATTTATTTAGATACACAAAATCAAATGCTAAACACCATGTGCTGCGCTTGATCTTTGTAAAAATAATTCACAATATTTCTTATATGTATTTTTCATATTTTACGGAGTAGTGATGTTCCCGACCGCTAATTGACGAAATGCCCTGAAGGCTTTCCCACCTACCGAAAATAGTCCCCGCTCTCACCCGAGATTTACCCCCCGGTGAATCTCAAGCTTTTAGTTGTTAGCATGATTATTAAAGTATCAATAAATTATGAATGAAAACATATTATTTTTAAAATTAAGATAACAATGTGTCATGTGAGTCGGCGCTCTGTTGAGTGCAAACATTGATTTATAGCTCAAACACATGCGAGTTAAATAATTGAACTAAGAAAAAAATATTATAATTAGATAACAGAAAAGGCTGTTATAAACAGTCAAAAACCGTACAGGGAGTGTCAGGGGCATGTGCAGGGAAATACAGTGGCTTACAGTGGGTGACAGGGGCGTACAGGGGGTGACAGGGGCTTACAGTGGCACACAGGGGATGTGTACAGTGGCTGACAGGGGATTACAGGGTGTACAGGGGCTGTGTACAGGGGATGACAGGGGGTGCACAGGGGATGACAGGGAAAACACAGGGGGTGACAGGGAAAGACAGGGGATTTTCATACGGACAGGGGTTTTGAGAGCCAGTAGTGTAATGTTGGGTTACCTACATATTAGGTAGAAAATAATATTACTAATAACATATAACAGTATAAGTAAAATGTATATATACTAGCGGAAAAAAAGAAACTGTGCATTATTTAATATATGAAAAATACATTTAAAAATTACAATGAACAAATTTTATTTTTTGTAATACTGTTAACACATGTATTCGTAACAACATCTCATAACACATTAATGTCAACGTCAAATAACGTCAATTTCAGCACACTCGAAAGTCACTGTTATTTGAAATTGAATTAACAAAATTAATAACGCGTATGACCACCATTTGCGTTCACGCATGCTTGACAGCGACGCCTCACTGATGCCACTAAAGTGTTCAGAAATGCTTGAGGGATGTTGCTCCAGATGTTGGTTAAAGCCTGGCCTAAATCAGCCAATGTCACTGGCTGATTTGGTAAATGGCGTAAACGTCTTTCCATTTCATCCTAGACGTGCTCGATCGGCGACAAATCGGGGGAAACAGCTGGCCAAGGCAAGACGTCGACATTCTGTTGAACAAACAAGTCCCTGACTACACGTGCAAAGTGTGGCCTTGCGTTGTCTTGCTGCAGAGTGATGTGATTTTGATGTCTCTGTATGAAGGGTATCACATGACGCTGAATAATTTAATCTCGATAGCGTACGCCGGTGAGATTTCCATTGACAATTTGTAGAGGGGTCCTTCCACGTGCTGATATTCCACCCCACAACATACCGCTACCTCCACCAAACTGTCGACGTTGCACAACACAAGCGTCCTGGTAACGCTCCCCAACGCGACGATACACCCTACAACGGCCATCACTGCTATCCAAATGAAATCTGGATTCATCAGTGAACAGAATATTGGCCCAGTCCTGTATTCTGAATCGCAGATGTCGTGTGCACCACGCTAGTCTGGCGATACGATGTCGTTGAAGCAGTACTGGGCGCACCGCTGGACGTCTTGGTCTGATATTTTGCTCGCGCAAACGATTACGCACAGTTCTTGGACTAATTGGTCGAAGCCCTGGAATGCTACGGGCAGTCAAACTTGCTGTCTGGAAACGATTTCTCATATGCACAAGTCTAATGTGGTTGTCCTGTTGACGTGACGTCACACGAGGTCGCCCAGAGCGCGGTCGATCCTGGGTGTTGCCAGATTGTTGAAAACGTCTCCATAATGACTGGATGGTGTTCCGATGAACTCCAAAGTGTCTTGCTACAGTATTTTGTGCCATTCCAGCTTGCAGCATCCGAACAGCACGATAACGTTGGTTTTCTTTGAGTCGTGGCATGACATAGGGGTAAATTTTGTTGAAACTAAAGTGATTTCCTTAACAAAAAAAGTTTAAACAAATCCTTCACAGTTCTTATTCCAAACAGTATTGAACCGTAAAACTCGTGCGTACAAATTCTTCAATAAACAACAGGTGCTCACTAACCATGAACAAGTCCGTGCACCCGGACGGTTACCATCCGATATTGTCAAAAACAATACCATTATCGATTGTTTAAATTTTATAAATATAAACAATAGATATAGAAAAATTATACTAAATTTTATAATACACACTTTCTCTTTTCCGCTATTATTTTTAAAATCTTCTTCCAATTATAAACAATTGTAATTTCTTATATCTTCACAAATTAGACCATATTTATGCATTAATCTCATGACTTCTACAACTTTTAAAAGCGATCATTTGAATAGAAACCTCATCCTACAGTTAACACATCCAAACTTTGTGTCACAATAGTGTAAGGGACAGTCACACTTGCTGAGGCATAATCTCCCATAATACTGTGGAAAACAGATCCCAGTACAGTTCAGTCCATAAGTACCAAGCGGGCATTCTAATTTTGAATTTCAAGTGAATAAGAGGAATACAACTGTGAAATTCGAATGAATTCAAATTAACTGTTTCAACCGACTTACCCCGACACGATCCGTATTGATCTTCATAAAAGTTAGCGCAGCATCTATCCATCGATATATGACATTGATATTTATAACAAACATTTCAATTTACATTCATTACAATGAGGATTTTCTTTTAATTGCCTTACCTTTCTTTACATCTCTCTTCAGAACCAGATACCGACAAAACGTGCGCAGCTTTTTGAGAAAATAAAAGCAATGATTCAGTCATAGCGCCACGCAATAAGCAAAAGCGCTAATTTATGTTCAAAATTACCGAAGTAAAAATAAACAAATCTTGTTCTTTATTAACAATTGATTTCCTTGCTAGGCCTGTTTTTTTTTTGCAATTAGGCGGTAATCCAGATAGGATTCGTATATGAAGCTATTTATGCAAGCAACCAAATTATTTTTTCCCGGCTGTATCGTGCTATGTACTGAATCTCATTTTAAAACATGAAACATCGACCTTTCAAATTTCGACATTCTATTCAAACATCCATGATAAAAGTGATTTGTTCTAACTAATATGATATGAAAAAGCCTTATATGGTGCTACCGTTATTGGTTTTTATTTATTATGTTACCCTAATTAAGTGCTTGAAAATTTAAAAAAAAATTTTCTTGAATGCTTAGGTTCCGTCCATGAAGTAATCAAGCAATTGTTTCATTTTACCTGAACTTTCTTATAGTCACAAGATATAATTTTCACTATAGTCTGTGTTCAAAATTACCGAAGTAAAATTAAACAAATCTTGTTCTTCATTAACAATTGATTTCCTTCCTAGGCCTGTTTTTTTGCAATTAGACGGTAATCCAGATAGGATTTGTATATGAAGCTATTTATGCAAGCAACCAAATTATTTTTTCCCGGCTGTATCGTGCTATGTACTGAATCTCATTTTAAAACATGAAACATCGACCTTTCAAATTTCGACATTCTATTCAAACATCCATGATAAAAGTGATTTGTTCTAACTAATATGATATGAAAAAGCCTTATATGGTGCTACCGTTATTGGTTTTTATTTATTATGTTACCCTAATTAAGTGCTTGAAAATTTTAAAATTTGTTTTTCTTGAATGCTTAGGTTCCGTCCATGAAGTAATCAAGCAATTGTTTCATTTTACCTGAACTTTCTTAAAGTCACAAGATATAATTTTCACTATAGTCTGTCCTAAGATATTTATGCAGCACATTTGGACGATAAAAAAATACGCATACCTGTGAAAAAAGTGGATTGAAATCCATGAAAGGTGAACATCCAATATATCTTCATTATCGCTTTTTTTTTCTCAAAAAAATTCACAAGAACAAAAAAGATTTCTTACGGAGATTTAAAATGGGAAATGTTGACATTTTTTTTTCTATTTGAAAGTCATTCAGAATACCTCCAACAATTTTTCAACGTTATCATCAGAGTACTTTAATCTCGATTGCAATGCAAAATCCCCATAAACATTTTATTTTTAACCACATCGAATAATTTAAGAAAATGTGCTGCATAAATATCTAGATCTAGAGGGGTGGGGGTCAAGTGTATCCCCCCTTTCCCGGAAAAATATTCTGGATTGACACACGTGCGTGCATTGAACGCAAGAAAAAAATATGAACTAAAATTGTATAAAACATCATCAAACGTTTACACACTCAAGATAACCATTGTTTTTTTTGCAAAAACAGATCTTTTTATATATAACTAAGGCAGCCGTTCTTTCTATTGTATTTTTGAAGGTAGTTCAATCATCGTATTGATCGATGAAACAGCATTTATTGCTTTATTATTACACGTTTATTTATAAAATGATTGTGTGGGTTTTTTCGTTCGTAAAGAGAGAGCACATTTTTCACTGTACTAAGTTTTTCCTTTGGAACTTAAATTGCCCCCAAAAAGTGACGTTTAAATGTTCATCTTAAAATGTTTATATCACTTTATGTTATTTATTTCGTGCACGAGCAAGACTAAAATAATTGTACATATACTCAGACAATCTCAATCTTTTCATTGGCTATAATTGTATATGTATTTTTTGTTCAAGTCAGTTTTAAATGTTTGATGCTGATCTGTAAAATTATCATATAAATAATATTTGTAGAATAACTAATTGTTTTTTTTAATGATTCGTGTTTTAATCTTACTGGTCGTTTTACAAAGGTTCACTGAACAAACGAATATCAGGTCATAGATTTCAAATCAATAACGGCGGTCAGCAACTTTTATACAAACATTTTAATTCCCCTGATCATTCTGTTTTGTCTATGAAAGTTAGAATTCTAGAAAAAATATACTATCATACCAATAGCCCATCGCTGAGCACGCCATTCTGTAGACAACAAGAATAACTTTGGATAAGAAAACTAGGTACAGCCTTTCCGTATGGATGCAACGATAATGTTGAAAGTGTGGGGAATCTTTCAGGTCCACAGTGTACTCAAGTTAATGTAATGGGACTTTTTAACAACACAAAGAGACGTCGGCGTAGTCATGGACATCGGTCTTATACAAGACCAATTATACACGATGTTTCCCTTGATTCATTATTACCTTACGTTAATAAACAATTGGGTCTCCATTACATTCGCACCAAACTGTACTATGTCCCTTTGAAAAAGTTAAACAATCTTCTTGAAAAAGTCAAGGAAAAGCCGCTTTTTGATTTTTCTACACCGGAATACAGACGCGGATCCATGATTATGGATATTGCTTATCATCAGCTTTTTAAACCTACACAAACAGAAAATACTGCTCATGCACCACGTCATTTTTTTTAAACTGCAGTATGCCAACAAGGGAATCGATGCCGTTAATATAAGTAATATTCTTAATCACAAAAAAGTTCAGTCCTGCATTCCGCCATATTTCAAGATAAAGTCAACTCCTTGTATTTCCTACAATTATACTTCAACCGTTGCTTCCAAACTTTTCAATTACAAACAAACTCTACAAGACCTTGATATCGAACATCTGAAAGATATTCCTTCAACGTGTTCATGTTCTTCTTCACCCTACAACTATAGTCCTGCCGGACACGTCATTACTGGTGAGATTAATTTAGTTAATAACGATGACCTAAAATCACTTATTATGAAAGGACCAAAATTTAGGGAACCTAGATCCTTCACATGGCGTCGTAATTTTATACATATCATGAATGCTGTTGAAGATTACGCCAAGCAAAGGGCAAAATCTGAAAAAGAAGACCTTGATACCTTGTCAGAGTGGGTTAAAAGCATCATATGTATATTAAAATATCGTATTAAACGACTGAGAGGTCAAATGAAAACCATATATCATTCTGCTTTCAATAATGCAGAAGTGAGAAAAAAACTAGGTAGATTGGATGATCAGTATGTACTGGTCCCTGCTAATAAGGCAGGTAACAACACTGTCTTTGTTTGTAAGGCACATTATATTAATTGCATTTTCAAAGAACTAGGTTTCGATTCTACACATGGTAATCCTACTTACAACCATAGCAGCCTTTCCAAGCAGGAAATACTTCAAAATCATAAATCGGTTATGAATACCTTTAATATCCCCAATAAACCAAATGAATTTGATTTACCTTATTTGTACTGGATTCCAAAGCTTCACAAAAGTCCTTACAAACAGAGATATATAGCAGGTTCCAGTAAATGTTCTACCAAACATCTCTCTTTACTCCTTACAAAAATTCTTACAGAAGTTAAGGAGAAGCTTCATGAGTACTGTACAACAATCTACTCCAGAAGTGGTGTGAATCAGATGTGGATACTAAAAAACTCTAAAGAATTATTAGAAACTTTGAGTTCACAAAATCTTACCGAAATCAATAGCATCAAAACGTACGATTTTTCAACGCTTTATACAACCATTCCCAAACGACAAATTAAAACCTAGACTTTTTGATATCATCGACAGTTGTTTCTTCAATAAAAATGAAAGTCGTAAAAATGCTTACCTTGTCATTGGAAATCTAAAAAACTATTTTGTTAAAAACCATTCTGCTTGCACACACAAGTACTCTGAAGTTGACATTAAAAAGATGCTTGAGTTTCTGATAGACAACATATATGTAGGTTTTGGAAATCAAGTCTTCCAACAATCTGTTGGAATTCCCATGGGTACCAATTGTGCCCTATTGTTAGCAGACCAATTTTTGTATTCTTATGAAGCAGAATTCAACCCCCCCCCCCCAAAAAAAAAAAAACCAAAAAACAAAACCCAAAACAAAACAATCAATTAATTAAACCAAAACAGGAAATGTAGTTTGGGAGATTCAGGCCTCAAATATTGATTATTCCTGTGTTGTTAATTGTAGACAATATCTTTCAAAACTTTTATCATTTGAAGCGCAGAAAATCAAGAATCGTTTTCTCTGAAGTTGACTTTTAAAAGATGCTTGAGTTTCTGATAGACAACATATATGTAGTTTTTGGAAATCAAGTCTTCCAACAATCTGTTGGAATTCCCATGGATACCAATCGTGCCACATTGTTAGCAGACCAATTTTTGTATTCTTATGAAGCAGAATTTATTCAAAAACGTGTACGTGAAAAAAATAAATCACTCGCTGTGGCCTTCAACTCAACATTCAGGTATATCGACGACGTATTATCAATTAACAGTTGTTATTTCCATACTAACGTCGACTCGATATATCCCAGTGAACTTGAAATAAAAGATACCACAGAGTCAGCGTCATTTGTTTCATATTTGAATATTTTACTGGAAATGGACATTGATGGTAACCTAACAACAAAACTTTATGATTAACGCGATGACTTCAATTTTTCTATAGTGAACTTTACTTACTTAAGTAGCAATATACCTTCATCAAACAAGTTGATAAAACAGGACTATCAACAGTCTCGTTTAAAGTCATCTTTTCCTAAGTTCTATGGTCGATACAACGACTTTGTCAGCAAATACAATCTTCCACTGAGTCGCATGCTGACTGACGTTTTTCATACTAATTGTTAGACCATAATTAATTACCTAATTGTCTACGGACTTTTGCGGTTTGGAGGTCCGTGTTGTTCTGCTTTGAATTTGTATTTCGTTTTATGGATTTTTGAGATGGTTGACGGTTTGTTATTGTCATTTTTTCATCTATACTTTCTGTCACAGCGATGTAAGGAAGTTACATTTGCTGTGGCACAGTCCTCCACAGTACTGAGAGGGACAGGTTCCTATACAGTCAACTCCATGCGTACCAAGCGGACACTCTACAAATTGCAATTGATTAAAGGGGATTTCTTTTATAGATTCGAATTAATTAGTTTAGTTTATTAACGTAAATTATAGATCAAATTTACACTCATCAAATGAATATCCGTTGTATTTATCTTTGTAAAAGTTTGGGTAGCATCAAGACATAAATTTATTCATATTAAATCCTGTTCGTTTTAACCAAAGAACAATTTTTCAGTGTATTGTTTTTTTAAATTTATCTTACCTCTCTCAAGATGTTGCGATTAAGATTCTACCGACAATACGTTCACAAATGTGTACGAGAAACAATTGACATCCTATCATTGCTACACACTGAAACACTATCAAATCGGTATTGAAAGTTTCGAACAGCAAATGAGTAAACAAGCAATGCCATGTTCTTCCTCGACAATGGCTTTTTTTCGTTTTTTCAGTCGGTCGGTCAGTAAGGAAGCGATTTCAATATACAACGCTTTCATTCATTTTATTTATATTTCCGATACGGTGTCGTGTGCTGATCACTAGACTTAATTACTCAGTTTTCCTTGAACGAAAACAATACATAAATGCACTATTAACCAAGCAAATTTACTTAATCAATTTCTGTAAAATTTCCGTTATGATAATTGTATTCATTACGCCAATTTTAATCGATGCAATATAAAAACAAACCAAATTTGTTAATGTTAAAAAACTTACAAGATGTTCACCACTTTCTTCTGTCTGCAAGAAATGTTTGTTAGGAAAAAAATATTTTGCGTATAGTTTTTATCTTTGAAACATATCACAAAATGATATTCAGTAAACACATTCGGGTGATAGATTTTTGTCTAATAATAAAAAGTTAAAAAATATTTAAATGATATTACACTGTTATTTACGAGAGTGCGATATTTAATCATACAAATTAAACATAAAAAAGTTTTAAAATATTGCAAGTCGATTTGAAATGGTCATTTCCTCTTATACTTTTAACAAGAACTACTTCCGAAATTTGAAATATTAATTTTATCAATTTCGTAACAATTGCACTCAAATTGTGCCGGGTAAGAGGATGGTCTTTGGTTTGTTAAAACAAGAAAATATTTACATGAACATTGACTTTATTGAAATTTATTTGAATTTAAACTGGCAATGAATGACACAGCATCATGAATAAATGACAATAACATCAAAAGTATGATATTTTACTGAACACATATTAGGATCAATATAGTCATTTTCACCTATAGGATATGACAAATCGGTGATCATTCTCCATCCACCTTGTTAATTGGGGACTAAACCTACCGGGCTGCAACGCAAATTATATATGGGAGGATGTAAAAAAGGTCCAAGAACTCTCTCCAAATTAACTCTTCATCATTTTTGTCTTCAAGTTCATAACTGTACTAAACTGCTGATATCATGTTTTTAAACTCCACCCTTCCCCTAGGTCCAACAAAATTCAAAGAGAACCCAAACTTGAACCCTAAGGATATACACTTATCATTCTTAATATTTGGGTAATAAGATAACAAATAGTATAAATATTTAGAATTAATAGATGAATAAACTACTAGTAATTACCATAAATTGGGACAATAAGGTAGTAGTACGAGGCTGTTTGTGACCCCAGGAATACTGGAACTGGTGATTTCTGGAATAAAGCCGTTAATGTTTGTTGAAATTATTTTGAGATGGAACTTGTTCCACTACTGCGTTGGTGTTGTTCCTAAAAAAACTTTACTAAAGGATTGAACACGGAATACATTGCATTTAAGGCAACTGTGTAAAAAATTACTATTAGACATGTTGCAGATACCGTGATAATTAAAACTGTAACATATATTGAGAAGAACGGGCTGCAGTGACTGCTGACGAAACTGAATGTTGGTAACAGATGTAGAAGACTGCATGAACAACATCCATAACCCAGCATCTACAGAAGCCAAACACAAAGGAATTGTTGAACTATTTTTTTCAGCCAAAATTGAATATAATAGTCTAACCAATTTCGTTTAACTTTTTCGGCTCCTCTTTTAAACAAAGCTATTATCTAAACAACGGAATTCCTTCAGTTGGATATTCGACCAAATAAACTAAAGAAAAAATAGCAGAGGCATCTAACCATTGAGAAATGTTTGAAATGGGTTGCTCCTAGTGTTTGGGCTTAACTTGAAATACCCCGTCCTCAATAACAATGTGATTTTGTTGTGTTGAAGTTGAGTCATGAAAAAGAAGGGTGCCAAAATTTACTAACTGATTGTTGAATATTTTATCTTTAACCACTTGAGATAAATGAACCGCCAATGGCGATACAGCACCAACGAATGAATTTGGTGCCTGATTGAGAGGATCAAAGTGTCCTATACCTTGACTATTTTAATTTTGCGTCTTCCCAACGTCGAAATTTGCTGTGGCATGTTCACGGATGACAAGAACAGCGCCGGTAGGGTGGAATAAGATGATATAATGTCCGGAGCTTGCTGTGAGCTGGTCACAGAGTGAGATCCCGATCCTGATGCAGTTACTCCAGCCGTCCCAATGTCCACAAGTCGCTGGGTGATCACCGTCGGGGCAGCCTTATTTATGGCGGCATTAGGATCTGCACGTGGATTCCTTGGTCCTGTTGTCCTTTGTTTTGTTTTTTGGGGGGTTTATTTTTGCCTAGGAACCGTATTTGACACACCTTTCCCTGGATAAGGGCTCCGAGCCTTTGGTGACCGTGATGCTCAATGCATAATTGCAAATGCGGAAGAAACAATACGATGTCAAACGATTACACATCTTAAAATTTATACGACGTCTGCTTTGATATAAAACCGAAATGAAAAGGAATTTTCTGAAAGACTTGCGCAGAGAAAATTGAAATGTATGGAGACTGAGTCCAATGAAAAAAGATGCACAAAATAACCTGGTTTATCCATAGTGGATAATTCCCATCATTCCTTCAAACTGCCACCCACTTCACCTGGTGCAATTAAAATACACAAAGGAAACGGACTTACTAAGGCTACAGTGATAAATATATAGGTTTTCCCCAAAGATGGCTGTCGAGGGACATAACTTTTGTAAAGTGTGGATATGTCTTTTGGATTTGATCACCCCGACCGTATTTAATAATATTCAGAAAGACTTCTTATTCCTTAAAATAAATAAATTCTAAGTGTTTTTAATTTCACGTTTTTGTGTGCTAATACTATAATGGTGCTTTAAAAGTTAATGACAAGAAAAAATGACAATAACAAACCATCAACCATATCAAAAATCCATAAAACGAAATACATATTCAAAGCAGAGCAACACGGACCTCCAAAAAGAAAGAGGTAGGATCAGGTGCCTAGGAGGAGTGAGCATCCTCTGCTGACCAGTCGCACCCGCCTTGAGCTACTTGTCACAATTGGGCATGTCATAATCGAGGTAAATGAAAATAAATTCATCTATAATGAAGAAAATATGATCTTACAAAATTTCTTTTTTTTATGAGTGTTTTTTTTTTCTTCATTTTTAAACAAAATTATAAAAACAAGGTACCGTTAAGCATAGAAGTTTAATAAAGAACTCTCTGGACTCTTTTTATTGCATAAAAACATTCAATATCAATGTACATTATTCTAATTTAATTAAAATTTAATTTACGTACAATTGTGGAATCGCAAAAAAAATAAAAAATATATTTTAATCATGCAAATGACAAAATCTTATTTCCATTTGTAAAAGGGTTATAAAGTAAGTAGTTGGGTAGTAAATATCAAATGTTAAAAATTATCTAAGAAATCTGTACAATCTAAAAACAAAAATATTCAAGATATTATGAATTATTTACTATTTGATCGTAAAATTATCAAAAATCAGTTAATATTTTGTGCATGTTTATCAATTATATGTTACTTGATTTAAGCAATTTCTATTTTTGAGATTAATAAGGATACCGTTGTGGCGTTATTAGTTTGATATCGTCAGCAAAAACTCTTCCATGTTATTCATTTACACATCAAAATTGTATTTTTTCAATGACTTTTGAGGTTTTAAACACTCATTGATTCCCCATGTAGAAGCAAAATAAATACTTCCTGAAAATTTTCAAGATTTTTTTAATTAAGATTAAATTTCAACTTTTTCATGTAATTTCTTCAAAGGATATTTAATAAAAAAAACTAGCATGACATGATTTTTTTTTTTTTTTTTTTTGTCTTCTTGCGAAACAATTAAAACTAATAATTGTAACACCACATTGAAAAAAAATTACGTTCACTTCTTTTTCATTTGAATATTTAACTATCATCACTTGCTAATTCTATTCAGACAAGGTCTAGTCAGCATCAATGTGCGCTGCATTAGATCGGTGTTGAAATCGTCTGGACTATTATAAATTGGAGACGGAGCGGAGGTCCTTAAATCAGCATAGTTGTTTTCAGCAGACATGTTATATAAATGTACAGCCTCTATTTCATCCTGGGACGGGGAACTGCAGTGTCCTTCATATTTGTGTTCTTCTCTGCAGTTTCCTGAAAATAGTTTTGTTAATACCTCTAGTTACTGTTGATGTATTATGGGAGATTAACTGTTCAATATATTCGGAGATTATACGTGATTGTGAATTAATGATAATGTTACAAAATACATTTAAAAATCAGTACCATTAGGAATAAGACTGTTCATTTCTATTTGACTCTCGTCTGTCTCCTTCATTTCTTCTTTACATTTTCTGGTCATCCTTCAGACAAAAAAGAATTAGTTTTTTTAATCGCGATAAAACATTTCAAATAAATAATCTGCTAAAAACTGAAAAATCATAAAGGTTTTAATGCATAATGTAAGAACACTAACCAGGATCTCGTAAAAATCATGAGTCCAACAGCAGCCACGGTGATAATGGATCCGATAAGTGTAAAGGTTACATACTTCCAAGGGTTGTCATCAGCATCTACAATGCAAAATAAAATAGATTTTTTTTAGAAAAAAAATTAGGTCCATGCCTGCTATTGTATTTGTGTGTTGCAGTGGGTATACGCGTGCATGTGTAGTCGAATCCACAGTGAACCTCTGTTTTGCTTAAATGTGTTCACGTTCCGGTTGTTTTCGCATTAAAAAATATTTTTCCAGATTTCATGGATATGTGATATTAAAAATAATATTAATATTCTCTTTCACAGTTATTTCTTGTGTATATTTACATCTACCGAGTATGATTCCCTCTATTTCGTATAGAAATTTATAATTAATTCATAGCTCTATCATAATAGAAAAGTCAGACTGAAATCTATATGTCCTGTTTATTGATTGATTGAAACATACAGTGACTGAAACTGACAAGAAACTGACAATACTGATATCTACATGCCCCGTTTATTGATTTGTCAAAACCTACCGCGGCCTAGACAAAATCACGGACTGCACGAAATAATCATGATGACATACATTCCCATAGAAAACGATTTGTTCCTTTAGATGTACATTAACAGTAATTTAGTGAGTTTACTTACCTTTTAACAATCAATATATTAATTTCCCAAAAGAAAGATATAAGTATAAACAAAAAAATGCTTTTTTGATGGTTCACGTGGGTTATAAAGGTAGCGATCATTGCAAAAAATTGAATGAACCGATGAAGCGGGTTATGTATTTTTATTAAGGTCTTCCGTTTCCAACGGAAGACCTTACTATTATTGTGCTTGTAAGATTATTCTTATTTTTCTTTTTTTTTTTTTTCTTCCTAGACGCGAACTTTGAGGCTTCATATCTTGCTCATTTCTGAACGGTGTTTGCTCAAATTTTCAGGGCTTATAGACATTACAAAACACTATCTAAAACATTTCATAAACTTTAAAATTCCTCTTCCGTTAACGAGTTATTCCCCTTTTAAATTTTTTTAGGGCCTTTGGTTTCCAGACAAAGGCTCCGAGACTATGATAGCAGGGAATGGGAATCCAGCGAATTTGAATAACAGAGACATTGAAGTTGTGCACATCGATTTTTGTTTTTCGATTACGTTTGTTATTTAGAAAATGGTAGGGGGTCAAAAACTAGGATTCCAAAAATTGCGAAAATTTAGACATATTTTGCTTTGTATCTTTTAAACGAAAAATATTTTGTTAAGACATGTAGAATAAAAGTTGTGCAGAATGTTAAGGGCTTTCATTTGACACCAATAAAAAAGGGCTGGCCCCTAAAATTAAGGGCCAATAGCGCTTGAAAGTTTTTGCTTAATAACTCAAAAACGGTTAGGATTTCGATATGGCTGTCGCTGGAAAAGTTGTTTGTTGGGATCTCATAAAGGTCGTTACAATGTTATTTTGTTGGTGATTTGTTTTGTATGAGTGTAAAAAGCTGTACATGTTAACATGTACCTCGTTTAATTTGGCAAGTTAACGAAAGTCTATGTGCGTGTAACTGGCATAAAGTTACCAAAGAAAGTATGCTGGTTTATACAGGAAATTTTTTTTTAGAATAGATTTTTTTTTTTGGAGTTTATGTCAGTTTTGTTAAGTTCTTATAGTGCACAATCCCTAAAACGAGAATCGGAAAACAAAACATTCTTCTTCCTTTGTAGTAAAACACAAACTACGGATTTAAAATAAATCTATGTATTACATTTGAGTTTTCATACTGCATGCATTTAAAATCTACCTTGAATAAGAGCTGTGTGTGTACCGTTACGTAAGCTATTCCTCACCCGCGGCCTAGAAAATCGGTCACCATGGTCGCGACGGGGCTAACTAGTGGTCAGCGGTTATCTAATACACGAGAGTTGCGTCTCTCATATATGAGTTTATTTAGCCGCGCACTCTAGAATTGTTTTAGTTTATATACCCGTAAATAAAATACAAGATCTGTTTTAATTTCTTCATGTTATAAGAGTTTGTCCATCTTGTTTTTATTTAATTAAACATTAGAGTGTAAGAAGACGTTCTGAAAATTTATAAAGGCGATATTACTACAAATCGGAAACTTCGTCAGTCTTAAATTAATGGTTGGTTTGTAGGTTTAAAATGTTTATAAATCTGTACAAATATTGTTTTAAATCAACAAACAACCCACAAATATTAAAACTTTTAAATGATGATCATCCCTCGCACATGGCCGAGGAGATCCCGCGCGAGTGCATGTTTCAGACTTTTGTACGAACACAACTATTTTCTTTTATTATGATTTCAACTATGATATTGGTTTAAGATGAAAAGATAAATTTATTTTACATGTACAGTTGATTTAGCAATGATTAATACGATTGCGCACAAGGTAGTTTATTATAATCAAAGTTCCATGTTTCATGTTTGCGGTAGGTGCTGGCACGATAAAAGGTGTCCTGAATTGAGGCATTCGGATTTTTTTTAATTGGCAAAAAGATAATCAGATTTGACGAAAATCATTTTTTTTGGCGACTTCTTCTTATGTGTAACATTTTCACTTTCCCACCCGTTTGTTTATTCGGTCAGTCTGTGTTAATTCAATCGCAGCGTGCGACCGAAAATCTTGTGTCGCTTCAGCACACACAGCTGAGAACATCTATAGCCCCAGTCGGGTTATGTTTATATGGCTGCAGATCATCAATTGTTATGTAATTGAGTAACAATGTATCGAAGGTTATCGAATATTATTGAGTATCGAAGTGTGCTTTCACTACAGTGGTCAATTGTTAAACAATAAGGCTATTATTCGAAGTCAATCATCTTCACATTATACATGTAGGTGCGAAATCGTAATCGGATAATGTTGCTAATAAATCAACCTGTTGAACACGCTAAACTTCTACAGATATGAACGGAATAATATATTATACTTAAAAGTTTTAAGTCAAAGGAAAATTGTTCTCGGATTAAGAAGTTATGAAATACGACTACATTATGCAACGCAGTCGGTCGCCATAGAAATCATCAAAGTACTGCAAGTGTCGACAGATTTCTTGTTCCTTTGAAATACATGTACCATGATAGCTCACTACCAGAGTAAAGCTAGCCAGCACTAACTCCAACGCACTAACAAAAAAACAAGTATTCCTTTTAAATGAATGATCGGCAATAATGATATATTGATAGCTAGAAGCAATCAACATGATCAGTTTGATGTAAAATAATAAAATAAGTACTGTATTTTTACAAAATATAGAATATTTTGAATCTGTACACCATAATTTCATTATTATAAACCGTCAACAAATTTAATTTTTAAATAAATTTGGGAAAAGTCGTTCGTAAACTCCTTGTCTAATTTTATATTTTTAACGTAATTGTTAAATGTTAATTAATGTATCTTCTTCTTCTTCTTCAGAATACTGAGTAGGGCTCTTCAAAGAGCATTAACACGTATACAAAGAAAGAGTTGTATTAAAATAATTTAATGCGACTGAAAAACATTGAATGCCATCATAACTTGCTATTGAGGTCGCATTATAACGTAACCTTGTTTATAAATCAAGCCGTCTTCCTAGCTACTATTATGCAACATCAATAGATCGAGGTCAGTTCATGGAGCATCTTCTTATGATTGAGGTCCGTTCATCGAGGTCAACTGCATTACTGAATGAATCTTTCGATCGAAATTCTTACGCGTGAGACAAAATGTGCATTCTTGAATTAACGGGTCGAACTGTATTTTATGTATGTTTGCATCTCTTAAGGTAAATGAATTGAAATAAAACCGAGTAAAATGTTATATAAATACTAAACCAAAGTTCAAGTTTTTATAAGAACTACTTATGCAAGCGGAATGTGTGCGCACGTAGAAGCATTTGCCGGATGCCTCATATGGCCACAACAGTGATCGGCCGAAGCCGATCACAATAAGTTAAAATTATCGACTATTTTTCAAGCGTTTTCCGATCCCGATGTTAAACAACTGAAATTATTAGGCCGCCTTGCACCCACACTAGGACTTGTGCTCATCAGGTGAGCCCGGATTCCTCGAGAACGGGTGTACCCTCGAGGATTCCGGCGCCAAATTAGGCACTAGTGACAACGATTTCCAGCGCCAGGGCGCGGGGTAGACCTTAAGAAAATAAATTATTTCTGTTATGTAGCTTCTAAACAAGGCGCCCTGTCCCCAAACAAGGACTTCTGCTCATTAGGTGAGCCCGGATTCCTCGGGAGACGGGTAATCCCTTGAGGATTCCGGCGCCAAATTAAGTACTAGTGACACCGATTTCCGGCGCCAGGGCGCGGAGTAAACCTTAAGTGAACAAATTATTTCTGTAATTTAGTGTTCTAAACATGGCGCCCTGCGCCCAAACTAGGACTTGTGCTCATTAGATGAACCCGGATTCCTCGGGGTACGGATAATCCCTTGAGGATTCCGGCGCCAAATTAGGCACTAGTGTCACTGATTTCCGGCGCCATGGCGCGGAGTAGACCTTAAGTGAACAAATTATTTCTAAAATGTAGCGTTCTAAACAAGGTGCCCTGTCCCCAAACATGGACTTCGGCTCATTAGGTGAGCCCGGATTCCTCGGGGGACGGGTAATCCCTTGAGGATTCCGGCGCCAAATTAGGCACTAGTGACACCGATTTCCGGCGCCAGGGCGCGGAGTAAACCTTAAGTGAACAAATTATTTCTGTAATTTAGCGTTCTAAACATGGCGCCCTGCGCCCAAACTAGGACTTGTGCTCATTATATGAACCCGGATTCCTCGGGGGACGTGTAATCCCTTGAGGATTCCAGCGCCAAATTAGGCACTAGTGACACCGATTTCCGGCGCCATGGCGCGGAGTAGACCTTAAGTGAACAAATTATTTCTAAAATGTAGCGTTCTAAACAAGACGTCCTCCAAACATTGAAAGTTCTTACTTCACACAATGATTGTTTATGACCTAAGTGTTGACTTGTGCTCATTATATGAACCCGGATTCCTCGGGGGACGGGTAATCCCTTGAGGATTCCAGCGCCAAATTAGGCACTAGTGACACCGATGTCCGGCGCCATGGCGCGGAGTAGACCTTAAGTGAACAAATTATTTCTAAAATGTAGCGTTCTAAACAAGACGTCCTCCAAACATTGAAAGTTCTTACTTCACACAATGATTGTTTATGACCTAAGTGTTGACTTGTGCTCATTAGGTGAGCCCGGAATTTTCGGGGGACGGGTAATCCCTTGAGGATTCCGGCGCCAAATTAAGCACTAGTGACACCGATTTCCGGCGGCAAGGCGCGGAGTAGACCTTAAGTGAACAAATTATTTCTGTAATGTAGCGTTCTAAACAAGGCGCCCTCCAAACATTGAAAGATCTTACTTTACACAAAGATTGCCTATGACCTAAGCGTGTGTTATGATTTTGTTTCAAGGTTATTTTTAGAAGTTCAAGGCCATTGGAGGAAATTTCATAAGTTGTGTCTGTAGATAAATACTTTAGTTATGATTTTGTTTTTCTTAGTGGGGAGGGGGGAATTATTTGTGAGGTTGCTCACAGAACCGCCAGTTAGTCCACTGAGAGCACTCTCCCCCTTTCTCGCAACCAAAATTCACCTTAAATTAACTTAAAGGAAATTGAATTTTGGGGCATTGTTCCCCCTCCCCCAACCCACATTTTAGTAGAAGGCAATATAAATTTTTATGGCAAATTGAAAACAAATTATATTAAACAAAATAAGTTATAGCTGCCTCACAACTCCCCCCCCCTCCCCTACCACTACCACGGATTAGATTTTGAAGATTATTTTTTCTTTTATTGGCTTGTTAATACATTTCGGATGAATTTGTTCCCCGAAGCAAAAACGATGCTGAGTGTTTGCACGGCCAAACGTTATACGGAGAGTTGTCCCTTCCACTGAGCACCTCTCGTACAGCGCACCCTCAGGTTGGAGAAGCCGTCATCATTTATTTTTGATTTTCTGAACTTTTATCATATTGACAATCCTGTCTGATTAAAATCACCACCCTTCTGCCTACACCTATCAGGGTCTGATAGGTATCGATAACAATTCATCTTCACTTAACCTCTATATTTGCACACAACCTAAATATATATCTCATTTACCAAATACATGACTTTATCTGCTAATGAGAGGTGCAACTCTTCAATACTCAGTCTGGGGGTTACATAGAAAGCAGGATTAAAATAATTTGCCTGTCTCCATTTTAAAAATTCCAATACATTTTCTAAAGCCCTGATTGGTCAGAATTTTAGGTCGGGTGAAGATGACCCCCTATCAATACCTGTCAGACCCTGTAAGGAGAAGAGGGAACTTTTAATCAGACTGATTGACAATCCTTTTCCGACAGGAAGCTGCAACGGAAGACCTCTTCGTTGCTTTGCAACGAGCTCGTTTCTAGTTTATTTTTTTTTTTTTTTTTTTTTTTTTTTTTTTTTTTTTGTCGCCACCTTTATATTCCACATAAATCAATAAAGCAAGCATTTTATTGTTTAAATGACGTACTCTTTTTTGTCATCAATCCAATACATAAACATGAAACAATATATTTTTGAATATGCGTGATTATCATGTTTACCCAGGACCGTACAGACCCTTGAAAATCATCATAAATATCCGCGACAAATTTTAGCATGTAAAGATTGGAATATTGTAAGATATTTAACAATAATTCTGAGGTCAAAATTGGACATTTTTCCGATTCATTATTTTTTGTCAATGTTCTTTCCTCTGTGTTTTATTATATTAATACATTTATATGTTGGTAATATATTATAATTGTACGATGTTACTGATAGATATTTATTTTAATGATTATGTTATTTGATTCTTACTCTTAGTTGGAATATAAGCGCATCCAAACTTCCGGTCACAGAAATATAAGGGACAGTCACACTTGGTGTTGCAAAATCTTCCATAGTATTTGGGGGGACAGGTTTCA
Source organism: Magallana ariakensis (assembly GCA_020458035.1). Taxonomy (NCBI): domain Eukaryota; kingdom Metazoa; phylum Mollusca; class Bivalvia; order Ostreida; family Ostreidae; genus Magallana; species Magallana ariakensis. The sequence goes on along the minus strand of CM035814.1, from coordinate 68,779,394 downwards.
GTACAGGACAATCCATGCCTACCAAGCGGACACTCTAAAAATCGACTAAAAGTCGTTAAAAATGTAAACTGTAGAGATTGTTTGTCAGCTTTAAATACGAAAAGTAGCAAATATTCACTCACCAACACACAATCCGTTGAATGCATCTTTATAAAAATTAAGGCAGCATCTATACATAAATAACTTCAAGTTATAATAAATCGATAAACAAAAATAATTTTAACATCAGTGTTTTTATTAGGCATTCATCTTACCTATCTCCACATGTCGAATTGGGATTATCTTCAGAGAAAACCAATAAAACAATTTGAGTTAATAACAGCAGAAGTTCTTTCATTGTTACGTCTTTAATTTTAAAAGGTATTCAAACCGTTTTTAAAACGCCATTTTCAAAGATAGCTTGAACAAAATGTACCACATTCCAACTGAACGTTAGTTTTCTAGCAGTCAGCTAGTCAGGGAGTACGATTAATATGAATCTAAGTTGACCACTTACAATAGTACAATTTCCTGCTTCATCAATCACTGGATGATTATAAGTATTTTTAGAACTAATTTCCTGTAGCCATGTTATGTAAAATCAGCACTAATATTAATAGGAATACAGCTATGTTCCTCCTTTTTCACTGCAACATAGCTTTAATTAATTTGCTTGAACACATTTGACCAAAATAATTATATCTTAAAATGGAATCAACATGCTTATTAATTGCATTTCTGTGAAAATATTTGGTAACTTAACAAGTACTTCACAACACTAACTATGGGTGTAATTTTACTTGTTCAACAATCAAATGTATGCCTACATTTAATTAAAGTTATTATTTTACAATTGTTTCAGCGAAAACTAACACCTAAATTATGTTTAACTCGTATACATGTAATATAAATGAATTCAAATTATTCCTTAAGCAAAATATAATTGGTTAATTTCTTCCTGTATGTCTCTATCAAAACATAATGCTTTATTGAATCCATACTCGTTCAATAATTTGTAAAGATTTTTTTCAACGTTTACTATTTAATTCTTTGAGTCATAGAGATATAAGGGGAATTGATACCTGCTGTGGTACAGACGTTCATTGTTCAAAAGGATACAACACAGATCAGACAATGCCAATCGAAGAAATTGCTTTTTAATGAAGAAAAAAATAGATATAAGGTCTACAGTGAAGGACATTGTCAGAGCTTGCTTTAATGTAAAAGCAATGAAAATTAAAAAAATTATTTTTGGATACTTCCTGTGACGACCGAAAAATAGTTGATTAAAACCGATCATGTTTAACAAATCTAAATAAATATTGTCGTGAGGAAAACTTGTTTTCAAATTAACTAAAATTATGTTGTTGAATATCAGTCGATTAAAAAAAAAAAAAAAAAAAAAAAAGTTAATAACATATAAGTAAATCTATCAAATTCTTCTGTTAATCCAATGGCATGTCTCAATTTACCTTTTGGAGTTAAGGTTATGTAACATTACATCAATTATTTACATTCTATCAGGGTTGCTAAAATCTATGTCTTTTATGTTTTGTCATCTATTGCTCTTGTAAGTAATTAATCTGTTAGGTAAATTGCATAGGTGAAAAAGTTAATGATTAAGGATTTTATTAGATTGCTCAAAGCCAGCTAGCTTTTGTGTGCGGATTAAGTATAGTCCTAGTTTCTATCACCTCTAATACGTTGTCAAATTGTTATGTAATCAATTTACCATCATCATGCGCGCTTCGTATGAACACATGTGCGCTGGTAACTTTTACACCCCCAAACAAAAGAATAATTTAAAGAAAGAATTTCATTGGTCAGTTTTTATAAAATCGCATTTTCACCAAACAGGGTACGCGTCCCCGTGACTTGGCACCCCATTGATACAACATTTTTTAGTAATGGAAACGGACAAACGGAATTGCTCAATGGAAAAGAAATTTCGAATTCTTGTACATTTTAATTGTTTATGAGGCTAACTAAACCAGTCAAAGAAAAGCATTTTAAGTGATTAAAACTTGTTTTATTTTGATGGTTGACAATATGACAACCGTTAAACATATTTTCAAACAATTGTATACTTATTTATCCAATTAGTTATCGCTTCTTGGTCACTTACAGTTTCTAAGATCTAGGAAGTACAAATTTTGAAGAAAAAAAAACCCTAAAGCTAATTGAGAAATTTTACATACATTTAAATGCCTGAGGGTAGAATTGTTTTGTTTATTTTACATTGCATAGATGGCATCCATAACCCTTAATACTGTTCATCATTAAAAAAAAACATAATAATAATAAACATTTCAAAGTACTTCCTGAGACAATATATTATTTTAATATCAACACTTGGGTATTTTTACCGGCAGCTGGTTGATCAGAGAATTCACTTAAAATATATCAATTTTTGTTGAATTATTAACTATCAACTTTTAACAAAACAATATATTTTGATGTAACAAGCACCGTATAACTACATTTTTTAAAAACAATTCTCTATTCCTTTAGTGAACACAACGTTGTTCCTTATTCATTATATTGCGATAAAGGTGTTTTTATTTATTTTTTACAATTAAAGTAATTTAGCCAAAAAGGAAACAATATGATAACTAGGTGCAGAACTTTTAAGCTCTACGGGGAAATTCCTATAAAAAATATCCGGTATCAAACAATTCCTCTAGATGCAAATTGAGCGTTTTGTTAAAAAACATTTTGGTTAATTTTACATAAAAGTTTTTGTTTTTATATTCTATCAATACTATAAATAAAGGAATTATTCATATCACGTATTTTTTCGAAAATCGTATATATAAAAACAAGATATATGATTTGAGAGTTTTGCAAATGTATAAAGTTTCAAGACTTAAGCATCACCTTAAGCATTTTTAAATCGAGTTGTGCTTAAAGGGACCTAGATACGATTTGAGATCAAAATTATATTTTTTTTGTTTTATGTGCCCCATTGTTAGCAGACCTATTTTTGTATTATTATGAAATTATGAAAAAATAAATTCAAAAACTTGTACGTGAAAAAAATAAATCACTCGCTGTGGCTTTCAACTCAACATTTAGGTATATCGACGACGTATTATCAGTAAACAATTGTTATTTCCATACTTACGTCGACTCGATATATCCCAGTGAACTTGAAATAAAAGATGCCACAAAGTCAGCGTCATCTGTTCCAAATTTGGATATTTAAATGGAAATGGAAATTAATGGTAACCTAACAACAAAACTTTATGATAAACGCGATGACTTCATTTTTTCTACAGTCAACTTTCCTTACTTATGTAGCAATATACCTTCATCACCTGCATATTGTGTTTTTGTCTCTCAGTTAATTCGATACGCAAGGACATGCTCTTCGTATGAACAGTTTCTAAGACGAGGCAAGCTTCTGACAAACAAGTTGATAAAACAGGACAATCAACAGTCTCGTTTAAAGTCATCTTTTCGTAAGTTCTATGGTCGATACAACGACCTTGTCAGCAAATACAATCTTCCACTGGGTCGCATGCTGACTGACGTTTTTCATACTAATAGTAAGACCATAATTAATTACCTAATTGTCTACGGACTTATGAGGTTTTTATTTTCCCGATTACGACAAAGAGCACACGGCGGGTGTGACCGGTCAGCAGAGGATGCTCACTCCTCCATGGCATCTGATCCTACCTATATCTTGAAGGTCCGTGTTGCTCTGCTTTGAATTTGTATTTCGTTTTATGGATTTTTGAGATGGTCGACGGTTTGTTATTGTCATTTTTTTCATTATAGTATTTTGAATGATTAAAAAAAGATTAATTTTATAAGTTAAATTACAGGCTAGATATAGAGATCAGTAATCATTGAAAAAGGCTCGAATAAGGCAAAGTACAGAAATTACCATTCTTTGACAAAATGACTCGTGTCAAACAAGATAATTTAATTCACCGTGTTCATAAGTAATATTATGAACAAAAGAAGCATCATACCAAGACCGCATATGTTTACAATAAAAAACGACTCGAGCTTTACATAACAAAGAATGTTGAACACTTTGTCTTGCTTGTAATTTAATATTTGACTTCAAGTTTCGACAAATCATTCAAAATATCCCATTTTGACTATGATTTAGATACTAAAAATAAAAATTAAAAGTTTAGCTCAAATTGTGCCTAAGTTCCTTTAATTCTACAACTTTTTCTCATTCCTATTAACATTGACTACCAATTTTTAGATTAAAACAAAATTTATACACTGTGAATGTGTTCTTTTTCTAAGTTGTTTAATAATGTTTCTGATAATACGCCTTAAAACTAATGCAAGCAACTTGCAACAGAGCAGATTGAAGTATGGGAAAATGGCTTACATTGTGGATTTTTATAACATTTAAAGTGCGCAACTTATCTCGAATCCTTCAAATAAGAGTGTTTTTTTTAACAAGTTCTCCCATTGGACGAAAATAAATCAAGTATTTGGCGATGGGGCTTATGTTTTCTGTTTTAGCGTCCTCGTAGTTTTCTGAAGGTTAAAGGGAAAACAATTATACCACAAATGTATTAGTTGACACTGTGTTTCTTTTTATCCATAAATCTGTTACATGGGAATAGATTCCGACTATGCTTAGAGAGATGTTTTGAAAAGAGATTTCTTTAGCTGGTTCGTGTAGATTTACCTTGTATCAAACACTGCATAATTGTATAATGTTTAGGTAATTTCGATTATCCTTCTGTAAATTCATTTAAAGGTACCAAGACACAAGACCTGACAAATTATTCTTTAGCAGCAATACACTTCAACTTGCAAAGAAACCCGATTTTTTTTTAAGAATAAGAAATAAGGAAAAGGTAAATGTACGAGGGTTGTTTGGAAATTATTGAAACATTTATTATTACTTCCTTAGGAAAAAAGAAAAATCATTGAAATTTCAGCAGACAGTAAATCCGGATACCTTTCATTAACGTGAACATTTTTAAGTCAATGAAATCATTTGTTCATTCCAGAGGCGTGTTCAACAGAGCGAGTGCTCGCGAGCGCTGGCCAAATTTTCTTATATCCGCAACACAAAATTTGGCGAGCGCTCGCGAGCGCTCCCTCTCCTGAACACGCCTCAGGTAAGCTGTTAAACCTACCAACATCTATTGACCCGGAGCAACCACAAACTCACTGCAACGTCATTTTAACGTTTCCCCTTGCTCCTTTGTTTCAAACACTACACATACGAACGGAAAACATGTAAAGTTCTTCATTTTTTTAATTTCAAAATTGCAACAGCTTATGCAATTTCTTGTCCAGAAAAGGTCTTATTCAAAGATACCCCTTAATTTGATGTATTTTGTTGCGCCGCCTTGACGTCAAAATTTAATAAACCGTCGTAGTTAGATTACTATTGCTTGGTAAATATTTGTTACTATCTCCTTATTTCAAATCACACACTAGTGAAACTTGCACAAAAGTAAGTCACAATAAAAAGCAAAATGAAAATATGTAATTTTATTTCTTTCATTATATATTGTACGTCTACAAACACTTAAAATGTAGATGTTTAAAGGTGTTTTTTTTTAATCCGAGTTTGGGTCTGCGCCGGGTACCCACACCAGTTACTTGTTTATATACCGTCATAAACAAATTATTATTTTGTAATATTACTTCGCTCTATTATTTTATTTTTAGGTTTCTTAAATGTTTATGCCAATTTTCACTTAAATTCGTCACTTAGAAAGGGGAAAAAATTTTGTTGTCTCAATAATTTTCAAACAAACCTCGTACATACATGTGTACATGTTTTATATATATCTTGTTAGTTACCACATAAAACGAACTGGGGGTATGTTAAAGTTTCCCAAAACTCGCTTGTCTGTTCTTGATAAGATATGACTTTATAACTAACTTGCTTTTGTTAATAGATTTTATTGACAAAGACAGTACAGAAGAATATATGTACCCACAGCTTACAATGTAACAAATTGTCTCTTAAAGTAAATTAATATAGGCCTAAGTCGCAAATACTATATATTACATGTATAACTCGTTTACAAATATACCTGTATACTACTTGTAAAAGAAAGTTAAAGTCAGTGACAATGAAAAAAAAAGAAATTTTTGATAGAAGTGAGTGAGTGTGTGGGTGCGGGTGGAGGGTAGCTATTTATAATATTACCTACTTAATCTAATGAAAATAACTAATGTGTCATAGTAATAAGTCACATTTTTTGCCAGTGCCTCTCAAACTCAGATAAACTGCAGTTTTTAAGCAAAATATATTTCTCTACAGATATTCTAGGCTTTTTATTATTTTTTCAAGCAGATTGAAATTCAGTTGGTAATTCTTTAAATCTACTTGCAAATATTTATTGCTTTATGATTATAATTAAAAGATTATGCGTTTTATACCAATTCCTCTCTTTATATTTTCCAAATATAATTGAGTGTTTGTCAAATGTCACTTGTATTTTAAATTTTCCTAGCAACCAATCCTCGCAGAGTTCCTAAAGTTCTTTTACACAATAGCAGTCTACAAATAAATGCTCAATAGTCTCATTATCTCGTTTACAAAAGGAACTGACTGGGGATTTTTAAACTTTAATCTTGTGAAAGAAATCATTTGTTCGTATTATTCTATGTAACATTTGAAATTGTAGCCATTGAAGTTTTGAATCTTTCGTAGTTTTAAATTCAAATAAAGTTCAAATAATTTGTACAAGTCTTTGTTGTTAGAAATAAAGCCTTTATCCATCCATTTAATTACAGATGTAGTTGGCTCTCTTTTCTCTTTAATAAGTTAGAGGTTTTACAGCTTCGGATTAGGTAAATGACTATTTATAGACAATTGGTTTTGAGACTTTTTCCTGCGACGTGTAAACTAATGTATGGAGATGTCTAACACATGTAAAACAAAACCAGCTTGGCGCAGGTGAAAAATCATTGAAATCGCATTATATTTTGCTTAAAATTTAAAAACAATTATAAGTTACCCATGTGACTTATGCTGGGGAAAACTTATGCTTATGCTTATAAAGTAAAGTTAATTATGCCTATCTTTGATGATAGGGCGAAATATTTTGACAATGTGTTAAATAACCGAAATATTTTTATCAATACGTAGTCAGATCTTCTAAATACATGACTTATTAAAGTAACATTTATGAAAATGTTTTTGATTTTTTTCTTCATGGCATCTGATCCTATCTCTAATTTTTTGAGAGGACTGTGATTGACCTGCTCCTGTTTTGTATTTTTTCCTTTTGACTCTTGATTTTGAACACTGTTCGTTATCACCACATGCCATTTTTTATATCATACATTACTTGCGCATATGCGATTTATATAGATCACTTGACGTGTTTAGACACACATATGATTAAGAAGTACATATTATGTCACGAGAAAACATCAAATGAAGTATTTGAGATTGCTTTTTATTTATGTAATGAAAATCAAACGAATTTAGCCGGGTTAAAAATATTTTTCGATTATCAAATCAGTTTCGTTTTCAAATATAATTTTAGCTTCAGGCAACCTAAAGATAGCTTCATTTAAAATTAATTAAGACTAATTAGATTGAGAAACAACTATATTATGTGTACTGGTCTTTTTTCACAACACTTGATAAACATGTTTATAAATAGTTTTATGCTATCTAAAAATATTGAATCTCATTTAATAACAAACGCAATTTGCGACGCTAAATTACATAACTTCCAATCAGCATTAGATTATTTCTTCAATAAAACTAAGTGTATTCATTGTTTTTTCAATTGTCAGATGCATATTTAGCAAATAAAACTTCATTTTAACACATTGTTTTATGTATTGACAACCTGCCTTAAGGATTTTGCATGGTCAACAAATTAACCACCAGAACTGCCTAATATTTTGAAGTATGATTTGTTTGGCTATATACTATCATTTTGCAAAAAATAAATTTATGTATTTCACCTTTTAGATTTTGGTTCTTTCTTATATGTTATACAAAGCACTTCGTCTACAAGATATCAATACAGTCTATAAATGGACACGACCATTGACATATGAGACGTTTAGAAACTAGATGTTATGTAATAAAATGCAATTTATAGATAAATCATCACATTTAAGATTATGAAATGTCCATATCATTTCTTCTTTTGTACATTTAAACTAGTGTTTTAGCTAAAATAGTTTGTACACTTATGTTGTTAATTAAAAAGTATGTCATTTTTTTTTTTTTTTTACAAATTTTCAAATTTGATATCAAAATGTTGGTTTTTACATTTAAGTCGAAGTTCTAATCAGTTTCAATTCTCAGCGCATATTCCATCCTCTCCAACATTATCTTTACAATTTTCAAAGGTTCGTAAATCTAATTTTTGGTACATCTACATTTTTTTATTTCAAGTGATAATGATCCATTGCGAAATCTTTAAGCTAAGACTATTTCTGTACAATCGGTATGTCATCAATTTGTTGTCATTTTGTTTATTCTTCTTTTTATATAATAATTCAAGCAACCCTAATCATCTAATTCAAATGTTTTTTTCTTAATATGTACAAATCTATATTTTATGTATTTGACTTAACAATATTTCTCCAAATACTTTTCTATATAACGTGTTTTACTTTATAATCACAGGAACGTAAAATTAAACTTGAACATATACGATTGTTCTTAATCAACATGTTATTACTTGAATGTTGGATAAAAAATAAGAGTCGAAAAACTTCTAGTATTTGCTTTGTGTATGATAGGCACCATCCCAGGTAACCACGGGTTGCGGTATTGGAAGCGATCTTTTTGGAACCTAGAAAATAGCGGAGAGCCTTGTTTTGTATTAATGAAAAAATGACACTAACAAACCGCCAACCATCTCAAAATTCCATAAAACGAAATACAAATTCAAAGCAGAGCAACACGGACCTCTAAGATAGAGGTAGGATCAGGTGCCATGGAGGAGTGAGCATCCTCTGCTGACCGGTCACACCGGCCATGTGCTCTTTGTCGTAATCGGGGAAAAAACCCCGCAAAAGTCCGTAGACAATTGGGTAATAAATTATGGTCTAACAATTAGTATGAAAAACGTTAGTCAGCATGCCACTCAGTGGAAGATTGTATTTGCTGACAAGGTCGTTATATCGACCATAGAACTTACGAAAAGATGACTTTAAAAGAGACTGTTGATAGTCCTGTTTTATCAACTTGTTTGTCAGTAGCTTGTAACTGAATTATTCGGCGGATATCTGTCCAACAGACTCCTGCAACGTAATACATTATGGGTTCCATACGGGATTGGCATAGTTTAGCATAACATGTATTTAATGTAAAGTGCTTATGGTGCCCTTTTTGCCGTCTTTGTAAGATCACACATGCATAATAAAAATTCTATAAAATCATGCAAAAACATTTAATCATTTATTTCTTTTTTTATGTACATGTCAAAATCTAAGTCCTTTTTTCTTTGACATCTGTTATTGAATTGGCTTTGTCCATACGTCCAAACATTGATCACACGATATATTGCTTAAAAAATGTAATTAACATTAAATATCATTTATTGTAAATACATTCCTGGTAAAAAAAAAAACAAAAATAAAAACAGCAGTCTCTAGCGACGATATTTAAAATATACGAGTCTTGAGTTATGTCAGTTTTATTATGTACAATGTATCGCATAGGATATTCACTTCCAGTACACTTCTCGCAATGTTTTCGTCGAACTTTACATACTTTGCGTCGTATATGACGTGTTCCGGTGAATGAGATACCTGACTGTAGTATAGTGTGAAATACACCCACTCCTAAGTAACAGGTGTGTTTATAGAGCGACAATTGTAACAACTAATTTGTTGGTAAAGATATTCTAATGTGCATTATTGATATGTTAGTTGAATGTCTTTTATGCTCCATTAGTGTATTCTTACAGTGAAATGAATTAAAATCTTGTAATTTGTGAAAGTTGACATTCATACACACGTCTATTCTTTTTAAAGACCTTTTCGCAGCACAGTTAAGGCTGGATTTGGAGGCGGTGCTTATTTTGATAAACTTTGAACTAATGAATATTCATTAGATATGTTATTTAACCTAAATAACATCTATTAATGGTAATTGATTACTTTTTGGGTTTGATTTCTTGTTAAAGAGAGTTAAATCAAATATCAAACCCCTCATTGTGTAATAATGTTCATTATTTATTTATTTTCAATGAAAAGATTAATTGTCGTTTGGTTCCGATCCGCTCCCTTTCGACGCTTGTATCGATCCGTGACGCGTCGACTAATTTTAGCTGCTAGCAAAATGGCAGGCATGGATGTAAACATGTGCGCCAAAATGTTGTGGATTGATACTATGCGTGTGGATGTCGAAGTATGCAGGAGATATGGTAAGTATTGGACAAATCATTCCATAAACTAACGCAAACAGTATGATAAGGAATGTAAACGCAGTAGTGTGTGCTGTAATCAAAAATTGATGTACGGATCGAGATGTGTTTTCCTACGACCACATGTTGTAAATAATTATGAAGTTTTATTACTTAACCAACGCACTAACATATCATTTTGTTCACAAAAGATAATATATCCATACTTTATTCGCATATGATTTATTATTTTAAAGAATATTTTAAGAGTATTTAAATCCCACTTGTTGAAAACGTCTTGGACAAAAAAAAATAGCGATTTATCAGCTTTTCCCCATCAGACATTAGATTTTACATGAATGCACAACCTTCCACATTGATTATTTAATCAGCGACACCATACATGTATCAATGTATATGATAAGTAGTGCAACTGTGTTAGACTGTTAGTGGTATGGACTGGTGTAAACAATTACCAGACATCAACACATGATCAATATTTTGTTTTTTTGCATGTGTACCAATTTATTAAAAGAAATCATTTTTACTCTGACAAATTGCTCTAAAGTATCACTTCTGATTGCTGATCCATATGGCTTCAAATAAAAATGTCACTGCTCAGCTTGTTTACATTGAAATTAAGTAACCTTATATTTATTTAGAATTAATTTAAATAAGATAGTGTGTCATAATAAGTTATATTACCAGTATATGTAAAATTATGGTCTAGAATAAAAAAAAAATGATACAATAAGTATAGGTTAATTACTGTGAGAATTATTATCTCTAATTTTGTACTGTTTTGCTGACCTGTCTTAACTATCAACATGATCAGTTCAGAACAATTTTTAAATGGAATTATTTGTCAAGCACGTTGACTGTCCTTGCAGATATTTAAAACATTTTTCAAAGCAATACAATTATCCTTGTTAGGTAGCATTACATTGTTAATAGCTACAACTAGATTGTCATCACCTTCATTCAACTCGCATCATGCAATTACACATTGCTTTCAATGACAAGGGTCAGTGAAAACATTTTGTTGAAACTCATATGCCGATTCAAAGCTTTTATATAGTGCATTATATAGTAGCTTATACATGTACTTTATTTGTAGACTCCTATACTACTTGTGTTGTGTAGAAAAGATGAAAGGGGCTGTGTACCCGTGTCATGGTGTTTGATTCCATGTGTTGTATGCTCCAGTGACTCCTTACAATCAACTGCTTCAGCACCTAATTTAAATTTATCCAAATGCATTAAACATGTTTTTGGTAAGATTTTAAAATACAGTGCCTTACATATATATTCTTTGGGTGGCGACTACCCTGCATGTATTTGTGTGTTTTCTTTCAGCCTGAAATGTAATTAAACTTGCTGTGAGAGTATACACTATATCACAAACATTGATTGCTCAGCATTACCCCTTGATAATAAAGATTTCTTTTATTGGGGGGGGGGGGTTACTTTCTGCTTTTGTAAACACTTATACCTAAGTCATCTTGGAGTATGAAGTTGACTCTTGATTTTCTGCAGTATATTGGGAACATTTGTTAATTGCCGCAAGAAAATCTGTAATGTTAATAGTAATATATATTTATATTTATATAAAGAAATCAAAATGTAGGAAGAAAGAACATAAAATACATGTACATGTAAATGCCCAAGTGGTGGCATTTCCAATTATTCTTCTATGTAATTGTGTGTCCATCTTAGCATCTTTTGTGTTCACTATTGTTTAGAAGAACTTTGAATAAACATCAGAGGCTAATACTTTGTTTATAGGATTGTCTTTTATCGGAAAAGATTTCCCAGGGTGAAAATTCATTTTTCGTCATTTGACATTGTTTAGTTTATACTGTTGTAAAGTGCAAGTGCTAAAATATATAATGAGTGTGCTTGAAGTTATGTTAAACTTTGTAGGCTTATGCGTGAGACCATCTGCATTGGTGAATTGGCTGGTTCTACCTCCCTCTGTTCCTCATCTGCCTGTTACCCAGCTTTTCCTATGTGGAAACCATCGGCATGATTTTGTACGAGAAAAGCAATTATGTGCATTTATAACCTCCAAACAGAAATAGTAACATGATTATATGTATTTGTTATAAATGTACAAACCTAATCTTAATATTTATATGTTGAATCTGAGCTAAGGATTTTGCAACTCTTGTTTTTTTTTTTTAATTATTATCAATGATATTTAAAACTTAAACAGTCAAATTAATCTTGATATGCAAATATTACTTATTTAAACCATGATTTATTTGTTAACAGTTTCCTAACTGTGAGTTATTTCTACAATATTTCCCTTGAAAAATGAATAATATATTTTTGAAAATCTATATATTTGTTGATGTGATCAACACTCAAAATCTAGGAATTTACATTGTTCATGTATTGTTGTTTGAGTATTTGTTTATTAGGAAGGGGGTGGGGGTCAGAGTTTTCTGCTTGTACTTTCTTAAAAATAAACAGCAATGTTGAGGAATACTTTCTGAAAAATAAACAGCAATGTTAAACAGCAATGTTGAGGAAGAATGTGTTTAGAATATATTTCATTCACCATTTATTGATTTCATTGGCAAAGCAGGTAAAAAATAAATCAAATAAAAAAATGCATGGCTTGTTGATTGTCTCTGAATACATGGACGGATCTAGAGGGGGGGGGGGGGGTCAGCTAGGGGGTCCGGACCCCCCCCCCCCCCCCCCCCCTGCAAAATTCAAATTTCCTTAAATTACATTACAAAATTACCAAAATTATGCCTTGGACCCCCCCCCCCCCCCGGGAAACTCAAATAACCATCGGACCCCCCCCCCCCCCGGAAAAAAATTCTGGATCCGCGCATGGAAAACTAAATACGTGTGTAAGTTTATGCATTGTTTTATTATATAAAGAGGTAATGTATGTTGTAGTTATCTCTCATGTTTTTTTCTGTTGATGAATTACTGACCCACGCTGTCGCTTGAAATTTATAAATGTATGATATTTATTTATACTTAAGTTACAATTTTGCCACCAGCAATACAACCAAGGGAAAATATCGCAAAACGCTCGTAATTTAATTCAAATTTCCCGCGACACTATATCTACACAGTTATTTCCCTTAGCCGAAATCTAGATCGGCATTGCGTTTGAAAAGGGGGTTGAGTTAAGGAAAATACATGTATATCATATTCAACGCACTTTCGCAAGGGCATAACCTGCATGGATACTTTTGATATTTTACACAGTGATCAAGGTTTTGAGGTAACTAAAAAATGCTGCTGCTTTGTTTTATTCTCCGGATTTGTTTTATTCGTTGATGAAAAATGACGTGATACCCCAGTAAATGATGGATTGTCGAGTGTATGTTTGGATATGGCGTTGTAATTAACATGATTCCAATAAAGCAGCAGTGATTTTTAGGTGAAGGAGATCACATTTAAATTATACATGCAAAACAAATAAATGTGCAACGGGGGTATGCCCTTGCGATATTGAAAAATATGTGTGACCTAGTAAAATGTTTCTAAATATCGATGTCACGTGATAGACACGTGATGACTCTAAATGCACACGTGTGACGTAACACATGGCTCACTAGTGTTAAAATAATAGTATATTGGAAAAAGTTGTTTGCGAATTTTTATTAATACGACCATCACATTTGTAGTTCGTTTTTAATGACATATTTCTTAGTAATTTAAGCATATGCAACCTTAACAGTGTTGCGTTGTCTCTATAGCTTGTCAAGCAGAAGCGAATAGGGGCGAAATGTATAATGCAAGACAATTCTTAAAACAAAGAATCTCAGTAATAAAACAACAATAATCAAATCAAAAATATTAGGTTGTCAGTTCGGTGTTAAATGGAGGTAACAATACATGTCAATAAAATAATATACCCTTAAATGTGTTAAACTTAAATTGTTTTTATATCATTAATTTTAATGTATATTATTTTAGGTAACCTTAAAAAAATGTTTTGCTGATGGTCTTTTTTACGATTTATTGAAGAACATATCTTGAGAGATTTAATTTCATCTGTCATATCATTTAAAATTCAGAGATAATTATTAAAGTTTGTAAGTCTGTATCAACTGGTATGTTACGTGTAAAACAGTATTATTTGACGTTTCTATGTCCGGATTTCACCTCAGGTTTCCCTCATCAGCGCCTAAAACTTGTGAACACGACATCTTGAATAAAAAATTGACTTTCTCCTCTAAGGAGACTTTTTAGATAAAACAGGGTCTACCTCAGCTGCTTCCCATTGTCATATTCCGTTGATAACAGCATTTGTGTGTTTTTAACTTGTGAATATATAGATAAGAGTAATTTTCTTTTGGGGAATCGGTAAGAGACGATGATAAACTATTTCCATTTTTTAGTGCCTTCTCTGGTTAAATTTTACTCTCCGTATCTCTGCATGACTTTAGTAGGATAACGTTTACTTACTGCCGTTGATTTTGATTTTTGAGCGAGATTCTTCTTATAATTCATCATCTTCGCTAGCATTCTCCTTTTAATTCAGATAACCGTCATTTACATTTTCTTTATTCACAACATCATATTTCGTGGCATCATCATCTTCATTAATTTTTTTGACTATTGGATTTTTATCTTGAGTTGAGTCAGAGGACCAGCTTGCTTTGGCTAAACTGTACGGCCAGATATTCTTTTCCAAAGGTTTGTTGTTTCCTGTGCTTTTTTTTTTACTGTTACTGCCTGTCATCACAATGCACTGCTCTTCATCTTCCTTTTCAATTACAACATTATTTTTAATGTCTTTTAAGGTTTGACTGTACTCTTCGATTGTTTCATTTTTCAGGTTTTGTCTTATCGTAGCCTTCTCGAACAAATTTCTTGACATTTTGTTGGATAATTCTACTTTGTTTCCGGATACGGTTCGTGTCGCTAGCTGAACAGATTGGTGCCCGTATGGAGTTTCGTTTATGGAGTTACTTTTTATTATATCGTCTGAAACTTGTCTAAGATGGATCATTTTATCAGAATGTGTCCCGCGAAGTGACAACACATTATACATATCATGCTTAAACAGTTGACCATATCCTCCAATTTCACTCTCTTTCTCATCAGAATTGTCATCTTCTTCATCAATCCATAAATCCAATAGAGCCATTGACTTGGAGGCATCAGCTGGGGCTGCATTCTGGTTTGGACCTGGTGTGCATTCGTCAGGATTGTCATAAATAGGAAACAGAGCAGAGCACCAAAGATCGGTATAGTTGCTTTCGCCAGTCTGCCCGTGTGGTTCTACATTTTCTATTTCGTCGTCAGACGGTACAAATCTTCGAATTTCATATCTATGTACGTTTTCGGTATTTTCTGGGGAAAAATGCATATTTGGTTACATTGAATGCTATCTTTATGTTTGTTTTATTTATGTTTGTTTTATTTAATTAAATGCAAAAATTATCCTTTTATTAGGAAACGGATGATATTTGTACTTTTTAAGGTAATAAAACTGAACATGCCTCTTTGATTTGTTAACCCATCTCTCCAGAAGGTACATCCTTTAACCACCCTAAAGACAAAAAGGTTGGATGAAAATATTTTTTAAGACCAATAACGATATAAAATGTTATTAGTTATAATACTGATCAACGAGATTAGTGATCATTAAAGATATATTTGTTTTAATGCTATTAACCAAGATTTCATTAGGAACAACACTCCAAAAAGAACCAAGGTTACAGCAGGTCCGATAAGTGCTAAGGCCACATTCATCCAGGTGTTCTCAATGTCATCTGCAGTATAAAATGGATTTTAATGTAAATTTCCTGTTCCTTCAATATATTATTTAAGGTTGTTGTTTCCTAGCACGCATTATATGCAATGGCTTAAACCGGATTTAGGGATATCCAAATACTGTTTTTACTGCATAAGCTTATGTGCATTCTTTATTAATACCGTGTATTAGCCCTGTGAAAAATGTTTCGATACAATTAACCAATTAAAATATTCTAAACGATATGCAGATAAAAAAAATTTAGGTGATTTTTACGTTATTCTGTAAGTGAGCGATGCATTTGTAATTTTAGGACGTGGTGAAAACCTAAAGCTTTGTTATGATTACGATATCAGAATCGACATAAAAATATTCAATTTTGTAACGAATCCAGTGTTCAAATCTACGTTCTTTAAACACTAAATAAAAAGAACAATTTGCATTTTGACATTTTGACATGACCCCCTTAAAGGCCAGAGGGTGTAACGTTACCTACATATTAGGTAGAAAATTTTTACTAATCACATAAAGCAATCTTAAGAGAATATATATTGTTGTTGTTGTTGTTTTTTAAATCTGCTTTGAATTACAAACAATAGTAATATCCCTTATATTAACAACTTATACAGTATACAGTATTTATGCATTAACCTCTTGACTTTTACAACTTTTAAATGCCATGATTTCATTAGATATCAGACTCACAGTTTACACATCCAATCTTTGCGTCACAATAGTGTGATGGACAGTCACACTTGCTGAGGCATAATCTCCCATAATAATGCAGGGCACAAATCCCAGTACAGTTCAGTCCATATGTACCAAGCGGGCATTCTAATTTTGAATTTCAATTAAATAAAAGCAATGCAACTTAAAAGTGTGAAACAATTGAAATAAACTGTGTCAATCGTCTTACTCAAACACGATCCGTATTGATCTTCATAAAAGTTTGCGCAGCATCTATTCATAGATATATGCCATTAAAATCGATAACAAACATTTCAATTTACATTCAACACTATGATGATTTCCTTTTAATTGTCTTACCTCCCTTTACATTTTTCTCCAGAAGCTGATTTCGACAAAAGATTGCTAAATGCTGCTATTTGAGAAAATAAAAGCAATCCTTTGATCATATCGCAATTTATAAAATATAAACGCTATTTGAATTCAATATTTCCAAAGTAAAAATAAATAAATCTTGTTCTTCCTTAAAAATCGGTTTCCTTCATATGCGTTTAATCAGGATAGGATTTGTTTATGTAGCTATTTATACAAGCAACCAAATTGTGTTTCCGGCTGCATCTTCTATGAAATAATTCTCATATTTTAAAACTAAAACATTGACCTTTTACATTTCGACATTCTTTTTTAACAAACATGATATTACTGGTTTTTATTGCTTTATGATATAAAAGAGCCTTAATATATCGTTACAAGATATTGAACGGTGCTTCCGTCATTGATTTTATCTATTGTTACCCCAATTAAGTGCTTTTAACTATATAGTTTTTTCTCACGATTCTCAGGAACGAAAACAAATTTCTTAGGGATATCTTTAATGGAAACTCTTGACATCTTTTCTCCTTTCTAAAGTAACTAAGAATACTTCCCACAATTTTACAACGTTATCATCTGGGTACTTTCATCTTGTTTGTAATACAAAATGCTCATTAACTTTCTATTTTTAATTACGTATTAAAACCTACATGTAATAAGCTAGGTGTTTCAAGAAAGAAATCTTGAAATATTTTCATATTACTAAATGAACATAGTGTGAAACCTGGGGTATATATAATTATCAAAAAAATTAAGAAAATATAGTGCATAAATATCATGGGATAGAGTATAGACGAATAAAGTGATAAATATATCAAGCGCTGATCTAGAGGATTTGGGGTCAGCGTACCCCCTTAAAACACACACACACACACATACTTGTATAAGGCCGTAACTCACTACACCAGACTTTACACCTGACATTCGCTACACCATGTTCTAGTTGTGCTATTCAATATATAATAACATTTTTATGTAATATGAGGCATCTTTTTACTATTCTGCTACTTGAAACAAGGAAATTCTAACTCTATAAGTTCATGTTTTTATACCTGATAATCACTACATTAGGTCACATGACTCATTGTGAATACACACTAGAAATTCACTACAGTGTGTAAATGTTGTTAATTTACCTGAAAGTCAATACATTTAATAATTTGGCCGATTGTGAAAATTAAAAACATAATCAATCATTACTGAACACACACAGAGAGAGAGAGAGAGAGAGAGAGAGAGAGAGAGAGAGAGAGAGAGAGAGAGAGAGAGAGAGAGAGAGAGACGGAGAGAGAGAGAGAGAGAGAGAGAGAGAGAGAGAGAGAGAGAGAAAGAGAGAGATATTCATCTTATTACATTT
Organism: Magallana ariakensis; assembly: GCA_020458035.1. NCBI lineage: Eukaryota > Metazoa > Mollusca > Bivalvia > Ostreida > Ostreidae > Magallana > Magallana ariakensis. Next base: position 68,760,943 of record CM035814.1, on the reverse strand, counting down.
CAAAAATTTTGTTTCTTTAAATAAAAAAATTAATAAATTAGTAAATAAACGTTATTCAAAATTAACGATAACGAAATGATACCAATTCGTTTATAATACTGAAGGTCCAATTGATACACCTGTCAATTAAAATCAACATATTCAGATCAGACCATAAGATGTATCACGTGCTGTTCAGCTCAATACATGTACTATAATTTTGCTTGAAGAAAACTGAGAATGTTGTATATGCTTGCTATTTTAAAATTGATTTTGCTTTCAATTTTCTAAATCGTAAATTATTATGTTTAATTCATTTCTTTAGCATATGAACACCATCTTTAAACAATAAAGGAGAGAGAGAGAGAGAGAGAGAGAGAGAGAGAGAGAGAGAGACAGAGAGAGACAGAGAGTGTGTGTGTGTGTTAAAACATACAGAGAGACAGAAAGACAGGCAGGCAACAAGACAAAGAAAGATATGTTTCACTATAACACAAACACCACAACAAGTCAATACACTTTTGATACACACAGCAAACTCACTACATAGTTGATACACACAGCCATGTGACTACATAGTTGATACACACAGCATAGTCACTATATTGCTGATTCACACAGCAATGTCACTACATTGTTTATGTACACACCGCATAGTCACTACATTGTTGATACACACAGCAATGTCACTACATTGTTGATACACACAGCATAGTCACTACATTGTTGATACACACAGCACAGTCACTACATTGTTGATACACACTATAGTCACTACATTGTTGATACACACAGCAAAGTCACTACATTGTTGATACACACAGCAAAGTCACCACATTTTTAATACATATTATAAAGACAAAGTATTTACTATAAACTGCCTTTGTTGTGTGTGTTAAATGCTACATGCAGCTGATATAAACTTACTAACCTACTACCAGCTTGTCCTACCTCTTAAAAAGACTAAAGTGTAATTAGTGTACAGAGAGCTCTAATTACGTCAGTAAATATTCTTATACAAAAGCATACCTCAGCCTCTAGATCAACTCTTGGTACACCTCAGCCCTGTTTTGGGCCAATCTAATGTACATCATTTTTTCAAGTTATGCTCAATATGCATATATTGACAAAATTGTGGAGAACTATATACTATACTAAGTAAGTAAACTCTAAATAGGCCAGGCTGGACTGTACTTTAAATTTTTCTTTACGTATGCATGTTTTCTATGTTAAATATATCATAGAAATATTATGAATATTATTAACCCATTATTTCCAATTTAACGTCTATATTTCATTTAAAAAAAATGTGATTGATATTTCATTTTTCTAAGAAGCATTTTGAATGTTGTAGAATAAATTTATTCTATCCTTCTGACTATGCGGGGCCACTAGGCTATCTGCCCACTTTGCACCAGCTTTCTGTTGCATTATGCCTAGGGAGGGAATCGAACCCACATAGTCAAGGATTCATCAAAAACGAACCAATGTGATTAAGTACATGACATGTTTCAAAATCATAAATTGAAATGAATGGCTTTCTACTTGGGATGTATGTTGGAAATAAGAGGATTATCCCTTTGACTTACATTAATTATATATTTGCATTAATGCAATTTATGATAATTTAGGGTGCAAATACTGACCCAAAGAGATTGATTGGGTTTACCTATTTTTGTTTAACTATTCAGCTTTTTGACGTTAAGATAAAATAATTTTATTATCCAAATGCTGTGCGTTTTTAAAGCATACAAAGGTTATAACAAAATTAAAAAAAAAAAATACAACGCATACAGTAGACACATACAAAAAGAGAGGTTGCTAAATGATATCGATAGATGGTTCCTGCCTTTATAGGGGTATCATTCCATAATAAATTGTTTTCCTTATAAACTAATGCTTATTATTTGTTGTAACATGTAATGCTTTTTAAGATAAACAAGATAAAAAAAATACAGATATTAGGGGTTTTCTAAGCGTTTAACTACACTGATTATTTAACGACAAAATTTAAATTATGGGTTACCTCACAGGTATCAAACTTCAAAATGATCGAATTTTTCCTTACCAATGCTGATTATTTTTTTATTTAATTGTGATAAAGAATAAACGAAGGTGTCAATATTAATAAAAAAGATTTAGGAGTTAATTTGAGTGATTTACAATACAGATTGTTTAACATGAAAATGAAAATTATGGGTTACCTCATGAGGGTGTAAATTATTAGTAAAACAAAGACTTTTTTTAAACTAATGCTGTTTGTTTCTTTGTTAAACTGTTATTAAGGAGGAATAACTAAATAAATGCTGAAAATTTCTTTGTATTAAAGCGATAAAGAATGAATTAGAGTGCAAATTTTAAAAAATAAATTTAGGGTTTATTTCAGTGACTTACTATACTGATTATTTAACGATAAAATGAAAATTATGGGTTTCTTCATTGGAGAGGGGTGTAAATTTTTATTGTAATGAGTTTTACTTGCACTAATACTGATTTTGTCTTTGTAATACTTTCATTAAGAAGGAATAAAGATGCAAATAGTGATCTTAAAGGATCTAGGGAGTTTCCTAAATATTTAACTTTAATAATACGGATTTTGTAACATTAAAAAAGATATGAGTAGAGTGTTGTCTCAGGAGGATCAAACTTAATAATATAGCGGTTTTTCCTTTAATTAATGTTGAAATTTTCTTTGCAGTAGAAGGAAGAAAAAGGAAGGAAGAAAAAATTAGAGTGGAAATATTAATCAAAAAAGACTTCGGGGCTTTTTAAGAGATTTACTATACAGACTTTTTAACGTTAAAATGAAAATTTTGGGTTTAATTCCTCATTGGGGTGTAAATTTTTTATTAAAGAAGATTTCCTTAAACTAATGCTTAATATATCTTAATCATACTATCATTAAGAAGGAATAAGGATCGAATATTGATCCTAAAAGATTAAGGGGGTTTCTTAATTGTGTTTGATTACATTAAAATTAGACTTATGGGTTTCCTCAGGGGGGTCAAATTTCATAATTATAGGATTTTTCTTTGAATTAATTTGTTGACATTTCCTTTGCAATAATGTAAGGAGGAAAAAATCAAAGTGCAAAAATTTATCAAAAAGATTTTGGGTGTTTTTAAGAGATTTACTATACAGACTTTTTAAAGGTTAAAATAAAAATTATGGGTTTCCTCATTGGGGTGTAAAATTTTTATTAAAGAAGATTTCCTTAAACGAATGCTGATTATATCTTTGTCATACTATCATTAAAGAGGAATAAGGATGCAAATATTGATCCTAAAAGATATAGGGGGTTTCCTAAGTGCTTGATTATACATGTACTGATTTTGTAACATTAAAATAAGAATTATGGGTTTCCTCAGGGTGGTCAAATTTCATAATTATAGGATTTTTCTTTAAATTAATGTTGACATTTCCTTTGCAATAATGTAAGAAAGAAGAAATTAAAGTGCAAATATTAATCAAAAAAGATTTCAGGGTTTTTTAAGAGATTTACTATACAGACTTTTTAACGTTAAAATGAAAATTATGGGTTTTCTCATTGGGGTGTAAATTTTTTATTAAAGAAGATTTCCTCAAACTAATGCTGATTATATCTTTGTCATACTATCATTAAAGAGGAATAAGGATGCAAATATTGATCCTAAAAGATTTAGGGGGTTTCCTAAGTGTTTGATTTTACTGATTATGTAACATTAAAATAAGAATTATGTGTTTCCTCAGGAGTGTCAAATTTCATAATTATAGGATTTTTCTTTAAATTAATGTTGACATTTCCTTTGCAATAATGTAAGGAGGAAAAAATTAAAGTGCAAAAGTTTATCAAAAAGATTTTGGGTGTTTTTAAGAGATTTACTAAACAGACTTTTTACGTTAAAATGAAAATTATGGGTTTTCTCATTGGGGTGTAAATCTTTTATTAAAGAAGATTTCCTTAAACGAATGCTGAATATATCTTTGTTATACTATCATTAAGGAGGAATAAGGATGCAATTAATATTGATCCTAAAAGATTTAGGGGGTTTTCTAAGTGTTTGATTATACTGATTTTGTAACATTAAAATAAGAATTATGGGTTTCCTCAGGGGGGTCACATTTCATAATTATAGGATTTTTCTTTGAATTAATGTTGACATTTCCTTTGCAATAATGTAAGGAAGAATAAATTAAAGTGCAAATATTAATCAAAAAAAGATTTTTGTTTTTTTTAAGAGATTTTCTATACAGACTTTTTAACGTTAAAATGAAAATTATGGGTTTCCTCATTGGGGTGTAAATTTTTTATTAAAGAAGATTTCCTTAAACTTATGCTGAATATATCTTTGTCATACTATCATTAAGGAGGAATAAGGATGTAAATATTGATCCTAAAAGATTTAGGGGGTTTCCTAAGTGTTTGATTATACTAATTATGTAACATTAAAATAAGAATTATGGGTTTCCTCAGGGTGGTCAATTTTCATAATTATAGGATTTTTCTTTAAATTAATGTTGACATTTCCTTTGCAATAATGTAAGAAAGAATAAATTAGAGTGCAAATATTTATCAAAAAAGATTTCAGGGTTTTTTAAGAGATTTACTATACAGACTTTTTACGTTTAAATGAAAATTATGGGTTTCCTCATTGGGGTGTAAATTTTTTATTAAAGAAGATTTCCCTAAATTAATGCTGATTATATCTTTGTCATACTATCATTAAAGAGGAATAAGGATGCAAATATTGATCCTAAAAGATTTAGGGGGTTTCCTAAGTGTTTGATTATACTGATTATGTAACATTAAAATAAGAATTATGGGTTTCCTCAGGAGGGTCAAATTTCATAATTATAGGATTTTTCTTTAAATTAATGTTGACATTTCCTTTGCAATAATGTAAGAAAGAATAAATTGGAATGCAAATATTTATCAAAAAAGATTTTGGGTTTTTTTTAAAGAGATTTACTATACAGACTTTTTAACGTTAAAATGAAAATTATGGGTGTCCTCATTGGGGTCTAAATTTTTTATTAAAGAAGATTTCCTTAAACTAATGCTGATTATATCTTTGTCATACTATCATTAAAGAGGAATAAGGATGTAAATATTGATCCTAAAAGATTTAGGGGGTTTTCTAAGTGTTTGATTATACTGATTTTGTAACATTAAAATAAGAATTATGGGTTTCCTCAGGGGGTCAAATTTAATAATTAAAGGATTTTTCTTTAAATTAATGTTGACATTTCCTTTGCAATAATGTAAGGAAGAATAAATTAAAGTGCAAATATTAATCAAAAAAAGATTTTGGGTTTTTTTAAGAGATTTACTATACAGACTTTTCAACGTTAAAATGAAAATTATGGGTTTCCTCATTGGGATGTAAATTTTTGAATAAAGAAGATTTCCTTAAACTAATGCTGAATATATCTTTGTTATACTATCATTTAGAGGAATAAGGATGCAAATATTGATCCTAAAAGATTTAGGGGGTTTCCTAAGTGTTTGAATATACTGATTTTGTAACATTTAAATAAGAATTATGGGTTTTCTCAGGGGGATCAAATTTCATAATTACATGATTTTTCTATGAATTAATGTTGATATTTCCTTTGCAATAAAGTAAGAAACAATAAATTAGAGTGCAAATTTTAATCATAAATATTTATGGGATCTACTAAGTGATTTACTATACTGATGTTTATTAGCGTTAAATTATAAATTATGGATTTTCTCATCAGGACTCAATTTCTTGATTAAAGGACTAGGGAAATTTTTAGAGAAGGTATTTATTATTTACACAGATTGCTGATTTCTTCAAGATTTTTTATTTGTCGAATGTTACAAAGGAAAATCCACATTCAAAACTGCCAAAAAATGATATTACTCAGTTTTGGATGAATTGAAAGTGCATACTGTGTAGGGTGTAAATATGAAAATAAGCAACAAATTGTTTATTTCTTAATGACGAATTGTTCTTTGTAAAACCCTTAAGAGATAAATATTAAAAGATTTTCCAGTTAAAGCCCCTTTTAGAAATTATGACCCCTTTGAGTATGCCCATATTTCTCGATAAAAAGAGCACATATGGTCTAGATTATTTTTGCTCCAAGTTAATGTTATTTTCTGCTTAATTTATTCATTAGATACGTGTATTCAAAGAATCATTAAAGAAAGTTTACAATTAAAACCTCTAAAATGTTTTAGAAACCCTGAAGGAGACGCATATTTGTTTAATTGAGCTGCATGTAATTTGTTGAACTTTCGAGGAAATTCTAACTTTTCGCGATTTTATTAAAATAGCAATGATCCACCAAATTTATAACGAAATGAGTGTTTATTCAAAACACGAACGTTAATGAAAACGCACACTAGATGTAAAAATCTAAAAGAAATACATCTCAACCAACAGATTTCAAGATTAGATTGAGGAAAAACTATTTTTTCTTTACATACAAAAGGAATATATCGCTATATCAGATGTTCATAATTAAGACAGGTAATTATACGCTTAAAAATTGTTAAAATTGAAAATAGATTAATAAAACACATCATTTTTAACAACAAAAACTTACATTATCATTTCCTTCAACCCGACCTTGTTTTGAGAGGAAGTTGAGTTCGCGCATGCGCGAATAAGATCCAGGGGAAAGTGTGTAACTACCCCATTTTGACACGGTAAATGTGTAACAAAAATCATGTGTAAACCGGAAAGTTACACTATGCTATGTTTTTTTATTTTCTGGATAAAGCACGTCGAAAAATTCCGAATTACGGCCTTTTCAAACTCACTACACGGGTTCATGTAGTAAGTTTTGAAAATGTAGTAAGTCGCACGTGTGTAACCTAGTTTATGTAGTGAGTATCGGGGTTATGCAAACGCACACACACACACACACACACACACACACACACACACACACACACACACACACACACACACACACACACACACATTTCCCGGAAAAATATTCTGGATGTATGTATGTGCATGCATTTATCACAAGAAGAAAAAAATTGAATTAAAATTGCATAAAACATCATTAGATGTTTCACACACTCAAACTAACCAATGAAAAAATGACAATAACAAACCGTCAACCATCTCAAAAGTCCAGAACACGAAATACAAATTAAAAGCAGAGCAACACGGACCTCCAAAAAGATAGAGGTAGGATTAATTATTTGATATATGACAAAGGCAGCGGCTTTTTCTATTTTGAGGGTATCTTATTCATCGTATTGATAGATAAAACAGCTATATTTCAGTTACTTTTTACATGCTTATTCTTTAATAATTACGTGGGCATTTTCGTTCTTAAAGAGAGAGTACATTTTTCACTGTTCTAGGTTTTTGCTTTTGGAACTTTAATTGCCCCGAAAAAGTGACGTTCAAATATTCATCAAAACGCTTAAGATCAGTTATATTGTTTGTGACTGAAACTATTTTACATTTACGCAGACAATCTCAATTTTGTAATTGTTCCACTTTCAATGATTTTATATGTATTTTTCCCTTAAATTTAGTTTTCAATATTTGACTCTGATTTGTAAAATTATCTTAAAATAATATTTGTATCAAATCCTATTATTACTCATCTCTTCAAATTAGCTTTTTTATAATTGACACTGTAATTATCTTATTGATATCTGTGAATAGGACTCAAGGTTTTAATTCTTAAAGTAAAGAAATTCTTATCAGAATGTTTAAACTATTTTAATCATGTTTTATGCCTGTTTATAAACAGGTGACCGGTCAGCAGAGGATGCTCACTCCTCCTAGGCACCTGATCCTACCTCTATCTTGGAGGTCCGTGTTGCTCTGCTTTGAATTTGTATTTCGTTTTATGGATTTTTGAGATGGTTGACGGTTTGTTATTGTCTTTTTTTCATTATCTATCTTATTCGTGTAATGTAATAGTACATCATACAGTTATTTTATGTTAAGCGCAGTTTTTTTTCACATTCAGCGCTTAATAAATTTTATAATAATTTTATAATAAAAGTTTTCTAAATGATTAGTGCCTTTACCTTACTGGTAGTTTTACATCCATACTTCCTGTCTCTTTTTGTAAAGAACATTCACACCTGCTGCCGCATAGTCGTCCATAGTAGTGAGACAGGTTCCGGTACCTTCTTTCTTACCTTCTTTCATTCTTGTTAGTGTAACGTGCAACGCGGCCGAGCTGTGTGTTTATCACTAGTGAATGTCATACACCCAAACGTTGCACTAGGTCCGTTAACCTGTTAACTCAGACTTGTGTTGATTACGAGAATAATGCGAACAATTTTCGTTTGATTGGATAGCCACTAACTGTGGTCGACGGGTATCTCTGGCAAATATAAATCATTGTTGTCCTGCATTCGAAATAATAATCAAATCACTGCGTCAACCTTGCGCTTCCTCCACTTCTCCCCGTGGTACGCTCTATGTATGTGGTCTACTTGTAATGTCTTATGCAGGTCTTACATCCAAGAGAACACAAACCCAGAGAGAAGACATTAATCTATTCCTAAATGCCTTATTTAGGAATTATAAATGGCAATAGACCACTGTTAATCTCTACAATAGCTTTCAATAAACCGTAGCAATCATATATGATGCATACAACGCAGTTATATGATCTGGCAGTTCTGACAATTTAATAAAAATTATTAACATTCCCTTTCGTGTTTAAGAAAACGTTTGTCTTATGTTTTTGCAAAAATAAAAAATAAAACCAATTTCGTCACATTAGCGTACGAGCAACATATTGGAATTCTAAGTTCAAAATATTTTGGACATTTACCGTAGTTATGAATGCTATGTTTATTTTTCGTCAATGTTTCAATAGTAATGCTTTGTTTTTGTTGCATATATACGGTTGATGTAAAATAAAAACTATTTTTATTTGAATATGGAAACCGTTTCAATCATGGATTCGTTAAGATTTGCAATGTGCTACTTGCTCGAATTCCTTTCATTAGTATATTTATACCGTAGAAACAGATTTAAACATATCAATATAGTTATAAAAGCAAAGTTTCATTAGCATAGGAGGATAGTGAAATACCTTTCTCAATCTCTTTTCATTGCATAGGCAAAAGTAATGTTATGAATTCACCATGCTTTTAATTTCGCATGCAATTTTCTAATTGCAAACAGTGGAAATTTTTTTTTAAAAATTGCAATTTATTCCACATACTTAGTACTTTATAAAATAATTGTGAACTGTTTATAAAGCAACGGGTAAGTAGACAGAAAAGGTTAACAAGTCCAAAACATGTCTAAAAAATACTATATGATCAGAAAAGAAAAACAATATTCAAGATACCATCATTAGCAAATTTTGATTGTAATAAATTGGAATTAAAAAAAAAAACCCTCTAAAGGATAAAAAAAACCATGTGATTTTAAACTCATAAACGACTGCAGACCAGTAGCAGTTACTTAAACCAACTGTGCTACAACTTCAAATATTAATTAGCAAATTTTGTAGATCTGTATATAATTTAATAAAAAAAATCTGGTTTTATTATCATGACCATTTTTTATTATCTCAAAGCGATTTAAATTTAACTTGCCATTATTACTCAAATAATATGTCATTTTCCTTTTTGATCTGCAATAACTATTCCTTCTTATTCTTCAAAAAAATTTTGTGAAGAGATTTTCATAAATTTTGAGGTTTGAATCACTCTTTCATTGGCTATTTTGAGCTATATAATTTCTGTAATATACTTTATTTTAAATTCACAAGATGCCTATGAGTTTATATAATTTTTGCAGATTTAAAAAAATTGGTTTCCGACCTTCAATTTTTTGAAGAATATTTTATTAAAACTAGCATCTTTACGCTTATATCCTCTAAAACTCTTAAACATGATAAGGCATCAATAAACATCCCATATAGCTAACGTCAGAAAAGAGGATATTCAATTCTATAAGCAAAAGCTAGATTTAAATCATCATCTGAAGGAAAGATAAAAATTGTTTGATGTACAACCTTTCCAAAAATGGGAACTCTCTATTTTAACTTTCATTTTCGGAATTTTTCACTACAGAAGCAGTGTAAAGGAAAATGAATTTGACTTCACACACGACATTTTAACAGGAGGGAGACACTTTGATAAACTTTATTCAAGGATACCACTCTATCATGAACAAAAACTAGAGACGTGCTATAAAGTCAATGTAACCATTACCGCCAATGGAAAGTGCATTAGTGGGCCATAACCAGTTAGATTGGTGTCCTAATCATCTGAATTATCATAGATTGGAGAAAGAGCGGAGGTCCTTAGATCAGCATAGTTGTTTTCAACAGACATGTTATAAAAATGTACAGTCTCTTCATCTTGGGACGGAGAACATATCTGTCCTTCATATTTATTTTCCTCTATGCAGTTGTCTTAAAATTAATAAAAAAAAAACTTCTTCTTACCATAAATGTTTTCTTTGATAGTATTCAATTTGCATGTAACATGAAATAAATGCTTATTCCTCCTAGGCACCTGATCCCATCTCTATCTTTTAGAGGTCTGTGTTACGCAGCTGTGAATTTGTATTTTGCTATATTGATTTTTGAGATAATTTGCGGTTTGTTATTGTCATTTTTCATGAAATTCATTCCTTTAAAAGATTTATTTATAACTCTTTCAATACATAATTCTTTCTTGAATCGATACTTGTTTTGTAAGCGTTTCGAAGCGGTTTTTTTTTTTACTGGAAATGGACATTGATGGTAACCTAACAACAAAACTTTACGATAAACGTAATGACTTCAATTTTTCTATAATCAACTTTCCTTACTTATGTACCAATAAACCTTCATCACCTGCATATGGTGTGTTTGTTCCTCAGTTAATTCGATACGCAAGGGCATGCTCTTCGTATGAACAGTTTTTAATGCTAGGCAAGCTCCTGACAAACAAATTGGTAAAACAGGACTATCAACAGTCTCGTTTGAAGTCCATGGTCGATACAACGACCTTGTCAGTAAATACAATCTACTACTGGGTCGCATGCAGAGTAACGTTTTTCGTACTAATTTTTAGACCATAATTAATCAGCTAATTGTGTACGGACTTTTCCGTGTTTCCCGTTTACGACAAACAGCACACGGCGGGTGTGACTGGTCAGCCGAGGATGTTCACTTCTTCATGGCACCTGATTCTACATGTACCTCTAGTTTTTAGAGGTCCGTTTGCACTGCTTTGAATTTGTGTTTTGTTTTATGGATTTTTGAGATGGTTGACAGTTTGTTTTTGTCATTTTTCATTGTACAACGCTTCTTTTAAGATTTATTTAAATGTTAAGTAATTCATTCATTCTCATTTGCCGTTTGAGAGCAGTTAATTCATTCTTTCATGCGTCCTACTATTCATTCAACGCGTACCAAGTGGATCTCTTCAAATCGACAATATCTCATAAATAATTTAATATTACAATCTGGGAGTCAATTATATATTAGATAAAATAAGATAAATACATGTATACACTTATGAACATGGGATATGTCGAAGAGACTGGTTGGTCAACAAATTACCTATCCGATCTATCTTAAATTTGAAAGCAAATGATTTATTTAGCTATGATTGATTATTTAGAAATGAAAATTCCATTAATTTTCGGCTATACATTTGAATGCTTTCCTTTATCGTTATACAAACTATTTATCTTAAGAAGAATTATAGTAAAAAATGTTACAACCGTCCATTCCATTGAATGACCTTCATAAAGGGTCTTGAAGTAAAAGTAAGTAAAGTTTATTTTACTTCTTCATACTTGTCAAAATAGAATCACCTTCCTTAAATGCCTGTTGAAAAACCTTGGTAGATGACAAAATATTTTCGTGAAATATATACGCTTCTATATGTGGTGTTCTTGCTGTCAGCCAATTATTAAAGAAATATACTCAAAATGTATATAATTTTAACCGTAAACAAAACCACATTTTCCTGTTGTATCAACAGCCTATTTTTTTAAATATTTCCCCTATTTCTTTATTTAACAACACAGGACCTGTTTTACTGTGATATAGTTAATAATTGATTTCATTTTAAAGAATTGAAATAGTTTAACCAAAAAAGAAACAATATGACAACTAGATACAAAACTTAAGTTCTACGGGAAAAATTCTATTTGGACTATTCTGACAACTGGACACTAAATATATGTTCTACAGGAAAGTTCTGTTTGGGCTATACATGTAGATTCATTCAACAAATTGAACAATTTTTGGCGCACAAAAACGTTTCGGCCTTTTTATGTATTCAATTTTGTTAGTTATTATTTACAAAATTTAGAATAAAAATTTAGATTTAGATGTTGAGGGTCATATTTTGGTTATAGTCTTCGGGGAGTGAGATGGGTGGATTATCATTCAACAAATTAGAAAGATTTATGATTTTAAGAGATTTGAATATATAAAATCAAAATCTTTAAAAAACATTTCACTTAAAATGTCTATCACTTAGATCTTGTTCTTAGTCATCGTTGTCCGAAGGCTGTTTATCTAAGAATTTTACATATTTTTTGTTCATATGATAATACACACCATAGATTAAAGCATCCATGCATTCCACGTTTTCTAGTAAAAAACCTTCAGATAACACCAATATTTTGATCCAAAGCATTAATTTAATTAAATGGGACACATTTCATGACGCCAATTCTACATTTTGACGGTTTCAATATGATTTCAAAAATATTTCACCTTATTTTTAAAGGTTTCTATAAACTTTAATTTTGAGATTTGAGAAATGCATAATACCGCATGTATGCATTTTTATGTCAAGAAAAATATATTTGGACATTGACAGTCGTTTTTAAAATCGTTGTTTTTCTTATTCCTTTAAGAATGGCTCTTTTAATATACATCAAAACCAATCAAAATCTGTTTGTTCTTGTTTGGCCCCATAGAAATTGTTTTCAACGACAATTTCATTAAAATTTACATTGCTCATTTTAACTCGAATCCTTAAAATACAAGTGTGATTATTTATTTTAGGTACGTTCTTTTATAAGAGGCCGACAAATGACGTGTTGGCGATGGCGGAGATTGATCTTCTGTGTTAAAGCTTCCTCGTTGATTTCTGAAACTTAAATAGAATAATTCTGGAAACATCAATATTAGATGACTATGTGTTCCTTTTCCTCATCGATATGAAAACGATACCAGTTGACATGCATTATTTATATCTTTATAGTTTTTGTACGTGCCGATGTAAAACGAATGGAAATTTAAAAGCCACACTTTCCTCAATAAAGTGATTCAACACAACTACATCATGTGTACTGGTCATGTTATCGAGACACATGCTAAAGTTGTGCTATAAAAGGGATGTTTTATAATACCTTAATATATTAATCAACAATGACAATTATTAAGGAATAGGGAATCATTCTTTGAGTATTATGAGGTGATAATTTTGGTCGGGGCGTGATCAAGTCAAATAAAGCCCGAAGGGCTTTATGATAGATTTAATCACGCCCCGACCGAAATTATCACCTCATAATATTCACAGAATGATTCCTTATTACTTATATTTATAGAATTTAACGCCATCGTACGATTAAATATTTAAATATAAGTAAGCAAATCCCGCTGGTGCCTCAATTTGGCGTCATTTGAAGTTATGGGTTATATAGTATAAAATCGATACGTAGTGTTATCACAGGCAAAGACGCTGGAACTTGTAATTATTAAACTATCAACCATCTCAAAAATCCATTAAGCGAAATACAAATTTAAAGCGAAACAACACGGACCTCTAAAAAGATAGAGGTAAGATCAGGTGCCTAGGAGGAGTAATCATCCCCTGCCGACCGGTCGCACACTAAATGACAAATATGTTTAAAGTGAAATTACCATTTTATTTGAAAATACCAATCATCATTTGTTCAATTATGCAGTAATACCACACTGATATTAAATTACTTTACATTCATTTCTAATCAATTAATACGCAAATTTCTATGTCAAATCATCGCTGATGTCTACAATTGTAAAGTCCTTGCTCATATGTTCATTGTTTTGAAACTGTTTGGCTGGGAAAGTGTAATTGACAATATTTACGTTCAGTTTATATTTCCTCTCATATTTGCATTGGAAATATGTGCCGTTCATTGTTCAAAAGCACACATGAAATCTGATCACGGCTAATGAGCACAAATCAACAACACGCGTTTTGAATAGAATTATTATTGTAAGATTTAATAAAACGTTTAAATTTACATATAGGAAATATAATTTGTACTTTTGAGAAATAATCGTTGAATCATTTCTATTTTTTCGTAAAGAAAATAGCTTTCCCGGAAAAGTTTTGGCGCTCTCTTTTAAGCCACATAAGCGCACTAAACATAAGGTTTTATGGCTTGCACATCTATTATTAAATGGCATATATCTAATAAATGTTGTATAATGGCTTTAAAGCGACAATTAACATTATTTTATACAAAAAAAACATCGCAGTAAACATCAATACAAGCATAAAATGCTTAATATTGGATGTTGCCGGTCCACAAAGACACCAGGATGTGCAGATAAATTGCCATAACGCTTACGCGCGGTTTTCAATTTATCTGCAACGCCTTGATGTGTATATAGAACCGAAGACATCCAAAAATGAGCATTCAATGCTTAATTTCAATATAATTTCAAAAACAAAAGACCGTCTTCAATGAATTTTTTTAAAATAAACAAGCCAGGTTTTCAGTCTTTTTTGTTAGGTACAATGATTCTTATTGGATATTGCTTTCAAGTGCCCTTGTTGTAATATTGATTGAATAAAATGCCTAAATGCAGTACGGCATTGTTAGCACTCTCGCCCATAGGTAACAGTTGAATATAGGTAGCGATAACCGTCATAAAAAACTTGAAAACTAATATGTTGTTCGTCAGCAATGTAAGAGAAAATGGATAATTATGACTCCATAGAAACTTAAATAAGCAATAGACGATATTTTAATAAGCAATAAGGAAAAAATGACAATAACAAACCGTCAACCTTCTCAAAAATCCAGAAAACGAAATACAAATTCAAAGCAACACGGACCTCCAAATAGATATAGGTAGGATCAGGTGACATGGAGGAGTGAACATCCCCTGCTGACCGGTCACACCCGCCGTGTGCACTTTGTCGTAATCGGAAAAAAACCCCGGAAAAGTCCGTAGACAGGTGATTAATTATGGTCTAACAATTAGTATGTAAAACGTCAGTAAGCATGCGACCCAGTGGAAGATTGTATTGCTGACAAGGTCGTTGTATCGACCATAGAACTTACGAAAAGAAGACTTCAAACGAGACTGTTGATAGTTCTGTTTTATCAACTTGTTTGTAAGAAGCTTGCCTCGCCTTAGAAACTGTTCATACGAAGAACACGCCCTTGCGTATCGAATTAACTGAGAGACAAAAACACCATAAGCAGGTGGTGAAGGTATATTGCTACATAAGTCAGGAAAGTTGACTATAGAAAACTTGAAGTCATCGCGTTTTGTTTTGTTATGTTACCATCAATGTCCATTTCCAGTAAAATATCCAAATCATTCTTTGAGAATAATGAGGTGATAATTTTGATCTTCGGGCTTTATTGGATTTGACCACGCTCTGACCGAAATTATTACCTCATAATATTTAAAAAATGATTCCTTATTAATATATTTATATTACTACCAATTTCTACACATTTTAAAACTCCTATTTTTTTCATGTAGCATATGTTATGTATTAATTCACGTTTATCGGTTATGCTCTAAGCCAGGCCCATTTTTGTCGCTCATCTTTTATGAATATATTTGACTATAGGATTCAAAATTGATTCATAATAAATCACAGACAAAGACAATTGGAAATGTAAATGTTTTACGTAGCCATGTGATGTTGATTTTCTCTAAAATTCAATATTATTAGTATTTCCTTACAGAAAAACTTGACTAAACTTTGTTTTAGGAAAAAGATTGCCATTTCTATGCTAATTGTTTTATAAAGTGTTGCATTTATATAATTTTCAGACAGAATCAATGTTGTTCACTCATTGCAGGTCATCACCGACATATACGTGTATTATTTATGTTGCAAGATTAAAAATAATGAATCCAAGTACTAAATTAACAATTACCACAGTCACAAAAAACTAAGATCGTCGGGAAAAGATGGAAGGGTCTTTTAATGGAGGTAATTTGACATGATAATAAAACAATATACTCTTAAATTGTTATCTTTAGAGGAAATCTATTTTAACTTTATAATATTACAAATTTTACAAATATGTCATGTTTAGTCTATGTTCTTCTCCAATGATATATTGCAGAACATACTTCAAGATATATAACACCATCTGTCTTATCCAGGCCACATTTAAAACAAAAATATTAATGTTTGGTAGTATTTATCAGACGGTATGTTATGTCTGACATAGCATTCTCTGATATCTCGCTGTCCGCATTACTATTCACTTTTTCTTCATCTGCTCCTACAAGGTGTAAACCGGACATTTCAGATAAAACTTAGTCTTTCTCCTCGGGTGAAAAAAAACAATGATCTTTTTAGACAAGATAGTGTCTATCTCAGTTGGCTTCCTTTGTAATATTTCATTTTCTGCTGATGACAGGATTCGCTTCATTAAAATTTGTGAATAATCATGGTTCTGAAAATTATCTACAGGATAAAGGACAATGACGGAATTTCTTCAATTGTTGGTGTCTTATCTGATTGATTTTCACATTCAGCTTCCTTGCATGACTTTTGTAGAATATCATTTTGTTTCACGGGCTTATTTCCTTCGTTGTGTTTGATATTTAGAAGAATTTTTCATATACATTATCATCTTTATTTACTTCTTCCTCTTCATTTCCATCGTTATCTTTATTAACATCATCTTTATCTACATATTCATCTTCGTTTACATCATTTCCTTTATTGGCATCATCATATTCATTTTCATCATCTTTTATATTTACATCATCATTTTCTTAATTTACGTCATTATATTCATTTTCATCATCATCTTCATTAATGCTTTCGGCGACTGGAATTTTATCTTGCGTTAAGTCAGAGGACCAGCTTATTTTGGCCAAACTGTACGGCCGGGTATTTGTTTGCGACGGTTGGTCAATTGCAGTGCCCTCTGTTTGACTTTTTCTGTCTGCCATCATCAAATCCAGCTGTTCACCTTCAAGTACGTTAAGATTTCGTGTAACATTTGAGGTCTGCATGTACTCTTCAATTGTTTCACTTATCAGGCTCTGTCTTATCGTTGCCTTCTCAGACCAACTTCTTGATACTATTTTTGATGATTCTACTTTGTTTCTGGGGACTTTAGATGTCGTTAGCTGAATAGATTGATATCCATCTCCTGTTTCTGTGAAAGAGGTATTTAACATTGTATCGTCTGAAACTCGTCTTACATGGATAGAATTGTCAGGATATGTTCTGCGAAGAGACAAAACATTATACATATCGTGCTTAAACAGTTGTCCATATCCTTCATCTTCACTCTCTTCCTCATCAGAACTGTCATCTTCTTCATCTATTGATAAATCCCATAGAGCTAAGAAATTGGTGGCATCAACTGATGTCGTGTTAGAGTTTGGACCTGGATTACATTCTTTAGGATTGTCAAATATAGGAAATAGAGCAGAGGGCTTCAGATTGGTATAATTGCTTTCATCAGCTTGATTATTCTGTTGCTCATTTTCTACCTCTACGGTTGACTGCAAACTTCTTCGTCTTTCATATATATGTTCTTCTTCGAGGTTTTCTTCCAAAATTAAATTATTTTGTTATATCATCGATGACCGTTAAGTTCTTTACTTGATTGCGAAGTAAGCATATAAAACATAACTCATAAATTGTCTTAAAGTTATTTAACTTTACTTGCCTGTTTCATACTGGTTTGACTCGAGTATTCCTCTTTTAGCCACACTTAAGACACAGAACATTACGATGTTAATCATTTTAAATTTAAAATACAAGTCAGTGGAAATCTCTACAGGAACTGATTAAATGTAATTGACTTATATTTACAAAGATTTCATTATCATCATAAGTCCAACAACAACCATGGTGGTAATGTATCCGACAACTGTGAAGGCTGCATACTTCCAGGTGTTGTCACCGCCATCTGCATTAGATTTTTTTTTAAATAATTACCGTGTTTGTTTGTACGTGTATTGATAATAATCTTGCGAGCTTTGCGATCGTAAACAGAATACCAATTTAAACTGTAATAGTTTATGTCATTCTATCCGAAAAAGAATAACATCCTTCAAATGTTTTTCTTTAAACTATCAAACAGTTTTTCTCCATGAATTCCTGCACACTAAAATTATCAAATAACAGAATAATCGCATTAATGCAAGTCTAAAATGATCGTAGTAATACTTTGAGGATTTTAATTGTAATCATCAGTTACTATACAAACATCTATGCTCTTGTTTTTCTTTAACCTACGTTTATTTAAAAGCCAATCAATTTAGTAAAGGGTTTTCTTTTATATACGATATTCTATTGAATAGTAATTTCATCTTACTTTCTGATTCAAATTTCATGCATCCATACTTTCTGTCACATTGTATTAAGGGACATTCACACACGCTGAGACAAAATTTCCCATAGTACTGATGGGGACAGTTTCTTGTACAATTCAGTCCAAATGTACCAAACGGACACTCTACAAATTGCAATCGATTAATGTTATATCTTCTTGCTTTGAATCTGTGCGTTTCGTTTCTTAAAATTCATCAGATTTTCATTAAATATATTTTAATGTGATTTTTTTCAACTGTAAATAACTATTAAGTATAAAAAATGTTCGTATATTTAAGATTTAAAATTTTGATATTATTCATATTTTTATATAGAACTCCTCTTCCTACACTACTCTCCGTATGAAAATCCTCTTTACCTGTCAACACTTTTTTCCCGTCATTCCCTGCGCACCCAATGAAATGCATGTTAATTCTATTTAGTTAATTATTTAATATCTTAATCATGTAAATCGCAACCGATGGTATTTGCTGTCAGCCATTGATTTTCTCGGATACTTAATGAGAGAGAGAGAAAGAGAGAGAGAGAGAAAGAGAGAGAGATGATTTTTTCGGTGGGGGTTTAGTCCGGTTCTTTGACACTTTTAATTTGTATCAGTGTGCATTGACCAGTTTAGTTTTTCATATGCATTAATGTATAGAACTGTCGTATATAGAACTTACATATAAAGCAATGATAAAATTCACGAATAATGTACTACATGTATACAAACACCGGTAACGTGGAGACACACATGCAATTGTTTTCAAATTTTTAGATCAATTGATCTTGATTTAAAAAAAACAACACTTATTCGGAAATTAATTCCCGGGTAAACTATTAGTAACGTTTAATTCAAAACAAATGCATCTCTCTCTCTCTCTCTCTCTCTCTCTCTCTCTCTCTCTCTATATATATATATATATATATATATATATATATATATATATATATATATATATATATATATATATATATATATAAACTTTTACGTGTACAGGTATGGTGTGTATGTTCTGATCAGGGCCGCGGATTTCTGATCACTGACAAAAAAAATAATATTAAATTTTACATCTTCCTCTTCGCAGTAAAAAGAGAAATGGAAATAAGAGTTTAGAAATAATTAAAATTATTTAAAGAATAAATCTTCATTTAAAATTAAAATTACAAAATGTATTATTAATTTTGCGTGACTTCGTAAATTCAAGGGTCCAATAAGCCGCTCAGAAACATATTAAACAAACGTACGAAAATTATTTTAGACAAACTTTTAAGCTATTGAAGCTTGATTTTGCTATTCACGGGACACCAATAAAGATTTAATAGAAATTGGTTTAAAAGAAAACAACGCTCTATCGTAACATGGCTGCTGTTACATGTACATTGTACATTCTGACTGATTAACTGGCTTTAGTATGCAAATATTTGTTTAGATACACAAAATCAAGTGCTTAACACTATGTGCTGAGCTTGATCTTTGTAGAAACAATTCACTTTAATTTTTACATGTATCAAACATTAGAGAGTAACGGTGTTCCTGACTGCAAACGGCTTACATGCCCTGAAGGTTTCATACCTGGCAAAAATAATCCCCGCCCTCACCTGATTTACCGCCTGGTGAATCTCGAGAATTTAGTTGATAGCACGATTATTTTTATCAATAAATTATTAATTAAAACATATTATTTCTTAAATTACGATATCCCTAACAACGTGTCTTGTACGTCGGCGCTGTTGAGTGCAAAAATGTATTTATAGCTCAAACTATAACATATGTGATTTTAATTGTTGAATTAAGGAAATAATACTGAAATTAAATTAATGAAAATACTGTTTTATGAACAGTCAAAAACCGTACAAGGGATGTTAGGGGCATGTACAGGGGGTTACAAGGTGTACAGGGACTGTAATGAGACTGACAGGGGCTGCAAAGGGAATGACAGGGAAAAGACAGGGGCAGGGTTTTTTAAGAGCCAGTAGTGTTAATGAGATCAATATTGTCTTTTTAAAAAAACAATGGCCATCGAGCCCTTTTACAGTTAAATTAGATAGTTTATTAATAAATTGTTACAAAATAATGGTTAAATTAAAAAGTTAAATTAACTCACCAACACAAGATTCATCGTATTTATCTTGGTAATAGTTATTGCAGCATCTAGGCATAAATTTCATTAATATCATATCATGTTCATGTTGAATCAGAGCACAACTTAACACTTAAATGGTTTCTTTAAATTGACCTTACCTGTCCCCACATGTTGCATTATTAGAATCTTCAGACAAGGCGTGTACACAAAGTTGTACGAGTAACAATAGGCATGCTTTCATTGTTTTGCATTGTTATGTTATTAAATCGGTATTGAAAGTTTATAACGGCAATCGAGTAAACAAGTAAAACCATATTCCTCCTTGATAATTGCCTCCTTCCTGCTCTCACTGTCGCGGGTAAGTAGGTAAATCATTTTAATTTCCCATTCCTTCAGTCAGTACAATTAATAACATTTTTTGATTGTACAACATTCCTTATATTTTAAAGTTTTTTTACATCATAAAAACTATGTAATCTATAAAATATTATTTTACGTTTAACTTCCTTCATTTTTTAGCAGCATTAAGATGAAATTGGTTCGCTTTAAGGCTGACTATTTTAAATGAGGAAATAATATAAATACTTGTATATACGGTAATATAATTAGCAGTTTATTTTAGTGACATGCACACACAATATCATACCACTACACTATGCATTAATCAAACAACATCTGGCTCATATGAATATAAAACTATAAGTTTGTGTCAAGTTTAACAGGAACTTGTATGATAAATACTCATCTACATAAATGTTTACTACAATGCAATTATTTTGTTTTTACAAAAATAATTACCTGTGCATAATAAATGAACATAATTGGATGCAATCTGGAAGGGATCATTTAAATTAAGTATTCCTAATAGATTCGCATTTTACCATCTTGGTATTTCATTTCAAGCAGTGTTTTAAATTACTTTTTTCTCTACTTTTTACAAAGAAACTCGTTTCTGTCACAAATTACCAGACAGAATTCCAAATTCATTCTTTTGCAGATTTGCTATGATATAATGGGTTTCCAATCTCTATGCGTAGTGATAAAACTGGGCCAATGCTGACAATCAGTATTAAGCCATATCACAAACAAAATTATACTCCATTACAAAGGTTGTTTGAAGTTGTTCATATAAATTTTTATATATTTCAAATTTATCTATAAAAAATATACATTTTTTTTCAAATGTTAAAATAAAAGTGTGTTTCACTTGAATTATATTTATAACCATAATACACAAGGAGTCGAAATAACAGTCCATTAGTCATTGTCTTCAATTTCCATTATTTTTTCATTGCAGAACATTAATATCACTATATTTATTGATTTTTGCATATTGATATTTATAAAAAGCGGGTGGGGTTGCCTCTAATATATGATAATAAGATGGCATAATTTTATAATCTTGTGAAATTTCAACATTTACTGTGTCAATGATACATGTTTTTAATTTTTGGATAATTGTGTTGATTAAGTTTTTTTAAGACAACTTCTACGTTCCTAAATGAGTCTACTCGTAGCCTAACGATAACTTCCTGGTTTAATCCTCCCTAATACTCCACCCCACTCAAACACACCTCCACCACGTAAGTACTAAATACCCTCGGTCAAAATATAGTTAACAATCAAATAGAAACATGTCATGCTAAGAAATGATATTATAATATACATGTATGTAATGAATCTGGTTTTTTTTAGCTGTTTTATCTTACTGTGTATTTGTTTCCTTGTTAAGGTATCCCACTCCTCAATGTTGTTTAATCAAGAATTTCTTGAGAAGTGTATAATTAAAATATGTACTTAAAAAATACAAATATAATGACAGGGGGTCAGATTTTATCCCTCCCTCTGAGTTATGGCTATTTTCATTTGACCAATTTGCACCTAAAATGCAATTTTAGTCTTATTAGGATTTGTTGTCAGTATTTTTGATTAAGCAAACTTATATCTTTAATGTATTGTTCAATTATGCATAATGGTCCTACTGAATAGAAGGATTACGAAAACAAAAAAAAAGTGTGTAGGAAGCTGCATAAATTTTTGTGTGACCTTTTTGCATTTAAAAGAGATAACTACAATAATAAATAAAATTTGATTTGAAATAAAAAAAATTTTGAATATCAAGATTAATCCAGTTTGCTGAGATATGTATTCAGTATCATGCTGACTGACGTTTTTCATACTAATTGATAGACCATAATTAATCACCTAATTGTATACATGTTTAAATGTTGTGTAATTTTGAAATGATAATCTTTCTGTGATTATTATAAATTAATCATGTTAAATATAATAACCATCTGCGCAATAAAATCAAAACATGAGGAGTGAGATACCTAAATGCTTTGCTAGCGCTATGTCCTCACAAGCTTTCAGATTCGGTACACAAGGTAAATCATGTCCCCATTGGGTTTTTTATGATAAATCTTGTTAAATAAAAAAAATATTAAATAAAAAACGCCTACAAGACAAAATACCTCTGATCAAAAATAACCAATACTGAGCGACATTAAGGTGTGAAATTCGGAAACGCCTCCTCAATATAAAGTATATAATCTATATATTATATGATTATTTTCTAAAGGATTGGTATTTTAATCTTACCGGTCGTTTTACATTCATACGTCTTGTCACAGCGGTGTAAAGGACATTCACATTTCCAGCTGCACAGTCGTCCATAGTATTGGGGTGGGGGGGGCAGGTCTCTTCACAGTCCAGACCATACATACCAAGCAGGCACTCTATCAATTGGAATATATTGAAAGATTTCTCTTTCATATCTTTTAAATAACAAGGTAAGTTATTTAAAGTAAATAATGGATCAAATATACACTAACCTAACACACGATCCGTTGAAATGATCTTTATAAAAGTTTATGCAGCATCCATAACACGAATTTTAAACATAAAATCATGTACGTGTAAATAAAAGCACAATTTATCAGTAAGATTATTTTTCTTTTAATTAAGATTACCTGTCACAACATGTTACATTGATACTATCTTTTGGCAAGACGTGCACAACAATTTGTGAAAATAAAAATCGACATACTTTTACTGCCGCACATTGAAAACCTATAAAATCGGTATTGAAAGTTTAGAAAATGTTATTCATCATTTTAAACTTTGGAACATAATTAGTAAACCATTTCTTTACTAGGTTTCAAAGGGCTAATGTCCTTCATTTTGTTTTGTTTTTTCAGCACTTGAAGAAAACTGGTAGCATTAGAAATTATCATTTTAGACACGAAAAACTAAGTTCAAAATAAAAATCAGTAAACACTTTTATGTAAACGTACTAAACTTCTTCCCACAATTCGAATTAGAAACATTTTTCTCAAAAGCCTCCTGTCAAAGACTCTGGGTGAAAGAGGATATATTTTTTATATCTACGTTTCTATACTAGTGTAAAGAATTTGATCTCAATATAATTCGTTGTTGATAATGGAATAACCCGACAACCCTTTCCAGTGGACTCTCCCAGGTGTATATAAGTGAGAGAATCTAAGAGTCGGTGTCATTCCTGTTTGAGCAGCAGAAGGAGAAGGAAATAGAAATACTACTAGTATTAAACTTCTGGACCCACACAATTAGATCAGTGGCCCGAATAGAGCCGAAGCTGTTCTATTGAGTGGTATTGGTAATAAGTGGTGATCGTAACCCACATTACTGACAGTTTATGAGGAAAGATAGCAAGTGCCAGGGTTAAGGGCCCGAATAGAGCCGACCTGTCCTTCGTACTTGCCTATCTATTAATTTAGCAGAAGTTAGGTTTTTCTCCTTCATTGCCAATCGTTTGTTATTTTTGATTCACATTTGATTATACCGAAAGTAGGGACATTTTGATATTAAATATAAATCTAATCAGTAATGGAGAAAAATTGCATGCCATTATTTTTTTTACATTGACAAGCAAAGAAGCGACTGAAATCATTAACACATTACACTAGTATATATACTAGCGGAAAAAAGAAACTGTGCATTATTTAATATATGAAAAAACATTTAAAAATGACAATGAACAAATTTTATTTTTTGTAATACTGTTAATGCATGTATTCGTAACAACATTTCATAACACATTAATGTCAACGTCGAATAACGTCAATTTCAGCACACTCGAAAGTCACTTTAATTTGAAATTGAATTAACAAAATTAATAGCGCGTGTGACCACCATTTGCGTTCACGCATGCTTGACAGCGACGCCTCAATGATTCCACTAAAGTGTTCAGAAATGCTTGAGGGATGTTGATCCAGATGTTGGTTAAAGCCTGGCCTAAATCAGCCAATGTCACTGGCTGATTTGGTAAACGGCGTAAACGTCTTTCCATTTCATCCCAGACGTGCTCGATCGGCGACAAATCGGGGGAAACAGCTGGCCAAGGCAAGACATCGACATTCTGTTGAACAAACAAGTCCCTGACTACACGTGTGGCCTTGCGTTGTCTTTCTGCAGAGTGATGTGATCTTGATGTCTCTGTATGAAGGGTATCACATGACGCTGAATAATTTCATCTCGACAGCGTACGCCGGTGAGATTTCCATTTACAATTTGTAGACGTGTCCTTCCACGTGCTGATATTCCACCCCACACCATAACGCTACCTCCACCAAATTGTCGACGTTGCACAACACAAGCGTCCTGGTAACGCTCCCCAACGCGACGATACACCCTACAACTGCCGTCACTGCTATCCAAATGAAATCTGGATTCATCAGTGAACAGAATATTGGCCCAGTCCTGTATTCTGAATCGCAGATGTCTTGTGAACCACGCTAGTCTGGCGATACGATGTCGTTGAAGCAGTACTGGGCGCACCGCTGGACGTCTTGGTCTGATGTTTTGCTCGCGCAGACGATTACGCACAGTTCTTGGACTAATTGGTCGAAGCCCTGGAATGCTACGGGCAGTCAAACTTACTGTCTGGAAACGATTTCTCAGATGCACAAGTCTAATGTTGTTGTCCTGTTGACGTGACGTCACACGAAGTCGCCCAGAGCGCGGTCGATCCTGGGTGTTGCCAGATTGTTGAAAACGTCTCCATAATGACTGTATGGTGTTCCGATGAACTCCAAAGTGTCTCGCTACAGTATTTTGTGCCATTCCAGCTTGCAGCATCCCAACAGCATGATTACGTTGGTTTTCGTTGAGTCGTGGCATGACATAGGGGTAAATTTTGTTGAAACTAAATTGATTTCCTTAACAAAAAAAGTTTAAACAAATCCTTTACAGTTCTTATTCCAAACAGTACTGGCCCGTAAAACTCGTGCGTACAAATTCTTCAATAAACAACAGGTGCTCACTAACCATGAAAAAGTCTGTGCACCCGGACGGTTACCATCCGATATTGTCAAAAACAATACCATTATCGATTGTTTAAATTTTATAAATACAAACAATAGATATAAAAAAATTATACTAAATTTTTTTAATGCACAGTTTCTTTTTTCCGCTAGTATATTTTGTGTTAAGGTTGTCGGTCAATTATTGATAGAATACACACAAAATATTTATGGCTTTATGGAATTTGGATTGATTGTATACCTTTAAAATCATTCTTGTAAGCTTTGTATGCGAACCACATATTGTAATTTTTAGTTCAAAATATTTTTGACATAACAGTAGTTGTATAAATGGTTCGTTTTTTAGTTCGTCAATATTTTTGATATCTTTTCTTGTTTGATTACGGTGAAATTGTTTGTGGATTTCGTTAAGATTTACAATGTGCAATTTACTCGATCCCTTAATTAAAAAGTGTATTTTTTATTTTCGGTAAATTCTTTCATTGGATGCCGTAAAATAAATTAGGGAATGTGTTGGTTACAGCGACTTCGTAGTTTCCATAGGAACTTCAGTAAACTTAAGTTGAATAGAATAGAAAATTCCGTCGATATTGGATGACACTGTATTCCAATTGTGTAATTGAATGAACATAATCGATTGAGTGCACTCTTGCGAGACATCATCGATATTTACATCAAATTCTTTTCTTTTCTATGCTTTTTAACAAATGACACACCAATATGGTTTGTTTTTTGTCGGACCCCCCGCGCTCGTATTTAAATGAAACTAAGCAAATAATTTTATTATTAATTTCCCGCATCAACTGAATTCTGCGCTGTTTTCTGTACTCTTTCCGCTCTATTTTTCGCATAACTTTATAACTGTCTAATCAAAAACATAGAAAAAAAATCATCGCAATTTTTTTATCTTTTCAGTATTTTTAATACTTATGACAAAAATTAATATTAACAATAAACAATAATTATTGTAAAATGTATTTTAAACAATGGGTTAGTGGATAGAAAAGGTTAACAAGTTCAAACATATCTAAGAAATACTTTATGATCAGAAAAGAAAACAACATATTCAGAATACTCTCCTTTCTACAGTTTATTTTATTGTAATAAAATCTCATTTAAACATTTCTTTTAAAAAAGGTAAAAACAAAAACAAGTTTAGAGGATACCAAACAGATGACTTTCAGATCAACAGCTAAAGCTATAAACATTATGCTACAATATCTAGCATTATTTAGTAGGGTTTTTAAGTTCTATCACTTGTATATACTTGTATATAATTTGATTTCGGCAATTTTTTACTTTGTAGGTTGAATATTTTATAATTGAGGCATTTCTTTATCTTTAAGCGTTTAAACTTTAACTTCTCGTTATTACTTAACTAATTTTCATATTTCGCACACCATTAACGATATTGCTAGTAGTTTTATTCACTCTGCAATAAAAAATTGTTTAATTGTTGAACCATTAAATCGAAAAAAAATCTCAAAACCTCTGTGGCTTCAAATACTCTTCGATTGATAACGTAGAAGCGAGATATTTTCTTTTAAATACTACTTTTTAATTTCATAAGATGCACATTTAATTTTTAATTCAATTTTCCAGGAATTTAAAGGGGCATGGTCACGATTTTGGTCAAATTCAATTTTAATATTTTTATTATTACAATGCTTAAGGAATGTATTTCTAATGATCAAGTGAAGTTTGAGAGTCAGTCGTAGAGTTGTAGAGTTACGAGCAAGATACAAAGCTCACAACTCTTTGTCATGTAAACAAGGCTCGTGCCCTGTATTTGTTTACATAAGTTCAATATACCAGTAAAAAATCTTTTTCAAGCAGATTTGACTACCTTCTTATTCATTTTAAGCATAAATAAACAGTTTCTAACGTTTTACACATTCATTTTAGGTCTAAAACTGGAATTTTCAATTTAACATTCAAAATGTAAACAAAAGTTTTGTTTACATAGCAAAGAATTGTAAGCTCTGTAACTCGCTTAAAACTCAACAAATGATACTCAAATTTTGTTTGCCTATTAAATATACTAAAAATGTCTTGATGAAAGATTGTAAACATTAAAATCGGGAAAATAATTTTTGACCAAAATTGTGACCTTGCCCCTTTAAACGATTGTTTTCCAACTTGCAATTTCTCTGAAGAATATTTAATAATAACTATAGCCTTATATAAATAGATTACCTCAGAAATACTTTACGTAACATTATAAAGCCTAAATAAACCTCCCATTTACTCCTTTTTTTATTTTAATAGGCATATATCAAATGTTACTTCTATTCATCCAGGGCCTAATTAGCATCAACGTGCGCTCATTATATCGGTTTCCAAATCACCAGGATTGTCGTAAATAGGAGACAGAGCGGACGTCCTCAGATCAGCATAATTATTTTTAGCAGACATGTTATATCGATGAACAGCCTCTATTTCATCGTGGGACGGGGAACTTCTGTGTCCTTCATATATGTTTTCCTCTATGTGGTTTTCTTTCAATTAACAAAAACGATTTCCATTGATGTAAACTTTGATATTATTTGATATGTTGATAGAGTATATGTTAATTAATGATACTATTAGGAAAATAAATTAAAAATCAGTACCATTAGGAGTAAGATTGTCCATGCCTGTTTGACTCTCCTTAGACACATTGTTTTCTTGTTTACATCTTTTGATAAACCTTTAAATAAAACAAAAGAATTATTTTTCACAAAACAATTATATTATCGAATTACTGATATATAAGATGTAGACTTTTTGTAATCTTCCAAAGAAACTTAATATTAGAAAGGGTTTAGTGTAATAGTAAGAAACTAACCATGATTTTAACAATTTCATTAGCCCAACAGCTAACATGGTGGCTAAGGATCCGATAAGAGTGAAGGCGACATATTTCCAGCGGTTGTCACCGCCATCTGTAAGACAAATTAAAATAGACTTTCCTATAAAAGATTATTTTTTTACGTGCGTGCGTGCTAGTGTGCGCGGTTCAAGGTGTATGCATGATCTAAAACATGTACACATCCTATCAGTGTATATGTTTTGCACCCTTGAATATCTTTTGTTTAGAATATAAACCTCTTATATTTGGAACGCTAAAAAAATAGTATGATTAACAAACGGTCGTTAGAGCAACGCAAGGTAATATATTGAGAAATATGTATGTATATAAAACATGAAATGTATTAAAGCAATGTTAATACTGTTCATGTATCTCTCAATTGGTTCTTTTCAAATATATGTTTTAAATAATACGAGACTAAACGTAAATTGTAAAAAAAAAATGGCATTTAAAAAATAAGGACATTATGTTAAAATCTCATTCTATTTCCTCATAATACACAGCAACGTCGTTTTTATTCTAAAATGACAATTATTGTATTTTAATTAAACAAATATTTAGACTCAATTTTCAATTTTTTAAATATGTATTGACGAGCTATACACTATTCATTAGTTTTTGTCATTTTTTAAATTTTAATTTGATTCTGGTATATTAACTTAAGACATAAATGTTTCATATATAAATGCTTACGATTTAAATACATTTAATTAAGGTTCTCCGATCCTCAGCCTCAAAGTATTTTTTTCCTTATAAAAATGTTATTTATCCTTTAAACTTTATTTATGAAATGAAATAAAAAGAAATTTACAGATGGTATCCATGCATTTTACCAAGTTATTGCAATTTTGCTTACGATGGATATAATGGAATAAATATACAAGTTGAGATCAAATTAGAAAAACCGATTATACCGGTGAATCGGAGGGTCGAACCCAAAACCCAGTCTGTAGTATTATCTCCGTGAAACCACTAGGCTATGAAGTTCGCTGAATTACATCAGGTAATCTTAACAATACAAAACTAATTAAATTTTCTATATAAAAGGCATTTTTATGGTACCAATAAAAAAAATCCGGATAATTTAGAGTTATCGAACATTGCTGAGGATAGGAGATCGTTAAATGATAAGTAATTTTTCTTACTAGTGGCTTGAAAATCCATTCATCCAAACTTTTTGTCATCAAGATTTAAGGGACATTCACACTCGTTGTGACACATTCATCCATATTTCTGAGGGGGACAAGTTCCTATTTAGTTCACTCCGTACGTACCAAGCGGACACTCTACGTTTTAAATGTATCCTGTATAGATTTTTAGTCAATAATAATGAAAAAATCACATTACAAATACTAATTAACACTTACCGTTACACCACCCGTCGAATTTATCTTCATAAAAGTTAAGGGAGCATCTAAAAAATCGTTTAAATTAATCTTTGATGATATGTATAAAAATATATATTTCTAAACGTTTAAAAATAGTTTTTTACTTAGCTTTCTCCGCATGTGGATTATCTTCAGAGAAAACCAATGGAACAATATACAATTATTTAATGATTGAGCAGTCAATAGAACACACTGAGCTGTTCCCTGCACCTCGGGAAAAATATTCTGGTCTATTGACTGCTCAGGCATTAAAAAATTGTTTTATTACCTAATTCCTTTTTTAGTTTTTAGGGTTTACAATTTGTATATTACAGAAGGTTTTCGTGCCATTATGCAATTAACAAAGATTATTTTGATCTTTAAAATGCACCAAAGCTGTTACATGCATTAAAACATCTCATTAAAGACTTATTAGTTTACACGTAGAAGGAAGAGTCTCTAAACCATTGGTTTTTTAATATTCATTAACCTTATACGTGGCTTAAAGCTGCTGATTATTTGATACTCAATATTGATTATATTGAATTTGGTATCACCAGTATTAAAAACAGCGTCTATGTAAATGAAACAAGCAGTTTTATTAATGTTCATTTTCAACTTTACGTTACATTCCCAGAGAACTATCGAAAGGATGCAGATCGTGACGTCAAAGTTAATCATGACGTCATATCGTATGACGTACAGACAAATGACATCCTACATATCGCTGTGAAATCAATCGGGAAGCCTTAACATACCCGCGTTCTGAAATACGTTGCCGGTCCAATAGATCGCAGTCTATTGACCGGCGGTCCAATAGATCGAAGACTATTGACCGGCGGTCCAATAGATCGCAGTCTATTGACCGGCATTTCAATAGAAGGGCTTTAATAGTTAAGCAAAACTGCATACACGAACAAAATAGACGTGAATATTTAATTTGTAATAAAACAATAAAATCCCTTTGATTAAGTAATCATATGTGTTACTAAAAGCAGAAATTGATTCATTACTACGTCTTTAATTTAAAAAACACAACAATTTAATCTTTTTTAATCGCTATTTTCAATGATAGCGTAATCAAACACAACCACATTCAACCTTAACATTTGTTTACTTCCAGCCGGCCAAACACGAAGGAAAAACAGAAAAGACCAATATGTATCTAAGTTTACCACTATCAAAACTACAATTTCCTGATCAACCAAGTACAATTTAATTACAAGTTAGAGGTATTACCTCTTGGTCATGTTTAAAATCATCACAAAACTGAAAAGGACATAACGAGGTTTTCCCTTTTTTTCATTTGACGACCCTTTAATTAATTTGCTTCAAACAATTTTTAGAATAACTATATTTTTTATTAAAGGTACCATTAAAATTCTAAGTGCATTACTGTTGCTGTACATGAAAATATTTGTTAACAGATTGAAGAGCTCGAGTTCCGTGCAAAATCCAATTTACAGTGAACAAAAAAGACTTCACTTGATTTCTTCTATTAGCATTGCGTGAAAAATTTAGTACCAACACTAATCTCAATACACTGCAGATGTAATTTTGCTTGTGCAACAAACAATTATATATATCTGCGTTGATTTAATTAAGGTATTGCGTTCATTCGTTTATCTGATTGTCCAACAGTTTATAAAACGTAAACTGCACCAAGTTATGTTATATCAGTACTCGTATAACATGAAATAAATTCATTCCTTCAAAAGATTAAGTGCTTTCTTTAACTAAACTTTTAAAATGCTTTGGTATAGATTTCTCTCAATGTTAAGTATTTTATTAATTCTCACTTCTCGTTTGGGAGCATTTACATCCATTTTTCCTGTCATAGAGACATCAGATGCATCACATCACCCAATAGTCTACGGACTATTCCGTCTTTTCCCGATTACGACAAAGAGCACACGGCGGTTGTGACCGGTCAGCAGAGGATGCTCACTCCTCCTAGGCACCTGATCCTACCTCCATCTTTTTGGAGGTCCGTGTTGCTCTGCTTTGAATTTGTATTTCGTTTTATGGATTTTTTAGATGGTTGACGGATTGTTATTGTCATTTTTTCATTCAAGCAACGCGTACTAAGTGGACCTCTTCAAATCGACTTTATCTTATAAATAATGGAACATGTACATTTTGAGTGTCAATCATATATTACATTAGAAAAATAAAACAAATATTCACTTTGGAACACAAGATCAGTCAAAAAGGCTGGTCGATCAAACAAATTACCTATTAGATCTATCTGTAATTTGAAAACAAATTGTTTGTTTAGCTATAAATTAATGATTTCTCATATCGTTATACAATTTTAATCCAAAACATTAATGTATCAATTCTACATTTTGACGTGATTATGGTGATAACATACATGTACATTTTACATCCTTATTTTCAATATGATTTTAAAAATCTTTATCCTTCTTTTTTAAACAGCTCGTTAATCTTTAATTTTGAGGGGAGAGAAATACACTATCACCCATGTAGTCATTTGTAAAATATTTTTGACATTTACAGCTATTTTAAAAACGTTGTTTTTCTTTTTTTGCTTCAGAATGGCTTTGTTGATATACATAAAAAATAATCATATGCAACTCGTTCTTATTTGTTTCCAGGGAAATCGTTTTCATTATGAATTTCATTAAAATGCACAATGCGCACCTTAACTCGAGTCCTTAAAACACAAGTGGGTTTATTTAGTTTTGGTATGTTCTCCGATAGGAGGCCGAAAAATGCAATGTCGTTGATGGCGGGGACTAATGTTCAGTGTTATAGCTTCCTTGTAGATTTCTGAAAGTTGAATAGAGTAATTCCGGAAACTCTTGGATGACTCTGTGTTCTTTTTCCTTAATGGATGGGTTGCATGGGTAAAACTTCAGACTAAACTTAGGAAATTTTTTTGAAAATAAAGTTCTATAGCAGTAATTTCTGTTGTATAAATTAAATAAAACACCGTATACTTGCATAAGTGTATGATGGAAACGATACCAGTTGGCATGCGTTATTTATATTTTTATAGTTTGTGTAGGTTCCGATGTAAATCGAATGGTGATTTAAAAGGCATACTTTCTTTATTGAAAACATAACTATAGCATGTGTACTAGTCATGTTAACGAGACACTTGTTACAGTTGTGCGATGAATGGATGTTTTATAATACCTTAATACATGTAAATTGAATCATACTAAATAAGAAATATGTTCAAGTAAAACTAACATTAATTATTAAAATACCAATCAACATTATTTCATTTATTCAATAACATCACAATGATATTTAATTATTTTACATTTACATTTCTAATCGATTAATACACCAATTTCTATGTCAATTCAGCGCTGATATCTACAATTGTAAAGTTTTTGCTCATACGTTAAATGTTTTGGGGATTTTCGGCTGGGAAATGCAACTAAAAATATTTACGTTCAGGTTATATTTCTCCTCCTATTTGCATTGAAAATCTGTGCCGTTAAATGTTCAAAAGCACACGTAAAATCTAATCACGGCGTATGAGCATATGTTAACAACATGCGTTTTGAAAAGAATTATTATTGTAAGATTAAATAAAACGTTCAAACTTACATAAACCATTTGATATGTACCTTTGAAAAATAATCGTTAAATCATTTCTATTTTATAGCAAACAAAGAATTTTCCCGGCAAAGTTTTGGCACGATTTTTTTAGCCACGTAAGCGCACTAAATAAAAGGTTTTATGGCTGTTCCATCTATTATTCATCTATCTAATACATGCGTATACAATGGCTTGAAAGCGACAATCAACATTATTTCATACAAATAAACATCGTAATTAATATGAATAAAAGCATTTGATGCTTAATTTTGGATATCGCCTGTTAAATAAGACACCAGGATGTGCAGACAAATGTTCATACCGCACGGTCTGGTGTGTTATAGGACCGACGATATCTAAAAAAAGGTATTCAATGTCTTTTAATTGATGCCTTATTAAACACCGTCCAGTGAAAATGATTTCTTTGAAGATGAAAAAACAGACCGTCTGCAATAAGGTTTTTTTAAAACATAAACAAGCCAATATTTCAGGGGCTTTTTTTTTAGGTACAATGATACTTATGCGATTTTGCTTTCAAGTGCTCTTGTTGTAATGTTTTCTTTGAAATGCGTTTAACATACTTAGCGTGGTAAATAAAGTGTTCTGATGAACGAAATACCTAATTGCAATACAGCATAATTAGCACTCTCACCCATAGGTAACGCCTGAATTTAGGTAGCGATAATTGTCACAAAATAACTTGAAAACTAATATGTAGGTCGTCGGTAATGTAAGAGGAATCGAGAATCATGACTTCATATAATCTTAAACAAGCAATAGACGATATTTTATTAAGGAATAAGGAATCATTCTTTGAGTATTATGAGGTGATAATATTGGTCGGGGCGTGGTCAAATCCAATAAAGCGTGAAGGTCTTTATGGCAGATTTGACCACGCTCCGACCAAAATTATTACCTAAAAATATTCAAAGAATGATTCCTTAATACTTATATTTATATTTCTTCCAATTTCTACTCTTTAAAACAACTTTGAAAAACCCCTTTTTTTAAATGTAGCACATGCTATGTATCACTATGCAGCCAATACCGTTTCTCGGTTATGCTATAAGACATGCCCATTTTGTGTCGCTCACCTTTAATGAATTTTTTGGGCTATAGTCTTCAAAATTGATTCGTACAGTCAGTTAAAGTTACAACATACACCATAGTATAGCATAGCATTGACATATCATAGTATAGCATTGGAATCTCATACCATAGCATTGGAATCTCAAACCATAGCATTGGAATCTCATACCATAACATAAAATCTCATAGATTCTCATTCGTCACATCATACCATAGCATACCATAGCATAGCATACAAAATGATTTTAATTTGATTTTTAAATGCTTTTATTTAAATGAATATATTTTCAAATTGCAGATAAGTGGTAAACTTTGTTTTCTTATCATTTAACTAATGTCTGGAACTCTTCTTTGTATGGAGGTGCTATTGTTCAAATCAAAAAGCATACCATAGCATAGTAAACCATATCATTAAGCCATTCATTTCATTTTCTCAAACCATATGATTAAAATCTCAAAGCATTGCATTGAAACCTCATATCAAATGATTAAAAACGCATACTATAGCATAGCATAAAATTGTAAAAGATATGCATTAAATGATTGGACTGTACTGTTATCACAGACAAAGACAGTTGAAATTGAAAATATTTTAAAACAAGAGGCCCATGGGCCACATCGCTCACCTGAGCAACAATAGACATAATAAAATCAGCTTTACGTAGTCATATACAAATTATCTGAACAATGTCGTATAATAGATCCTGTATAAAAAAAAATCCCCTGCATATTCTTATGTTTATCATTGATCCTTTGTAACAGGATGATTTTACAGTCATATCACATATTGAGCATTGCAGTTCTCGAGAAAATGATCAGACTTAAACAACTGTTTATATATGGATTATAAACCTACATCAAACTTTGAACCCCTTATGAGTCTGAAGAATTGTCAAGAGGCCACAGTCTAAACAATTTTAAAGAATAATATGGCGAAATTCTTGCACAAAGTAAAACCGTATATAATAACATTAGAGTTTTAATCAAGTGTATAATTTAAATTTTTTTTAATTTGTAAAATTGTAATACTACCCCCCCCCCCCCCAGCGGTGGCCCAACCCTACTCCTGAAGATCTGAAGATTATGATTTTGACAAATTTTAATCTACACTATCTGAACTGACAAATGTTACAGCTTTTCTAGACAAAGTTTTTGTTTTAGAAGATGATTTTAAAAACATTTTCCCTATATATTATGTAAAAATTTTACATCCCCCCAATTGTGGCCCCACCCTACCCCTGGGTATCATGATTTCAGCAAACTTAAATCTTCCCTAACTGAGGATGCTTCCACACAAGTTGCAGCTTTTCTGCCCAATCCGTTTCTGAGAACAAGATCTTTCAAGATTTTTTTCTATATATACCTATGTAAAATTTGACCCCCAACTGTACCCCGGGGTTCATGATTTGAACAAACTTGAATCTACACTACCTGAGGATGTTTCTACACAAGTTACAGCTTTTCTGGCGGATTAGTTTCAGACAAGAAGATTTTTAAAGATTTACTCTATATATTCCTATGTAAAAATTTGACCCCCCATTGTGGCCCCACCCTACCCCAGGGGATCATGAATTGAACAAACTTGAATCTACATGTACACTACATGAGGATGCTTCTACACAAGTTACAGCTTTTCTGGCTGATCAGTTTTAGAGAAGAAGATTTTTAAAGATTTACTCTATATATTCCTATGTTAAAATTTGACCCCCTATTGTGGCCCCACCCTACCCCCCGAGATCATGATTTGAACAAACTTGAATCTACACTACCTGAGGATGCTTCCACATAAGTTTCAGTTTTTCTGGCTGATCACTTTCAGAGAAGAAGATTTTTAAAGATTTACTCTATATATTTCTAGGTAAAATTTGACCCCCTATTGTGGCCCCACCCTACCCCCCGAGATCATGATTTGAACAAACTTGAATCTACACTAACTGAGGATGCTTCCACATAAGTTACAGCTTTTCTGGCTGATCACTTTCAGAGAAGAAGATTTTTAAAGATTTACTCTATATATTACTATGTAAAATTTGACCCCTAGTTGTGACACCACCCTACCCCTGGGGATCATGATTTGAACAAACTTGAATCTACACTACCTGAGGAAACTTCCACACAAGTTTCAGCTTTTCTGGCCAAATGGTTTTTGAGAAGAAGATTTTTGAAAATATCAACAAATTTTCCATTATTTTTAATTATCTCCCCTTGGAAAAGGGCGTGGCCCTTCATTTTAACAAACTTGAATTCCCATTACCTAAGGATGCTTTGTGCCAACTTTGGTTGAAATCGGACCAGTGGTTCTGGAGAAGAAGTCGAAAATGTAAAAAGTTTACGGACAAACAGACAGACGGACAGACGGACGCCGGACAAAAAGTGATCAGAAAAGCTCACTTGAGCTTTCAGCTCAGGTGATCTAATTACCATGAAAAAAATGACAATAACAAACCGTCAACCATCACAAAAATCCATAAAACGAAATACAAATTCAAAGCAGAGCAACACCGACCTCCAAGATAGAGGTAGGATCAGGTGCCATGGAGGAGTGAGCATCCTCTGCTGACCGGTCACACCCGCCGTGTGCTCTTTGTCGTAATCGGGAAAATAACAACTGCAAAAGTCCGTAGACAATTAGGTAATTAATTATGGTCTAACAATTGGTATGAAAAACGTCAGTCAGCATGCGACTCGGTGGAAGATTGTATTTGCTGACAATGTCGTTGTATCGACCATAGAACTTACGAAAAGATTACTTTAACGAGACTGTTGATAGTCCTGTTTTATCAACTTGTTTGTCAGTAGCTTGCCTCGTCTTAGAAACTGTTCATACGAAGAGCATGCCCTTGCGTATCAAAAACACCATATGCAGGTGATGAAGGTATATTGCTGGGATATATCGAGTCGACGTAAGTATGGAAATAACAATTGTTAATTGATGATAGTCGTCGATATACCTAAATGTTGAGTTGAAGGCCACAGCGAGTGATTTATTATTTTCACGTACAAGATTTTAAACAAATTCTGCTTCATAAGAATACAAAAATAGGTCTGCTAACAATGGGGCACAATTGGTACCCATGGGAATTCCAACAGATTGTTGGATAACTTGATTTCCATAAACTACATAGATGTTGTCTATCAGTAATTCAAGCATCTTTTTAATGTGATGTTGATTGTCTCTAAAATTCCACATTATAAGGATATTCTTACAGTAAGACTGAACTAAAACATTTTTATAAGAAAAGGTTGCCATTCATATGCCAATTGTTATAAAAGATCTTGAATTTCAGACAGAATCGATTTAGTTCACGCAATGCAATTCACCGATATATACATGTATGATTTATTTTGCAAGATATAAAACGACAAATAACAACAATTAGCACAGCATCAAAAACTTGGTAAACATGTTAATAAAACAATAAAATCTTTAACTGTTATTTTCAGATATAATGTATTATAACATTATGATATTATAATTCAACAAATATGTCTTGTCATGTTATTCAATGATTTATTGCAGAACATACTTTAAGATATATAACACCATCTGCCATATCAAGGCCGCATTCAAAACAAAAATATTACAGGTTGGTAGTATTTATCAGACAGTATGTTATGTCTGAAATATCATTTTCTGGCGTTTTTCTGTTTGCATTACTCTTCAAGTTCCCTTCATTCGCTCCCACAAGGTGTGAACCACACATCTCGGATAAATCTTTGTCTTTATCCTCGGGTGAAAAACCTGTGGAGTTCTTAGATAAAACAGGGTCTACGTCAGCTGGTTTCATTTGTGAAATTTCATTTTCTGTTGATGACACCATTCGCTTCTTTATAACTTGTGTATATTCTTGGTTCGGAGAATTATCTTTCGGAGAATCGGTAAGAGAGTAAGACGGAATTACATCTGTTTTTGGTGTTTTATCTGGTTGACTTTCACACTCAGCTTCTCTGCATGACTTTTGTATAATATCATTCCCTTTCGTGGACTCATTTCTCTCGTTGCTTTTGATAATTGGAAGAGATTTTTCATAAACATCATCTTCAACATTTCCATTATCTTCTTCATTCCATCATTATTTTTTTTACATCATCTTTATCTGCACACTCATCTTCGTTTTCATCATCTTCTTTATTGACATCATCATATTCATTTTTATCATCTTTTATATTTACATCATCATCTTCTTTATTTATGTCATCATATTCATTTTCATCATCATCTTCATTAATGCTCTCGCCGATTGGAATTTTATCTTGCGTTAAGTCAGAGGACCAGCTTGTTTTGGCCAAACTGTACGGCCGGGTATTGTGTTGCAAAGGTTGGTCGATTCCAGTGCCCTCTCTTTGACTTTTACTGTCTGCCATCATCAAGTCCTGTTGTTCATCTTCAAGTACGTTAAGATTTCGTGTAACTTTTGACGTTTGAATGTACTCTTCAATTGTTTCACTTATCAGGCTCTGTCGTATCGTTGCCTTCTCGGACCAACTACTTGACAATTTTTTTGGATGTTTCTTTGTTTCCCGGGACTTTGGATGTCGCTATCTGAATAGATTGGTATCCGTCTAGAGTTTCTTTTGAAGAGGTAGTGACCATTGTATCGTCTGAAAATGGTCTTACATGTATAGATTTGTCGGGATATGTTCTGCGAAGAGACAAAACATTATACATCTCGTGTTTAAACAGTTGTCTATATCCTTCATCTTCACTCTCTTCCTCGTCAGAACTGTCATCTTCATCATCTATTGATAAATCCCACAGAGCTAAGGATTTGGCGACATCGTTTGGTACTGTGTTAGAGTTTGGACCTGGTTTGCATTCGTCAGGATTGTCATAAATAGGAGACAGAGCAGAGCGCCTCAGATCTGTGTAGTTGTTTTCAGTAGCTTGATTATTTTGTTGCTCATTTTCTGCCTCTTCAGTTGACTGTAAACTTCTTCGTCTTTCATATCTATGTTCTTCCTCGGTGTTTTCTTTTGAAATTAAATTTATCTTGTTATCATTGATGTCTGTGGAAATTGTTTACTTGATTGGGAAGTAAGTATACAAAGCTAAACACATTACTGTACTTAAAGCATGTGCCTGTACTTGCCTGTTTCATTCTCGTTTGACTCGTGGATTTCTCTCCAAAGGTTACACCTTTTAGTTAACCTTAAGACACAAAACATTACGATATTAATCATTTTAAATTTATAAGAAGTCAGTTGTCGAAATCTTCTCACATGATTAAATGTAAATGACTTATATTTACAAGGATTTTATCAACATCACGAGTCCAACAACAACTATGGTGGTTATGGATCCAATAAGTGTAAAAGCTGCATACTTCCAGATGGTGTGACTGACATCTGCATAGAATAAGATTTTTTTTTATTTCTCTAATGTCGTGTGTGTGAAACAATGCAATTGTAATTTTGTAAGCTTTTTGATCGTTAAGGTTCCTCGACACACCTAAATTTTATTTGATATATTGATGGAGAATCCTTTTTGAAACATGATTACAAAAAACAGAGATCAATATCGGCTTTCAGTTATTTTATATGAATATTTTTGTATTTTTTTCTGTGAAATGGTTTTGAGGAAAAACAAGGTATTTAATAGCTTAAATCTTGGTTGGTTTCAATTAATGTGTTATATAATCTATATAATCTTTTTAAATATATGGATAAAATTTTTTTTTTAAAAATAGTCACATGAAGAACTCACTAAACAATGATATTTTTCAAAGAAATTGAAACGAAAATGCGAAAGTTTAGAAAAATTGCTATTTATTAACTGTGAACCGTTTCCGATTGAAAATGATTCCGATTAGAATCATTTTAAAATTGAAATTTTACAAAAATAGTGCAGTTTTATCTGAGTAATTGATATGAATTATAAAGTCAGTGAATGACAAAACCATTTTACAGCTAAACAACCTGATTTTTTCCGACATTGTGATATATTCTAACTTTATATGATTTCGTTTGGAATAAGTTTAATTACAATCGGGATAGGTTCGATTTGAAGATTTTCCAATTTTTCTTTGATTTCACAATATCGTTTCAATTTCTTGTTGAAATATGATTGTACAAAAATTGGTTAATGCGAGTAACACTTTATTTACTGTTTTTATCTATAGGTTTAAAAAAATGTCTACATTTCTTGTTTTTCGTATTTATAATTATTTTTTTACAAAAATATTATAAAGTTTATATGGTCGTCTTTGATATGTATTTATAGATAATTGTATTGGGCATTAATTGATATCAAATTTTTAGCTCTAAGATATCTTGTTTGCAGCTAAAACGATGTTTCTGGTTTCTAAAAAAATACAAAAAAAATCATATAAAATAATTAGAAGCCGATATCGGTGTCATTTTTTATAATCATTTCTGAAAAATGATTCTTCATCGATCCATCAAATAATGCATTGGTATGAAGAGCCAGGGGCTCGGTTGTCGGATAGTGGAATTTTTTTTATTATTTGTTCCCAAGGACTAAAATGATTAAAATTAGTAATCTTCAATGTATTTCTGTCTATTGCATTAAAAATATTCACCAAAAACCCCTGTTTCAATCATGTTAAAAAAGTGTATTCAATGTACATTAAAAAAAGTAAAGGGACGACACTCGCCATCTTGGATTTATAGGGGGTCCTCGGTTCACGCTATGATTTAAACAAGTTCTCCAATTTCTCCAACGATTTCTGACGAGATCTAGGTTGGAAAATGATCAAATTACTTATCCCTGTCGTCTGACTACACATGTGTCCCACAGAATAAGCGCATCGTGTCGAAATGTACTAGATACTCGCCAAACTTATCGAAAGCAACGGAAGTTTACATTTGAAAGACGTAAATTCTCCGTATAATCACTGAGATATTCCGAAAGCATATGATAAGTCTAGAGAGAGCAAAAAATCCGCGAAAAGATATTCCTCTTGGTTTATCGTATGCTTTCGGATCGCCTCAGTGATTACATGGAGAGTTTTTATCAACTTCCGTTGCTTTCGATAAGTTTGGCGAGTATCTAGTACATTTCGACACGATGCGCTTATTCTGTGGGACACATGTGTAGTCAGACGACAGGGATAAGTAATTTGATCATTTTCCAACCTAGATCTCGTCAGAAATCGTTGGAGAAATTGGAGAACTTGTTTAAATCATAGCGTGAACCGAGGACCCCCTATAAATCCAAGATGGCGAGTGTCGTCCCTTTACTTTTTTTAATGTACATTGAATACACTTTTTTAACATGATTGAAACAGGGGTTTTTGGTGAATATTTTTAATGCAATAGACAGAAATACACTTAAGATTACTAATTTTAATCATTTTAGTCCTTGGGAACAAATAATAAAAAAAATTCCACTATCCGACAACCGAGCCCCTGTGCTTTAAGAGAGGACACTTTTAAAATTTTTGTCATTCTATCTTAAAAAGAATAACACCCCTTCAAATATATCTATCAGTTTTACTTCATAACGTACAATAATGAAAAATCATATGAAAATAAAGAAATACTTTTAGCTGCCAAGAAAAAATACAAAAAATACATGAAAAAATCAAAATATAAATACAAACGATATGAGGGTGACATGTTTGATTTTTTGAGAAAACACAACCCAAAACACTTTTACAGTTTATTCTCCATGGGGAAAAGCAAGTCTGGTAAATGTAGCCTAACGAATGACGACTTCCAAGCATATTTTAAAAGTCGTATTGAAGGTAACAGCGCTGACCACACAGAAAGTATTTGTGACTATATGAATCATAATGCCGTATATGAAGAGTTAGATAAAGAAATTACTTATGATGAAATTAGTATGGCTATTAAAAAACTAAAATGTAACAAAAGTTGTAGTGAGGACTACATTGTAAATGAGTTATTTATAAGATGTAATGATATTTTGATGCCTGTGTTGCATAAACTTTTTAACAAAATACTAATGTCAGGCTTATTCCCTGATTTGTGGACAAAAAGTTGTATTGTACCTGTACACAAAAAAGGTGACGTTGATGATGTAAACAACTACAGGGGTATCTCTATTGTCAGTTGTTTTGGAAAACTATTTACAAGTGTTTTAAATAATAGAATCCTAGAATGGGATAGCAAATACGATCTCTTGACTGATGCTCAGTTTGGGTTTCGACCAGGACTTAGTACAGTAGATGCTATATTTGTTTTGCAATCACTTATTAGCAAAACTCTATGTAACAAAAAACGTCTATATTGTTGTTTTGTGGATTTTCAAAAGGCATTTGACTCTATTAACAGATGCAAGTTATGGGATAAAATATATAAAGTTGGTATACGAGGGAAATTATTACAAGTTATACAATCACTGTACAATAATGTGAAGTCATGTGTCAAATATGGTGGTGTTTTAAGCGATTACTTTAGTAATGACATGGGTCTTATGCAAGGTGAAGTGTTATCACCACTACTTTTTGCTTTTTATGTGAATGCTTTTGAGATAAACTTTATAAAAAACAATTGTCCATCCATTGAACTACAAATGATTAATATTTTCCTGCTAATGTTTGCAGATGATATGGTATTGATTGCTGAAACCCCTGCTGGGTTACAGAGTATGTTAAATACACTTAATCAGTATACTATAGAATGGGATCTGAATGTCAATGTGTCTAAAACCAAGGTTGTCATTTTTAGAAATGGTGGGAAAATATCAGATCTTGAAAGCTGGTCATACAATGAACAAAAACTAGAAGTTGAGAATACTTTTAAGTATCTTGGTATGTTATTCAACTTCAATGGAAAATTTTTACAAACACAAAAACATGTAGCAGATCAAGGACGGAAAGCACTTTTTGCAATATCAAACACTATGAAAAATTATTCTTTTAATGTTGAAACTCAATGTTCTGTATTTGATACGTATGTTCATAGTATTCTTTCGTATGCCTGTGAAATTTGGGGTTTCCACAAAGCACCCGATATAGAAAAGGTACATCTCAATTTCTGTAAGAGAATTCTTGGGGTCAATAAAAAAACTACAAATAATTTAGTGTATTGTGAACTGGGTAGATTGCCTTTGTATATTAGAAGAAAGTTACGAATTTTCAAATATTGGTTAAAAATTAAAAATACAAATAATATTATCTTGAAGAAGGCATACGAAAGCATGCTTGTCAATAACGATAACTGGATGGTTTCCATACAAAGCGAGTTGTCTAGCATGGGTCTAAAATATTTGTTTGACGAAACTTGTTCTAATCAATGTAAAACCTACAAGACAATTGAATGTAGAATATTAGATATTTATAAACAAAGTTTGATGTCATCTTTTTCGACATCTCCGAAGAGTATGTTATATCAACACCTTGTGGATAATTTTTGTTTGCAAACTTATCTTAGGAGACCGATTAATTATATTTAAAAAAAAATTATAAGTATTTTTCGAACCTCATCACATTCTTTAAATATTGAAAAAGGTCGACACAACAAGGTGCCAAGAAATGAAAGATTTTGCAATCATTGTAATAAAAAAGATTTAGAAGAT
Source organism: Magallana ariakensis (assembly GCA_020458035.1). NCBI lineage: Eukaryota > Metazoa > Mollusca > Bivalvia > Ostreida > Ostreidae > Magallana > Magallana ariakensis. The sequence continues at coordinate 68,716,702 of CM035814.1, read as the reverse complement.
GAGTTCCACTTTATACTCATATGTCCTTTTTACGTTGAATTACGAAAGAAATATATAGAGAGTTTTTATAACAAAAAACCAAGTGTTTTTAAACTAGTTAAACTTTTAAGTGTTAACAATATAAAGGAACTCAATAATTTAGGTAAATATTTGTCTAGTGCTTTCAAAATGAGAGCGCAGCATTGTAATAATACTACAGTTTAAGCTACTTAACATACATTTATGTTCATTCATATTTTATGATATGTACATGATTATATTGTCTTAATATGTCCACTCACTTACTGCACATTGCACATTTGTTTATAATTTTATATGTATTATAATTTGTATTCCGATGAGTTGTAAAGCTCAAGGATAATAAATTGAATTGAATTGAATTGAATAATGTGTTTCACACTACAAATTATCAAATTACAGCAAATTGCGAATGATTAAATGCAAGTCTAAAATTATTGTAGAGATATATTGGTGATTTTTACTTTTCACCATAGGTTATTATATATGTTCTTGTTTTGCATTTAACTGATATTATTCAAAAGCTAGACGCTGGTCAATCAATATATATATTTAAAGTAACGGAAAAGTCTATGATTATAAATGCAACTCTGAAGTTATAACATAAATACGTTGAAATTATTTACTTAATTCTTATCATAAATGATATCTTTTGTATATATGATTACATGTATTTTAATGGATTAGTATGTTCATCTTACTTTTCGTTTCATTTTCCAAACACCCATACTTCTTATTACAGAGTTCTATGGAACAGTTACACAGGCTTTTGCACAGTCGTCCATAGTATTGAGGGAGACAGGTTAGGCTACAGTTCAGGCCAAACGTACCAAGCGGACAATCTACAAATCGTGATCAATCAAAAGTGATTTTTCGTTTTGCTTTGGATTAATAAGTTTCGTTTATTTATGTAAAATATGGACAAATGATTAACTCACCAACACAATATCCGTTGATTTCATCTTTATAAAAGTTAGCGCAGCATCTAGACAAAAATTGATTTCATTGATATTATTTCATTTTAATTTTAATCAAAGAGCAATTCATCCGTATATTGTTTCTTTAAATTGATCTTACCTGTTCTGCTCGCATGTTGCATTAGGAGATTCTTGCGACAAGACGTGCACAATAATTTGTGCGAGTAACAATAGGCATGTTTTCATTGCTACACATAGGAACACTATCAAATAGGTATTGAAAGTTTCAAACAGCAAATGGGTAAACAAGCAATGCCATATTCTTCCTTGACAATTGCTTTCTTCCTGTTTCTCTCAGTCGGTTGGTCAGTGAGGAAGCAATTTTAATTTTTTTAACCTTTTCAGCCAGTTATTATTTTGCTTTTATGTTTGTAATAAATACTGTAAATTTTAATGTTTTTTTATAATTAGTTCTCCATTTAAAACTATGTAATTTATAAACTATTATTTTACTAAGTATCAAAACTATAACTTCCTTATTTTTTTTCGCAACATCTGAATAAAATTAGTTTGATTTAAACATTTCGCATCCTGAGTATGTAGAATAAGGAAACATCATGATTACATGTATATACGGTATATATAATTAACAGGTTATTTTTAGTAACTTGAACACACGCAATTTCTACACTATGTATTAAACAACGCGGTTAATAAAGTCTAAACTGCTCCAAGTTATGTTATATCGTATAACATACGTCAAAATTAAATTCATTCCTTAAGTATTTAAATATTGGTTCTCGTTCTTATAATAACTTTGCTGGTTTTATTAAATGAAAACTTTTCAACATTAAAAGAAGTTTCAGTTGTGTGTCTAAATCAGTTCTCAAACTATTGACCATAGAATTGTTGAGTTCATTCTTGAACATCTACGCAAAACAGGTTTTAGGAAAGACAACTCCTGCGTTCTTGGCTGAGCTTTTTCCTAGGCTGCGTCTCTGATTTAACACATCCACCCCCGACCCACCACCACTTCACTACGACACTACAATAAACTCAATCTTTAAGTAATATTAAGTATACAAAAAGAAAAGATCAGAAAACAATGTCCATGTAATGGATGTGTGCATGCATGCCCTTTATATTGCCGTGTACGTATATGTGTTTGCTGTGCTAGCGCAGTTCCACAGTCAGCTTTTATACTTCCTTCGTTATACATGTACTTTATACCATGCCTTATCATGTTACCACGAGTTTTTATTGATGGATCTTGTTTAAGTTAAAAATAATAGAATAAAAAACGCCGACAAGACAAGATTTCTCTGATCAAGAGTAGCCAATCCAGAGACAATGAGCAGTGGAATTCGTTCACGCCGCCTTACAGGGGAAGTAGGGAATCGGTCTATCATGAAGAAAGCTTGAAAAACCGATTTTTTGAAATAGTTTTCTTGCAATTATTACACAATTTAGCATTATCAATTTCTCACCGATTATAAATCTCGTTCTCCTGTTTAATTTTTCCCCTCATTTTTCATTCTTGATATTCAATGCATTCTTTCTAAAGATTGGCAAACTATTCATCGCTGTGACAATATAAACGATGCACATTGACCCGCTTGGAATCTAGATCATTAATTTCTAAATTGTTTATAGAAGAAAACTGCAATATTTGCTACTTCTTATTCGGTCACGTAATATAAAAGTAATATCAACGAGAGTAAGACAATCATTAATCTATTGACTTTAACAAAATCGCTCTTTTGTAATTCATTAGACAGCAGAAAACATTCTGCATAAATCACATTTATTTCTTAATCAGCCGCAATCGTTAAACAGTGCGCGCTACCTAACAGGTGAGGTGATTTACCTGTTACTCTCAGAAGTTAAGGAGAAACTGGTAGTGATGTCAACCTGATTATAGAGGACACGAGAGTCGGCGCTGTAGCTGGAGGTATAACTGACCAAGCCCTCCTCTCTCCCTACTCACGCCGGAGATAACCACACACTCGCTCGCTCTTCTCAGCAAACAGGTGCGAGTTTCACCGGAAGTACCGACTGTCCCCTGCCGGCCGCGCATGCCAGAAGGGAAACTGACCGTATTGTTTGGCTTTTTTTTTAATTGTGCAGTGTGATAATTTTTTTCAAACGTCATGGCTCTTCAAGAACGGAGCGAAAAATTCGATAGAACTTGGAAAATGGAATCCGAGGAAAATATAGCTACATATCTCAAAGCAATGGGTGAGACATATTTTAATTTATCGTAAAATTTTATTGAGAAAACAAATTAATATAAAAATTAGAAAATCACAATTCTTTTTTGTAATTTCCTTATATAAAAAACAATTCTGAATTTTCTCAAGCATCAAAAATACAAAACGTTAACCTTTTCTAATATTTTGTAAATTTAACATAAAATACTTTTGGTGCTTAATTTCATGAACCTGATTAATTAGCAATCCTAAAATAAACAAGAATGAAATTAACACATTAATTGCTGTCTAATTACCTCTGAGAGTAAACTGAATGATTTAAACAGCGGGCATGTTTATAAAAAGTCTCAGTGAAAGTAATGTGGGAAATATGCATGGTAGTAACTATCAAATATCTGTACAGCGCCATCGTAAAGGATCTGCTAGGTTGTGCAAATGTACGCCTAAAAAAGAATTCATAACTCTGTAAAAATCGTGAACGATATAAAAGTATACACATAAAATGGTCGATTTTATTCATTTTATAAATTTTATTGATTAATTTAAATGTCATGTCTACGCAACCAGTAAATTACAAACTTTGTGGTTGACGCAAAGATTTATGATAGCCACAGCTATCATGATGTGAGTAAAACACTGAAATAATTAAAAACATGTCTGTGCTTCTTTCTGATTGAAAATGGATACACCTTGCCTTCTGACAAATATGATGCATAAAAGATTATTGATTTTGATTTCCTTAGACGCCCTTGTTCAAACAGTACATTGAACTAAGAGTTGCCTATTGACTGACAGAGGGAACAAGGAACGATCTACTGACAAAGGCTGGGTGCCGTCTTATTTACCAGGCTGCATTTTCCGGGACGGATCTACCCTGGCTGTTATAAATAGTGTTTATTTTAATCGGGACCCCTTGACATCACTCCATTTGTCATTAATGACGCTGGTCGAGGCCACAGCGCTCCGAAATCAGTGGCGGCCTGTGTTGTTGATTAATTATATCTGTCATATCTCTGGGTCCCCAGGAGCATGTGTATATCAAATTGAAAATGTAAGAAAAAATTAAGCTCAGCATACATGTGATGTTTGGCATTAACGGGTATAATTATGTAAAAGTGGCTCGCATGAATCTCATATGAAATTCGCATAAAATTCATGCGAATTCTTCGCATGAGAAAGAGACGAAAAGTAACACGCATGAATTTCATTCGAATATCATACGATTAAAATTTCCCACGATATTCATGCGAAAATGTATATCTTATGTTTCATTGTTGTTTCATGCAAATATCATGCAAATATTATGCTATTTTCATACAAAATACTATGCAGCTTAATTTAATAATCTTGAAATCTTCTATGTCAGATCTCTTTTTATCTAAATTTGAGAATATAATTTGTTATTGAAAAGAAACTGAAGTCCTAATAGATTTGCTTAATACAGAATTAACAGAAAACAATGACAATAATCTTCGTAGGATAATCTTCTTTATTTAGATGAGAACAAAATTCAAATTTCTTCTTCCTCTTCTCGAAAAGGCTTGTTTCTTCATCAATCTACAAGAAGATTTACATAATGCAGTGTACATAAAATTTTCCTATTTCTGAATGGCATATCTATTTTGAATGTGCATTATTAATATTGGCAGATATAAACAAAATTCATTGATATATGACATGCAGTTGGTAACATGATCAATGCTCGTTAAAGCAGATTTGATCAGTTACAGTAAATTTCTGTATGTCATATCCGAATACTACCATTCTCACTTTATCACTCTGATCCATGTCCTTATTGTTATTTTATGCTTTCGGTTTGTGAATGTATTACATAAGCCAAATCTCTCACCTGAGCATCAATAGCCATAACTTATCAAATCCGCTTTATGCTGCCAAATACAAAACATTTGGACAACTTTGAAGAGTTTCAAATTTTTCCTCACATAAACATCAACCTCTTTTTGCTGTTTCATTTTTTTAGAAAAAAACATTTCTAAATGTCAAATACAACTTCAATTGTGGCCCAGCCCCAACCCTAGGGATCATTATATGAACAAATTTGAATCTACACTACCGCAAAATGCTTCCATAAAAGTTTCAACTTTTCTAACCAAAGAGTTTTTCAGATTTTTAAAAAATAACAAATTTTCTATAATTCTAAACTCTCTAAAAGAAGGTGTGCCTTTTCATTTTTAAATTATCAAACTGGAATTCCCTTTCACCCAATAAAGTTTTGTGCCAAGTTTGTTTAAAGTTGGCTCAGTTGTTCTGGAAATGAAGAAGAAAATGTCAAAAGTTTACAGAGGGACAGAGACTGTCCAGGTGTGGTAGAGTCAGGTATATGGCAATCCCACTAGCTCTGGCTGGTGGGTTAACCCTTTACCTTGATCGGTAGAGTGCTAGACTGGCGTGCCAGAGGACCCGGGTTCAAACCCCAGCAGAGGCAAAATGTGTCTCTGTTACATTTGGCGCCCACGTTGGGAACTGGGTATTCTCTGGCGGGTGAGAGAAATTGTCTCTAGTACTTCGCCCCATAGGTGCTGGCACTCCGGAAGAGGCGAGGACGCCTCTTTTCTTGGAGGGGGACAATGTGGTACAGTCAGGTATATGGCAATCCTACTAGCTCTGGCTAGTGGGTTAACCCTTTAGCTCGATCGGTAGAGTGCGGTGCTGGCGAGCCAGAGGACCTGGGTTCAAACCCCAGCAGAGGCAAAAAGTGTCTCTGTTACACAGGGACAGAATTAGGAAAGACAATAGTGATCAACACTTGAGCTTTCAGCTCAAGCCGGTTGTCTGAATCACTTAAATGAGCTTCAATGTTAAACATTGATCAAAATTATCATACAATTCTTAAATCATAGAAGTATTATTAACCACTGTATCCATGAATTTTTCAGGTTTCCTGAATGTTGCTGGTTGTCACACTGCTAAAATCTTTGCCAAAGAGTCTCTGCAAATCTGCATACATGTGCAAACTTAAGGTTCTCTACAAATATTATTGATGTACTACTTTAAACGATTTCATTCTTGTTTGATCTTATAAATATCTGAATATAAGTAATACAGCTATTGTAATCTTAATATTTATTAATGGCTTTCTTATTTAATAATTCACAACTTCTACACAAATTATTGACAAAACTAAATTGTTGTGCTTACTTAATTATGAACCTGCTCTTATTGGTGCAGAGACACTGGAGAAATATGGAAGGATCTTTTCTTCTCTTCTTTGGATTCTCATCTAAAGAACTAAAAAGAAAACAAGCATATGTAATAAACAGTTTTCAAGCTTTGGATTGGCTCGAAAAATGTCAGTATATTTAGTACTTTGATTTATCCTCACCTCAGGCATGTCATTATGATCATGTTCAGACCTCCACCCAAATACTACCAACTCCATATCCGTGTAGGGACGTTTTTGTCATTGTTCTGTCTCTGATACAGAAAGTTTCAACCAGTTTATTCGTTTCATGGTTTATTGAATAAAGCAGGTAAAAAGCTACAAAAGAACAAAAATCACATTTAAACAATTGTCTTATAAAGTCACACATGTACTGTTGATGACAAGAATGGCGTTCCATACATAAAAAATCTGGAAAATACTTGGACTAGGGAAACTGATAAATCCTACATTTACTTTGAAATATATGTAATTATTAACATTCTGACAGTGTAATATAGTGAAATATATGAGAACAATACTCAAAACTGCACAAGGAAAGACTATATCCAAATAATATACTGACATCATTGCTGACCGTTAATTTCTTGATAAGTAAAGTTTACAAAGAAAAAACTATCATGTAAGGTATTCATAAGCTTAAACATTTTAGTAGCACATATAAAACAACAAAAACATACATTGTAGTGGCCCACAAGCTTCAAAATGGAAAGCTTCTTATTCAGTTTGCTGACACGTGGTGCATAACAAAAAGGGAGATAATACTAGCTCGCATGTATGGAGCGCAATTAATGTAACAAATGAATTCCACTACACTCCCCACCTGATATTGAAAATATCACTATTATCTTATACATTTAAACAATAATAATACATTAAACCGTATAGTGACATATTTCTTCTTGCAATATATTATAATATTATATTCAAACAAATGATTACAATGAACACATTTGGCAACTAAGTGGATTGCAGTACAACATGAGAATGTCACTCGTCATGTATTAAGAGAATAATGTCTGATATGGGTCTCGTGTATACAATTGGTTTCCCATCTCTTGATACCTTGACTTGGACTTTGCGGACCCGGCCATCAACACTCTTTATAGCATTGGTAATGATTCCAATCGGCCACTCGATCCGTGCAGTTGTCTGGTCTTTAAGAAGTACAATGTCTCCAACACATAGATCTGGAACCACGGACTGCCATTTGGTCCTCGATTGGAGCGTTTGTAAATATTCCTTCTTCCAACGGTCCCAGAAAATATTTGCCAAGTGCTGAACGCACCGCCATTGTGCTTTGTACAAATCTTTGATATCTTGCCGTACAAAGTTTGTTGAAATTTCTCCCGACTTTTGAGTAAGTAACATGTTTGGGCTGAGGATCACTGGAGATTCAGGGTCAGAACACACAGGTGCAATTGGCCTAGAATTCACGATGGCACATACTTCAGCCATTAGAGTAGTCAATACCTCATGAGTGAGATGTCTTGAATGTAAGTCCATAAGCATAGAGTCGAGTATTCTCCTCGCAATGCCAATCATCCGCTCCCACACTCCACCCATGTGGGAGGAATGTGGGGGGTTGAAAATCCACGTCACCTTCTGGTCGGACAGAAATTCTCGAACAGGATTGTCTTCCACGTTAATGACGTTGACATCAAGGTCTTCAGTTGCTCCCACAAAATTGGATCCCCGGTCAGAGCGGATTTCCTTCACATTGCCCCTGAGAGAGATGAATCTTCGCAAACAGTTGATGAAAGAGGATGATGATAATTCCTCGATCACCTCTATGTGGATAGCTCTAGTGTAAAGGCAAGTAAAGAGAACGGCCCAACGCTTGCTGTTGGAGGCTCCTCCTCTTGTTTTACGAGTCACAATGCTCCATGGTCCAAAAGTGTCTAGCCCGATGAAGGTGAAAGGAGGACTTGGCTGTAGTCGGTCTGCAGGTAAGTCGGACATCAGTTGACATTGGTATTTGCCACGTAGACGCCGACACTTTATGCATTTGTGTAGCAGAGATGATATCAGGCGCTTTCCTCCAATGATCCAATACCCTGCAGATTGCAGGGCTCCGGCCGTGAAATGTCTACCTTGGTGTTTTACTGCTTCATGGAAATGTCGTACAAGCAGTATAGCCACATGATGATTCTTTGGGATGATAAGTGGGTGCCTCTCATTGATACTCAGGTATCCTCTTTTCAAACGACCTCCTACCCGTAGTAAACCTTTTTCATCGATTATTGGATTTAATGCGATGAGACTGCTATTTCTTGGCAATGACTTCCGTGATTGCAAACACATTATCTCCTGTGTGAAAACTTCATGTTGAACCATAAGTATGATCAGTTCTTCTGATGTTGGTGAGGCTGGAGTATCCAAGGAGTGATGGAACTTCCTAGATATAGACCTTAAACAGTCTATAGATTTCACAAACACCTTCCACCTGGAGAACCTCTCTGATCTGTGAGTTATACGAAAAGTCGCAGATTGGTCCTTTTTTCCGTCAACTGCTGTTTTCAGGGTTTTAACCTCTTCTTCCTTACGAATCTCAGGGTCATTTTCTGGTTCAAAAAGACTGTAATCAGTGTTCGGATCCTCCTCCAAAGGTTCCTTGAGTTGAGGTGGTCCTCGAATCCATATGTTGTCATTAATGACTTCTGCAGTAAGGTTTCTTGTGCCTGCATCTGCTGGGTTGGATTTTGTTGGGACATAACTCCACTGCTTGGGTGTTGTTGATTTCCTGATTCTTTCCACTCGGTTTTCAACATACTTGAAAAATCTTTTGCCTTTGTTATTGATATAACCCAACACCACCATACTGTCTGTGTAAAACCTAACGGTGTTAAACTTCATGTCCAGTTCTTCACTGATGATGTCATATAACTGGACGGACATCACTGCTGCGCAGAGCTCCAAGCGCGGTACAGAATGACCACTTGTTGGCGCAAGTTTACATTTTCCTAAAATGAATCCCACATGGATGTTGTTCGAGTCGTCGACTGTGCGCAAGTATGCTACTGAGGCAATGGCAGCCTCCGAAGCATCTGAGAAAATATGGAGCTCTTTGCAGAGGGTTTTTGATAGAGAAGAGGGTGTGTATGTCCTTGGTATATGTACATCTTCAAGGAATCTCAGAGAGTTCTTCCAGTTCGACCACTTGTCCAAGAGATGAACAGGAAGGGGATCATCCCAGTTGTACGAACCTCTCAAAGTCTCTCTCATCAAGATTTTTCCAGAGACTACTACTGGTGCAACAAATCCAATGGGATCAAAGATGTCATTAATAGTCGACAATAGTCCCCGCTTACTGAAAGGTCTTTCTTCCTTTGACAAACGATATGTGAATGAGTCAGACTCAAGCTCCCAGTTCAACCCTAAGCTTCTCTGCATAGGAAGTTTGTCAACGCTAAGATCGATATCTTTGAAGTCCTTTGCTCTATCTTCAAACGGAAAGGCATCCATCACATGCTTGTCGTTAGATGCAACTTTATGCAAACGTAGATTACCACCCTCTCTAAGAGCAGCTTGAGTTCTTTTGAGCAAACTGACCGCTTCGCCAGGAGTCGATAGAGAAATTAATCCGTCGTCCACGTAGAAGTTTCGTCTGACGAAATCTACGACATCACATCCATAGTCGTCTTCCTTGGCACAAGCGGCCTTGCGAAGACAGTATACAGCTACAGCCGGTGAAGGTGAGTTCCCAAAAACGTGTACTCGCATACGGTACTCTATCAACCCATTGTTAATGTCATTGTCTTTGTACCAGAAGAAGCGAAGGAAGTTCCTGTGCTTCTTATCAACCAGGAAACAGTGAAACATAGATTCTATATCAGCTGTTACAGCTATTGGTTCTTTTCGAAAGCGTAAAAGTACACCTAACAGGTTGTTGTTCAGGTCCGGACCAGAAAGAAGAACGTCATTCAAGGAAATACTCTGATATTTGGCAGATGAGTCGAACACAGCTCTAATTTGGGATGGCTTTTTAGGATGGTACACCCCAAATATTGGTAAGTACCAACATTCTTCTTCTTTCATGAGTTGTGGTGCAATTTCCGCATGGTTGCAGTCGAATATCTTTTTCATGAATGTCATAAAATGTTCTTGTTTCGTTTGATCCTTTCGAAGACTATTATCCAGATTGTGCGCTCGCTTCAGTGCATACGATCTGTTGTTTGGAGGTCGTTGTCGATTTTCTCTAAATGGCAAAGGAGCTTCCCAATTTCCTTCCGCAGTGAGATGAACGTCTTCATCCATGGTCCTGATGAAATCTTTGTCATCAACTGAGAGACCGATTGTGTCGTCATCCTTCTGTTTCATGAATATAGATGTATCCAGATCCTGAGGCAAGAAACTGATATCTTTATTCTGAACTTCTATGTGTATGTCGTTTGGACATGGTTGGAATATTGACGACCTCCCATTTGGTAAAAGGTAAGTTTTGTTTACCACGACAGAGTTAGGACGGTGTACCTTGTTCAGACAGGATTCGCCGACAATCACCCAACCTAAGGTAAGTTTCTGTCCGAATGGTGAGTTCCTCGCACCTGTGCGCTGCTCTTCTACGTGATGTGCTTCTGGTGTATCACGACCAATCAAGAGGAGAATCGGAATGTTTTCATCAACTTCAGGTATGTTGTCAGCGATGTCTTGAAGATGAGTGTATGATCTCGCTACATCTGGTGTAGGTATCTCATTTCGGATATCGGGGATCTGGTTACATTCTATGATATTGGGTATATTGATAGATGTCGATCCGTCCAGCGATGAAACAATAAGGTCTCGAGCTTGTCTGCCAAGCATGTCAGTGACTCCTGCACAGGAAGTTAACTGGTAGTCTGTCATTACACTATCCATATTGAGACGATCAAAAACTTCAGACTTCACCAAGGATCTATTGCTTTGGTCGTCTATGATTGCGAATGCTTTCAGCGACTTGCTTGGATTTCTGGCTTGGTGTAGGTTTACCAAAATCACTTTAGCACATGACTTCCCTGAGAATCCATCTTTACATATCTGGGTACATGCGGATGTTGCGGAATTTTCACCAGTCTTCTCCCCACCATAACGGCTCACAGGTGTTCCAATATGAAGTGCTGACGGATGCGAACTGCTACCGCACTGATTGCAGTGAATAAGTTCTGTGCATTCCCGGGACTTGTGTTGATCAGAATTGCAACATTTAAAGCAAAGTTTGTTCTCTCGCAGAAATCGTTTCCGCTCCTCATATGATTTGTCTTTGAAGCCGCGACAATCATTAAGACTATGATTGGCCTTGTGGAGAGGACACATGGAGGTGGACTTCATGTTTTCTGAATTCTGTCTAACTTCAGTTTTCTTTGTTGCTATCCATTGTTTCCCCAGATTGGATCTCGGACCAGCTTTCTCCTTTGTTGTGCTTGCATATGTAGTTTCACTGTTGTACATGAACCCCGGATCATTTTTCATTTTGCTGATGTCTTGCATGAACTCCACAAAGCAAGAGAAGGGAGGGAAGACAGTGTTGTGTTGCTTTTTGTACTTGTAAGCATAGGAAGTCCACTTCTCTTGTATGTTATGTGGAAGCTTACCAAGTATTGGCGCTAAACCTGATGAAGCATTGAAATGACTCAATAAAGTTGTGTACTTCGGATTTGCCATAAGGGATTCAATTTCTGAGATTAAGTCTAGCAAGTCATATAGTTTCACATTGTCTCTGTTAGTGAGTTTTGGGAAAACTGATAGTTTAGACATCAACATGGACTCCAATAGTTCAGGGCTGCCATATCGTTCATTAAGACGCTCCCAAATTTTTCTTAGGGCTTCAGCTGGATTTGAAACGTTTGACGATCTAATGCTTGCAGCGTACTTTGATGAAGTTGGTCCTAACCACTTTGTAAGAAGGCCGAGTTCCTCAGTGTTTGTCGCCTCGAGTTCCTTCATTATTTCTTCAAACTGTGCTTTCCAGAATATGAATGTCTGTGGTTGATCATCGAATCGAGTGAGACGAGATATTAGCAAGTCTTTCTTCAGAAGAAACTTAGTAAAGTCTTGAACTTGATCGGGTCTGTTTGGCATGACACTTTCAGTGTTTTGAGTATGAGGCTGGCTTATGGGAAAAGTCTGCACATTCGAATTGAAGTTGACTTCTGATTTCATTTTTTCAGTTTGGTTATTGTTCGACTGTACATTGATGTGAGGGATTGTTTGCGCCACAGGACTGATAAATGCATCCACTTGAGTATGAGGCTGTATTGAAGGGAATGTTTGCACATTTGAATTGAAATCAACTTGTGGCTTCTCCTTATCTTTTTGGTTAATAGCCGTTTGTTCCTTGATATATTGTGTTGTACGCTCTATAGGATCGATAAGTGCATTAAACCTTTCTATATTCTGCATTGTGGGTTTTCCTTCAGCCTCTTCATTCTCTAGTGCTTCTGCTTCAGCCTTGGTTGCTGCCACTTCCTGTTTAGTGTTCAAGAGTTTCAGTTCCGCTTCAAGCTCTTTCTGTTTCCTCATGGCCGCTGCACGAGATATCTCTTCCTGTTCAGCAATAGCTGCCTGTTGTTTCAGTAGGGATGTCTCTTGTTGAACATAGTCTAACCGAGCTTTAGCTGCTTCTGCCTTTGCCTTTGAGCGTGCCAGTTGTGAAGAGGAACTGGATATATGTGTGAGTTTTGATTGCGATATCTTTGACCGACGTGAAGCATTTTCAAGAGCTACTCCGCGCACTTCAGATATTTTATCGATCACTGAATTCACAAGTTCTTTGCATTTTTGCATAAATGCTGAATGTTTTTGAAGCTCTTGAATGCTATCTTCTGTTCTTGTCCTTGTAAGAAATACTGCAAAATCAGCAGATGTTGAACAAAAATCTGCATAAGCTTTTGAAAGGTCACCTTCAAATTTGTCTAAATATTCTAAGTTTGTGATGGTAGAGCTGTATGTTGAAATTAGGTTCTCAACAGCTGCCCATTGAGCGTTTATGTGAGTAGTATAATCATCGCTACGCTTTGAGAATCCCTCTGCTCCCTTTTCGGTCAGAGTCCTTATTCGTGACTGAGGGTCTTCAAGTTCCGAGCCTTGTTCCATTGTTAGACTTGTATAAGACATCAGATCCAATTATCGATGAACGCCGTTTCGTCGTAGACGCCAAAATGTGAATCTCCTTGTCCAAGTCGTTACAATCTTTTTACTGTTCTGTCTCTGATACAGAAAGTTTCAACCAGTTTATTCGTTTCATGGTTTATTGAATAAAGCAGGTAAAAAGCTACAAAAGAACAAAAATCACATTTAAACAATTGTCATGTACTGTTGATGACAAGAATGGCGTTCCATACATAAAAAATCTGGAAAATACTTGGACTAGGGAAACTGATAAATCCTACATTTACTTTGAAATATATGTAATTCTTAACATTCTGACAGTGTAATATAGTGAAATATATGAGAACAATACTCAAAACTGCACAAGGAAAGACTATATCCAAATAATATACTGACATCATTGCTGACCGTTAATTTCTTGATAAGTAAAGTTTACAAAGAAAAAACTATCATGTAAGGTATTCATAAGCTTAAACATTTTAGTAGCACATATAAAACAACAAAAACATACATTGTAGTGGCCCACAAGCTTCAAAATGGAAAGCTTCTTATTCAGTTTGCTGACACGTGGTGCATAACAAAAAGGGAGATAATACTAGCTCGCATGTATGGAGCGCAATTAATGTAACAAATGAATTCCACTACAGTCATGCTTCAATAAAAAAGACATCAGATATTTTATTACATAATCCTACATAATAAAAAAAAAACATTACGCTAAAATTTGGCTAAGCTTTCTTGAATCCAAACTTTTACAATGCTTTGGTATAGATTTCTCTCAATGTTAAGTATTTTATTTATTCTCACTTGTCGTTTGGGGGCGTTTACATCAATTTTTCTTGTCATAGAGACATCAAATGCATCGCATTCAAGCAACGCGTACCAAGTGGACCTCTTCAAATCGACTTTATCTTATAAATAATGGAACATGTACATTTTGAGTGTCAATCATATAATACATTAGAAACATTAAAAAAAACTAGACACGATCTCGTTGCGAGCAACGAGGAGGTCTTCCGTCCGATTTTAAGAAGGTGATATGACATTATCGACTTTGATTTCCGACAAGAAAACATGATCTGTAAAAAGAAGTGGAGTACTACTGCTTTTCTGCATCGCTTTTTATAAGTTCTCTTACATTGCTTTTTTAAATTCTTGCATTTCTTCCAATTGACATAAACACAATTAAACTTTTTATTCTGGCCCCTAAAACCCCTAATTAGGTAACGCAAAAGTAAATCATTATATTGTTACATGTAGGACATATAAACGTTTTATACCTAATTGTGATTTTATAACCCACATAAAATATTCCTCAGTAAACAGCTACAGATAAAAGACTTTAGGACCCTTTGGTCCCCTAGTTTAAGGGGCCAGCCCCTTTTTCTTGATATCAAATAAAAGGTCATTTAACTCGAAACACATTTTGTTCAGCAAGTGTTTAGAAATTCGTTACCGTTTTTAAGATATACGGCTAAGAACGTTTTAGGGACCGATTCCTTATCTCCTTATAGGGGCCGTTTAACAAAATTTTGAAGGTTGCATATTGTTAAGTACATCATTTTGAGCAACTTTCCTTCTTTACTGCATTTTAAAATATTATTCCTTTCTGAGATATGGGTGATCAAATTATTGGACTTGTGGCCCCTAAAAAACCCCTTATTATGTAACACATGATAAAATCATTACATTGCTTGGATATATAACTGTGAGATAAACATATTTGCTTCTATAACCTTTCACAAAATATCCCTCAGTAAAGGGCTACAGATAAAATACTTTAGAGCCCCCTGGTCCCCTAATTTAAGGGGCCAGCCCCTTTTTCTTAATACCAATTGAAAGGTCCTTTAATTCTAAACACATTTTGTTGAAGAAGTGTTTAGAAATTCGTTACCGTTCACAATATATGGGAAAAAACATTTTTTAGGGGCCGACCCCTTATCTCCTTATAGGGGCCGTTTAACGAAATTTTGAAGGTTGCATATTGTTAAATACATCATTTTGAGCAACTCTCCTTCAATACTGCATTTCAAAATATTTTTCCTTTCTGAGATATGGGTGATCAAAATTTTGGACTTTTGGCCCTTAAAAACCCCTAATTACGTAACACACGATAAAATCATTACATTTCTTGGATAAATAACTGTGAGATAAACATATTTGCTTGTATAATCTTTCCAAAAATATCCCTCAGTAAAGGACTACAGATAAAAGACTTTAGAGCCCTCTGGTCCCCTAATTTAAGCGGCCAGCCCCTTTTTCTTGGTATCAAATGAAAGGTCTTGTAAACATAAACGTGTTTTACTTTACATGTTTTAACAAAATATTTTTCAGAAAAGACATAAACACAGAAAACCAAAAAAAAAACTTTTAATCTCAATTTACGGGTCTAGGCGAGCTTCGGCGCCTTTTAAGTCAGGTCAAAATGAAAATAAAATTACAAATCTACGATCTTTTGTCTACTCTACCTGAAAGGTTGAATTCAATATCTTTTCTAGTAAAGGAGAAGTTCCACGGACAAGCCATCCCTCTAAAAATCGCAAAAACGTCAATATCTCAAAAACGGAAATGACGTCATCAAAAAAATAATAAAAACCTTTCAAGTTCAGATCACTATCTGTCAGGTCTGAAAGTTTCATGAAAATTGGTCGAGCCGTTTCTGAGAAATCGCGTGCACAAAATTGTATGAAAAAAAGAAAAACAATAATAACTAGAGCAAAGCTCGTTGCAAAGCAACGAGTGGGTCTTCCGTTAAATGTCGAAAGAAAAGCTAGATGTTCCTGTTAGAAGCAGAGCTCTAAAACCAATACCAGGAGTAATTAAAACAAAAAGATATAAAAAATCGAGTAATTCTTGGTACGACTTAATAAAATCCGAATGACTTTAATTACGAATTAACAAAAACCTTAACGATTTTAAGAACGACTTGACAAAAAAAAATTCAAATGTGTTTAAGAACGACTTAACAAATATCGAATCATTCTAGGTACGAGTTAATTTCACTTTGAACATAACACTATTTTCTTAACCAAGAATGTCGAATCAAAATTTCCGGATAAATCAATTTTTAAACCCCTATATCTCTGTAATGCATCGTTCGATTTTAAAACGGATTTCAGATTTAAATTAAGCTTAATAAGCTGAACAATTTTGCTTCAATAATATATAACAAATTATTTTTCAGTGAATAGTTATTACTAAAAGACTTTGTAGCCCTCATGGCCCCTAATTTGAGGGGCCAGCCCCTTTTTCTTGATATCAAATGAAAGGTCTCGCAATTATAAACATATTTTGTTCAACAAGTGTTCACGAATTGTTGACCGTTTTAAAGATATCTGAACTAATGTGTTTTAAGGGCCGACCCTTAAACTCCTTACTGGGGCCACCAACAAATTTTTTTTAGGTAGCATATTGTTGAGAACATTATTGTAAATCTGGTCCCCTAATGTGAGGGGCCAGCCCCTTTTTTATATCAAATGAAAGGTCATTTAACTCTAAACACATTTTGTTCAACAAGTGTTTAGAAAATCGTTACCGTTCTTGAGATATATGGGAAAAATATTTTAGGGGCCGGCCCCTTATCTCCTTGTAGAGGCCGTATAACGAACTTATGAAGGCTGCATATTGTTATGTACATCGTTTTGAGCATCTTTCCGTCTATACCATATTTCAAAATATTTTTCCTTTCTGAGATATTGGTGATCAAAATGTTAGTCTTTTGACCCCTAAAAGCCTCTAATTGCGTAACACTTGATAAAATTATTTAATTGCTTGGATAGATAACTGCGAGATAAAAAAAATTTGCTTATATAACATTATACAAAATATCTATCAGTAAAGGGCTACATATAAAAAACTTTAGAGCCCTCTGGTCCCCTAATTTTAGGGGCAGCCCCTTTTTCTCGATATCAAATGAAAGGTCCTTTATTTCTAAACACAATTTGTTCAACAAGTGTTAAGAAATTCGTTACCGTTCTTGAGATATATGCAAAAGAACGTTTTAGGGCCGATCCCCTATCTCCTTTAAGGGGCCGTTTAACGAAATTTTGAAGGTTGCATATTGTTTAGTACATCATTTTGAACATCTTTCCTTCCATACTGCATCTCAAAATATCTTTCCTTTCTGAGATACGGGTGATCAAAATTTTGGACTTTTGGCCCCTAAAAATCCCTACTTACGTAACACATGATAAAATCATTACATTGCTTGGATACATAACAGTGAAACAAACATATTTGCTTATATAACATTTCAAAAAATATCTATCAGTAAAGAGCTACAGATAAAAAAACTTTAGAGCCCTCTGGCCCCATAATTTTAGGGGCCAGCCCCTTTTTCCTGGTATCAAATGCAAGCTCTTGTAAAAATAAACTTTTCTTACATTACATGTTTTAACAAAATATTTTTCAGAAAAGAGATAAACAAAGAAAACCAGAAAAAATTACGACGTTTTTTTTAATCTCAATTTTCGGGTCCAGGCGAGCTTCAGCGCCTTTCACGCCAGATCAAAATGAAAATAAAATTACAAATCTACGATCTTTTGTCTGCTATACCTGAAAGTTTGAACTCAATATCTTTTATAATTTAGGAGAAGTTCCACGGACAAGCCATCCCTCTAAAAATCGCAAAACGTCAATTTCTCTAAAACGGAAATTACGTCATCAAAAAAATAAAAAAACCTATCAGGTTCAGATCACTATTTGTCAGATCTGAAAGTTTCATGAAAATCGGTCGAGCCGTTTCTGGGAGATCGCGTGCACAAAATTTGTAAGAAAAAAAAAGAAAAATAACTAGACACGATCTCGTTGCGAGCAACGAGGAGGTCTTCCGTCCGATTTTAAGAAGGTGATATGACATCATCGACTTTGAGTTTCGACAAGAAAACATGATCTGTAAAAAGGAGTGTAGTTCTTATGCTTTTCTGCATCGCTTTTTATAAGTTCTCTTACATTGCTTTTTTAAATACTAGCATTTCTTCCAAATGAGATAGAAACGATTAAACTTTTTACTTCTGGCCCCTAAAAGCCCTTAATTGGATAAGTAAATCATTATATTGTTAGGATATATAAACGTATTATACCTTATTTTGCTTTTATAACCCTCACAAAATATCTCTCAGTAAACGGCTACAGATAAAAGAATTAGGGTCCTCTGGTCCCCTAATGTGAGGGGCCAGCCCTTTTTTCTTAATATTAAATGAAAGGTCATTTAACTCTAAACACATTTTGTTCAGCAAGTGTTTAGAAATTCGTTACCGTTTTAATGTATACGGCTAAGAACGTTTTAGGGGCCGACCCCTTATCTCATTATAGGGCCGTTTAACGAAATTTTGAAGGTTGGATATTGTTAAGTACATCATTTTGAGCATCTTTTCTTCTATACTGCATTTCAAAATATTTTTTCTTTCTGAGATATACGTGATCAAAACTTAGGACTTGTGGCCCCTAAAAACCCATAATTAAGTAACACATTATAAAATCTTTACATTGCTTGGATAAATAACTATGCGATAAACATATTTGCTTATATAACCTTTCACAAATATCTCTCAGTAAAGGGCTTAAAGGGGCCCGTTTTCCTGATATCAAATGAAAGGTCCTTTTACTCTCAACACATTTTGTTCAACAAGTGTTTAGAAAATCGTTACCGTTCTTAACATATATGGGAAAAAACGTTTTAGAGGCCGGCCCCTTATCTCATTATAATGGCCGTTTAACGAAATTTTAAAGGTTGCATATTGTTAAGTACATCGTTTTGAGCATCTTTCCTTCTATACCATATTTCAAAATAGTTTTCCTTTCTGAGATATGGGTGATCAAAATTTTGGACTTTTGGCCCCTAAAAACCCCTAATTACGTAACACATGATAAAATCATTACATTGCTTGGATAAATAACTTCGAGATAAACATATTTGCTTCTATAACCTTTCACAAATTATCTATCAGTAAAGGGCTGCAGATAAAAAACTTTAGAGCCCTCTGGTCCCCTAATTGTAGGGGCCAGCCCCTTTTTTTGATATAAAATGAAGGGTCTTGTAAATACAAACTTTTTTTACATTACATGTTTTAACAAAATATTTTTCAGAAAAGAGATAAACAAAGAAATCCCTAAAAAATTACAACGTTCATTTAATCTCAATTTTCGGGTCCAGGCGAGCTTTAAGGCTCTTTGAGCCAGACATTTATTATCGCCTTTAGACATATCTACAATCTTTCGTCTATCATCCCTGAAAATTTGAACTCAATATCTTTTACCGTTAAGGAGGAGTTCAATGAAAAAGCACACCCTTTAAAATTCACTAAATCGTCAATATCTTAGAAAAGGAATTGACGTCATCAATATAAAAAATATCCAATAAGGTTCAGATCAACATCTATTAGATCTGAAAGTTTCATTAAAATCGACCGAGCCGTTTTCGAGAACTCACGTGCACAAAATTTGTAAGGAAAAAAAAGAAAAAAAATAATAACTAGAGACGATCTCGTTGCGAGCAACGAGGAGGTCTTCCGTCCGATCTTAGAAGTTGAGATACATAATAGATCTTGATTTTGCTATAAAATAGCTGAACATAACTTGAAAATAGAGGTAATGGGGGGTCTTCATATCTTCTTAATACCAGAGAGCATTTTGTTTCAGGTGCAAGAGGTTCGGTTGAAATACTTTAGACCCACCTTGCCCCCTAATTTAAGGGGCCAGTCCCCTTCTCTTGATATCAAATGAAAGGTCTTTTATTTCTTAACACAAAACTTTAGAACCCTTTTGGTTCCTAATTTTAGGGGCCAGCCCATTTTCCTTGGTATTAATTTAAAGGTCACTTAAAACTACACACATTATTTCAACAAGTGTTTACAAATTCTTTATCGTTCTTGAGATATCAGAGAAAGAAGGTTTTAGGGGCCGATCCCTTATCTCCTTATAGGGGCCGTTTAACGAAATTTTGATGGTTGCATACTGTGTAGTACATCATTTTGATCATCTTCTCTTCTATACTGCTTATCAAAATATTTTTCCTTTTTGAGATATAGGTGATTAATGTTTTTGACTTTTGACCCCTAAAAACCCCTAATTACGTAATACATGAGAAAATCATTATATTGTTAGGCTACATAACTGTAAGATAAACATATTTGCTTCTATAACCTATTACAAAATATATCTCAATTAAGAGCTATAGATGAAATACTTTAGAGCTCTCTAGAACCCTAATTTTAGGGGCCAGCCCCTTTTTCTTAATATCAAACGGAAGATCTTGTAAATTTAAATTTTTTTTTATTACATGTTTTTGCAAAATATTTTCCAGAAAAGGGATAAACAAAGAAAAGCACGAAAATTCACGACGCTTTTGATATCTCAACTTTCGAGCCCTACCGAGCTTTGGCGCATTTAGAGCTAGACATATAAAACAACAACCATGCAAAACTTCAATCTTTCCTCTATCAATCGTAGAAATTTGAGCTCAATATCTCTTATAGTTTTGGAGAACGACTGCAGACAAAATACCAATATAAAAATTGGAAAAATCTCAAAATTTAAAAAACGGATGGACGTCATCAATTAAAAAAATTTGCTCTTAGGTTCACACCAATGTATATCATATCTGAAAATTTGATGGAGATCGGCGAGCCGTTTCTGAGAAATCGCGTGCACAAAAATCGGAAGAAAAAAAAAATAACTAGACACGATCTCGTTGCGAGCAACGAGGAGGTCTTCCGTCCAATTTTTAGAAGGTAAAATGACCTTGCTTTTTATCTTCGTTAACGAAAAACATCTGGAAATATGGGTAGGATCTAAAAGAGCTATGGCTAGATGACATTAGACCCCTCTTGATCCCTAATTTGCAGGATCACGCAACGTATCTCAATTTTTTTTTTTAATTTTCCAGGACTTAAAAAAATATTGGTTTTCAATTTGCAATTTCTCTGAAGAATATATAATATCTATAGCCTGACATGAATTGTTTAGTTAAGAAATACCTTACGTAACATTATAAAGGCTAAATAAACCTCCTATTTACTCCTTTTTTTATTTCAATAGGCAAATATCAATTGTTACTTCTATTTATCCAGGGCCTAATTAGCATCAACGTGCGCTAATTATATCGGTTTCAAAATCACAAGGATTGTCATAAATAGGAGACAGAGCGGACGTCCTCAGATCAGCATAGTTGTTTTCAGCAGAAATGTTATATCGATGAACACCTCTATTTCATCGTGGGACGGGGAACTTCTGTGTCCTTCATATATGTTTTCCTCTATGCGGTTTTCTTTCAATTAACAAAAACGATTTCCATTGATGTAAACTTTGATATTATTTGATATGTTGATAGAGTATATGTTAATTAATGATACTATTAGGAAAAAAATTAACAAACAGTACCATAAGTAGGAAGATTGTCCATGCCTGTTTGACTCTCCTTAGACACATTGTTTTCTTGTCTACATCTTTTGACAAACCTTTAGATAAAAAACGAATCCTTTATCCCAAAACAATTGTAATTATATTATCGAATTACTTACATATAAGATCTAGACTTTTTACAATCTTCTAAATAAACTTAACATTAGAAAGATTTTGTTGTATAAGTAAGAAATTAACCAGGATTTTAATAATTTCATTAGTAGAACAGCTAACATAGTGGCTAAAAATCCGATTAGAGTGAAGGCGACATACTTCCATGTGTTGTCACCGCCATCTGTAGGACAAATTAAAATAGACTTTCCTACAAAAGATTTTTACGTGCGTGCGTGCATGCGTGCTAGTGTGTGCGGTTCAAGGTGTATGTATGGTCTAAAACATGTACACATTCTATCAGTGTATATGTTTTTCACCTTTGAATATCTTTTGTTTAGAATATAAACCCTTTATTTTTAGAACGTTAAAAAAAAGAATGTTTAACAAATGGTCGTTAGAGCAACGCAACGTAATAGAGAAATATGTATGTATATAAAACAAGAAATGTATATAAAGCAATGTAAATACTGTTCATGTATCTTTCAATTGGTTCTTTTCAATATGTTTTAAATAATATAATATGAGACTAAGCATAAATTATCAAAAACACGCCATAAAAAAAAAATAAGGACATTATGTTAAAATCTCATTCTATTTTCTCATAATACATGTACGCAGCAGTGTCATTTTTGCTCTGAGATGACAATTACTGTATTTTAATTAAATAATAATTTAGACGCACTTTTTTAATCTGCATTGACGAGCTATACACTATTCATTAGTTTTTGTCATTTTTTTTTAAATTTGATTCTGGTATCTAAACTCAAGACATGAATGTTTCATATATCAATGCTTACAATCAAAATACATTTAAGGTTCTCCAATCCTCAACCTCTAGGTATTTTTTTATCATAAAAATGATATTTATCCTTCAAACTTTATAAATGAAATTAAAAGAAGTGAGAAAAATCTAGATAATTTAGAGTTATCGAACATTGTTGAGGATCAGAGATCGTTGAATGATAAGTAATTTTTTCTTACTAGTGGCTTGAAAATCCATGCATCCAAACTTTATGTCATAAAGATTTAAGGGACATTCACACTCGTTGTGACACAGTCATCCATTGTTCTGAGGGGGACAAGTTCCTATTCAGTTCACTCCGTACGTACCAAGCGGACACTCTACAATTCGACTAAAATGTATCCTGTATAGGTTTTTAGTTAATAATAATGAAAAAATTACAAATACTAATAACCACTAACCGTTACACCACCCGTCGAATTTATCTTCATAAAAATTAAGGCAGCATCTAGAAGTCGTATAAATTCATCTTTGATGATATGTATAAAAATATGTTTTTAAACGTGGTTTGTTAACTTATCTTACCCTTCTCCGCATGTGGAGATATGAATATCCTCAGAGAAAACCAATAGAACAATATGAGTTACTAATAGTAGAAATTCATTCATTACTTCGTCTTCAATTTAAAAAAAACAATTTAATCTTTTTTAATCGCTATTTTCAATGATAGCGTAATCAAACACAACCACATTCAACCTTAACATTTGTTTTCTTCCAGCTTGGCAAACATGAAGGAAAAACAGAAAAGACCAATATGTATCTAAGTTTACCACTATCAAAACTACCATTTCCTGATGAACCAAGTACCATTTAATTACAAGTTAGAGGTATTACTTCTTGGTCATGTTTAAAATCATCACAGAACTGACAAGGACATAGCGATGTTTCCTTTTTTTCATTTGACGAAGCTTTAATTAATTTGCTTCAAACAATTTTTAGAATAACTGTATTTTTTATTAAAGGTACCATTAAAATTACTAAGTGCATTACTGTAGCTGTACAGGAAAATATTGGTTAACAGATTGAAGAGCTCAAGTTCCGTGCAAAATCCAATTTACAGTGAACAAAAAAGAATTGTTCACTTGATTTCTTTTATGAGCATTGCATGAAAAAAAAACCAACACTATTCTAAATACACTGAAGATGTCATTTTGCTTTTGCAACAAACAAATATATCTGCGTTGATTGAATCAAGGCATTGCGTTCATTCGTTTATCTGATGTGTCGAACAATTTATAACACGTAAACTGCACCAAGTTATGTTATATCAGTACTCGTATAACATGAAATTAATTCATTCCTTCAAAAGATTTAGTGCTTTCTTGAATCCAAACTTTTACAATGCTTTGGTATATATTTCACTCAATTTTAAGTATTTTATTTATTCTCACTTGTCGTTTGAGAGCCTTTACATCCATTTTTCCTGTCATAGAGACAGATGCATCAAATTCAAGAAGCGCGTACCAAGTGGGCCTCTTCAAATCGACTTTATCTTATAAATAATGGAACATGTACATTTTGAGTGTCAATCATTTATTACATTAGAAAAATAAAAAAATATACACTTTGGAACAAAAGATCAGTCAAAAAGGCTGGTCGGTCAAATAAGTTATCTATTAGATCTATCTGTAATTTGAAAACAAATTATTTGTTTAGCTATGAATGAATGATTTCTTATAACGTTATACAAACTCTTGACAGAAGACACCCATATTTTAATCCAAAACATTAATGTATCAAAATGAGACAATCTTCATGACATCATTTCTACATTTCGACGTGACCATGGTGATAACATGCATGTACATTTTACATCCTTATTTTCAATATTATTTTAAATACTTTTAACCTTAATTTTTTAAACATCTCTTTAATCTTTAATTTTGAGGGGCGAGAAATACACTATCACCCATGTAGTCATTTGTATATCTACAAAATATTTTGGAAATTTACAGCCAATTTAAAAGCGTTGTTTTTTTTAGTTTGCTTCAGAATAGCTTTGTTGATATACATCAAAAACAATCAAATGCAGCTTGTTCTTATTTGTTTCCAGGGAAATCGTTTTTATTATGAATTTCATTAAAATGCACAATGCGCACCTTAACTCGAGTCCTTAAAACACAAGTGGGTTTATTTAGTTTTGGTACGTTCTCAGATAGGAGGCCGAAAAATGCGATGTCGTTGATGGCGGAGACTAATGTTCAGTGTTATAGCTTCCTTGTAGATTTCTGAAAGTTGAATAGAGTAATTCTGGAAACGGCAATATTGGATGACTCTGTGTTCTTTTACCTCAATGGATGGGTTGCATGGGTAAAACTTCAGACTAAACTTTGGAAAACTTTTTGAAAATAAAGTTCAATAGAAGTAATTATTAAGGTCTTCCGTTTCCAACGGAAGACCTTACTATTATTGTGCTTGTAAGATTATTAATGTCTTCCGTTTCCAACGGAAGACCTTACTATTATTGTGCTTGTAAGATTATTCTTATTAGGGTCTTCCGTTTCCAACGGAAGACCCTCTTGTTATTCTACGGTTTCTTTTTCTTTATTATTATTAGGGTCTTCCGTTTCCGACGGAAGACCCTCTTGTTTTTCTACTGTTTCTTTCTATTATTATTATTAGGGTCTTCCGTTTCCAACGGAAGACCTTCTTGTTATTCTACGGTTTCTTTTTCTTTATTATTATTAGGGTCTTCCGTTTCCAACGGAAGACCCTCTTGTTATTCTGCTGTTTCTTTCTATTATTAGGGTCTTCCGTTTCCAACGGAAGACCCTCTTGTTATTCTATTGTTTCTTTTTATTATTAAGGTCTTCCGTTTCCAACGGAAGACCTTATTGTTATTCTTCGGATTCTTTTTCTTCTTCTTCTTTTTTTTTCTTACCAATTTTGTGCACGCGATATCTCAGAAATGGCTCGACCGATTTGCACGAAATTTTCAGATCTTACTAACTATGCTCTGAACCTTATCGGAAATTTTTTTGGTTGATGACGTCATTTCCGTTTTTGAGATATTGACATTTTAAGGATTTTAAGGGGGTTGATTTGTCCAAGAGTGTTCTCATAAACTACAAACGATATCGATTTCAAAATTTCAGGGATGATAGACAAAAGATTGTTTATCTGTACAAATGCATTCATATTTGCCTAGCACAAGAAACGCCGGAGCGCCATAGGGCTCGAAAATTGAGATAAAAAAAGCGTTGTAATTATGCTTGATTTTCTAAGTTTATCTCTTTTCTCGCAAATATTTTGTTAAGACATGTAGAAGAAGAAAGATTTTTATTTACAAGATCTTTTGTTTGACATCAAGAAAAAGGGGCTGGCCCCTCAAATTAGGGAGCTAGAACCCTTAAAAGTTTTCACTTTATAACTCAAAAACGGTTAAGATTTCGATATGGCTGTCGCTGCAAAAGTTGTTCATTATGATCTTAATAATGTCGTAGCAATAATATTTTGTTCGGGTATTGCGTAATATGAGTGTAAAAAGCTTGACTTGTTACCATGTATTTGTGTTTTATTTGCCAAAAAACGGGGTATTTGTGCGTATGACTGACGTAAAGTGTACCAGTTTACATACGGAAAGATTTTCAAGTGAAACACATTATGGATAAAAGAACTGCTTCTTTGCAATGCATTTGAGTCACATTTAAAATCAAGCTGGATTCCGAGCTGTATATCCGATCTCTTGCCCGCGGCCGAGGTTTAGGTCGCGGCTGTAGATATCGAGCGGTCTGCCGTTGTATAATACACAAGATTTGCGCCTTGCTGTAATGCACACATGGGTTTCTTTTTGTAGCTGCAAACACAAAAATTCCTATTTAAACGATTTTAATAGTAAACAAAAAAAGATTATACATTTACCTACTACCATCGACAGTGTACCAGCTTACATTTGGAAAGTGTTTAAACAGTTTAATTTTTTTCTAGTGAAACACATTATGGATAAAAGAACTGCTTCTATGCAATGCATTTGAGTCGCATTTAAAATCTAGCTGGATTCCGAGCTGTGTATGTAAACAATTATTCTTGCCTGCGGCCGAGGAAATAGGTCGCGGCTGGACTAGCGAGCAGTCTATCGTTATCCAATACACAAGATTTGCGCCTTGCTGTAATGCACACATGGGTTTATTTATGTAGCTGCAAACACAGAGAATTCCGATTTTAACGATATTAAAGAGTAAATAAAAAAGATTATACCTTTACCTACGAAGTAATGCTGTTTTAGTCTCGTAATTAAAAATAAAATAGATAGTATGACTGTCATTGAAAAAAGGCGTTCTTTGTGATCTTGTCTATGTCATAAAATCGTTTTATTGTTGGAAAATAAAATTCAGTTATCAAACTGCAAACATTTTAAACCCACCACGTTGAGTGTACATTTACATAACACGGGCCGAGGAGATGCTGCGCTAGTGGACAACCGATTCGCTGTAGTCTAGGACACATGCTTCTCGTGTTTATACGGTATCACACATTTGAATGTTCATTGATTCTTTAAATTATTTTCATTTTCAATTATATTGGTTAACGATGCATCAGACCATTGATTTAAATCATAGTGCGTAAAATAAAGAAAAAAAACTGCTTTCAATGAATATAATACAACGTTTTACAGTCGTACGAGTTGAAATGTAAATACATTCACCTGTGTCTATTTCTGACATTTTGCTGCTGAGAATTTAATGCATTACACTACCCATTTCAACAAAATAGGCGATATTCACAACATGATTATTCCAACACACACACAACTTAAGTATCTGTAATCTGTGATAATTCATTTGGCTAATATATTAGAATTTTTTATGAGTTATGAGAGAGAGAGAGAGAGAGAGAGAGAGAGAGAATTAAGCAGGGTGTAGTAAGTAAAGTAAGTTGAAATATATTTAAAAAGCGTTCGAGAGATAAGGCATCTTAAGTGGTACAATGTTACATGCTTGCGGTAGTTGTGGGCACGATAAAACTAACCAATTTTAAACAAGTTGAAGTTTTATTTACATTCAGGCCGTAAAACAATAATGGTCAAACTATTGGTTTAACCTCTTCTGGATGGTATTCCGATTCATTAAAAAGCATACTCATTGTTGATTTTATTCTTTCATTTAATTAAATTTAATTTTTTGTTATTGATTATGAAAGAATATGTGAGTTTTTAAAAAGTTTATGTACATTCGGTGAGTAAAAGATTTGATTAGATTCGGACAGTTGAAGATCGAGTAGAGGACACATGGTTAAAAATACTACTTAGTAGATTAGGGAAATTTTCAAATCGAATGGGCTTTGCATATGCAGGCACACTCGAATAGTTAATACATAAATTATATATATTCTACTAAAACGTCTGTATGCTGTATTATGTATTTGCTGCCTGAATAGGACTATTCTTCCCCAAAAGAAGCGCTCGGCGATCGCGTAAAGAAACTGATGTATAGTACAACACCTGATTGGAGTAAATGCTTATATATTTTTTCTTTAAAAGTTAACTTTTAACCAACCGAAATTGTAGAGCTCATGGAGTCAATAAGCAAATCAAATTTGCCAATTAGGCAATAGCAGTTATCCAATGCCTATGATTGATAATTTTACAAGGTAAATTAAATACATGTAAATATGAATTTTAAAGCACCCCCTCCCCCTTGTTAAGAGCTTCCGTTTCCTGCAATATTTAAACAGCCCCTATAAGGAGATAAGGGATCGGCCCCTAAACGTTCTTTCCCTCAGGAACGGTAATGAATTTCAAAACACTTGTTGAACAAAATGTGTTTAAAATTAAACGACCTTTCATTTGATATCAAGAAAAAGGGGCTGAACCCTCAAATTAGGGGACCAGAGGGCTCTAAAGACTTTTTATCTATAGCCCTTTACTGAGAGATATTTTGTGAAATGGCATAAAAGCAGATATGTTATCTTACAGTTATGTATCAAAGCGATGTAATGTTTTATCATGTGTTACGTAATTAGGTCCTTTTAGAGGTCAAATGTCCGAAAAATTAATCACCCATATATCAGAGAGGAAAAATCTTTTGAAATGCAGTATACAGGAAAAGATGCTCAAAATGATATACTAAACAATATGCACCCTACAATTTCGTTAATCGGCCCCTATAAGGGAATAATGAATCAGCCCCTAAAACATTTTTTCCCATATATTTCATGAACAGTAACGATTTTCAAACACTTGTTGAACAAAATATGTTTAAAATTAAAAGACCTTTCATTTGATATCAAGAAAAAGGGACTTACCCCTCAAATTAGGGATCAAGATGGGTCTAAAGATAGGGATCAAGATGGGTCTAAAGTCATTTACTGAGATATGTTTTGTACTATGTTATATAAGCAAAATTAGGTATAATACGTGTATATATCCTAACCATATAATGCTTTTCTCATGCGTTACCTAATTAGGGTTTTTAGGGGCCAGAGGTAAAAAAGTTTAATCTTTTCTATCTCAATTGGAAGAAATGCAAGTATTTAAAAAAGCAACGTAAGAGAACTTATAAAAAGCATTGCAGGAAAGCAATAGTACTCAACTCCTATTTCAAGATCATGTTTATTTGTCGAAAATTAAAGTCGATGATGTCATACCACCTTCTAAAAATCGGACGGAAGACCTCCTCGTTGCTCGCAACGAGATCGTGTCTAGTTATTATTATTATTCTTTTTCTTTATTTTTCTGACTTTTTTGAAGCTTCATATCTCAAAATGTTTTCAACCGATTTCAACGAAACATTCAGAAGTTATGTGCCTTTATCGTCCCTTTACGCTATTAAAGTTTCCATAACAACGTCACTTACGTTTTTACGTTACGTCAATTTTAAAATTTTAAAAAAGTGATTTTGTCCAGGGTATTTTTCTAAAACGCTTTAAGATAGAGACTTGAAATTTTTTGTGTTTGTACATTTATCATTTTTATTTGGAAATAAGGCTGGAATTTACATTCCGTCACTTTCGGTTGAAACCGGAAGTTTTTAAAATTTTTCAAAATTTTGAATTTGTTGTTTGAATTTTAAAAATTAATGATCTTTGTAGAATTTATAATGCTAAATACTAAACTAAAATCCGTTTTTAAATCGGACGATACATTGCAGAGATATTAGGGTTCAAAAATTGATTTTTCCGGAAATTTTAATTCCGCGTTCTTGGTTTAAAAAATAGCGTAAAGTTCAAGGTGAAATTAACTCGTACCAGAAATAATTCGATTTTTGTTAAGTCTTACTTTGACGCATTTTTTGTTAAGTCGTTCTTGAAATCATAAAGGTTTTTGTTAATTCGTACTAAAAATCATTCTGATTTTGTTAAGTCGTACCAAGAATTATTCGATTTTTTATCTTTTTGTTTTAGTTACTCTTGTTATTGGTTTAAGAACGTTGCTCTTTACAGGAATATTTAGCTTTACTCTCTACATTAACGGAAGACCCACTCGTTGCTTTGCAACGAGCTTTGCTCTAGTTATCATTAGGGTCTTCCGTTTCCAACGGAAGACCCTCTTGTTATTCTACGGTTTCTTTTTATTATTAGGGTCTTCCGTTTCCAACGGAAGACCCTCTTGTTATTCTACGGTTTCTTTTTATTATTATTTTATATTATTTTTCCTCTGACATTTTTCGAGAGCTATAAATCAAAAAGTATTTGGTCGATTTTCACCAAATTTACAGGACTGATAGAACATAAAACGTGCTTGCGATTATAAAATTTTGAGCTGATGATGTCACTTCCGGTTTGAGATTTTGAAGATTTTGTGAATTTTTAAGGACCATTTTGTTCACGTAACTCCTCCGAAACTAAGGGGTATAAAAACGTGAAATTTTCAGGAATATGTATATGGATGTCTGTAGATGATCCTCTGTATTTGACATTGTGGAAAATGCGCACGGCGCCGAAGCTCGCCCGAGGTCGAAAATTAGCACCAAAATATTTTGCAAAATTTTAACACGTTTTAAAAATATCTTTTAACCTGTAGATAATTTGTTAAAACATGTAATGCAAAAGTTGTTAAGATTTACACGAGCTTTTGTTTTGTTTTAATAAAAAGGGGTTGGCCCCTTTAATTAGGGGCCAGGAGGGCTCTAAAATATTTTAATTTTAACTCTTTACTGAGCAATAATTTGTCAATAATTATAGAAGCAAAAATGTTCATTGTACAGTTGTTTATCTACACAGTACCTTATTTTAAACATTTGTTACGTAATTAGGGGTTTCAAGGGGCCAGAAGACCAAAACTTTGATCATTAATATCTTGAAAGGGAGAAATATTTTGAAATGCAATGTTGAATAAAAGTTGCTTAAAATAATGTTCTTAAGAACATGGTACCTTAAAATTTATGGTTTATGGCCCCAGTAAGGAGTTTAAGGGTCGGCCCCTAAAACACTGTTGTTCAGATATCTCCAAATCCGTCAACAATTTCTGAACACTTATTAAACAGAATATGTTTATATTAATGAGATCTTTTATTTAATATCAAGAAAAAGGGGCTGGCCCATCAAATTAGGGGCCAGGAGGGCTCTAAAGTCTTTTTATTATAACTCTTTACTGAAAAATAATTTGTTATTAATTATAAAAGCAAAAATGTTCTTTGTACAACTGTTCATCTATACAGAACCATACCAAAGGCATATGTTACGTAATTAGGGGTTTCAAGGGGCCAGAAATCCAAAACTTTGATCATTATTATCTTGAAAAGGAGAAATATTGAAAAGCATTGTAGAACAAAAGTTGCTCAAAATAATGTTTTTAACAATGTGATACCTAAAAAATTTTCGTTCTTGGCCCCAGTAAGGAGTTGAAGGGTCGGCCCCTAAAACACAGTTGTTCCGATATCTCTATAACGGTTAACAATTCGTGAACTCTTGTTGAACACATTATGTTTATATTTGCGAGACCTTTCATTTGATATCAAGAAAAAGGGCCTGACCCCTCAAATTAGGGCCAAAAGGGATTCAAAGTGTTTTAATAATAACTTTCTACTGAAAAATAATTTGTTCCGTTTTAAAATCTGACAATGCATTACAGAGATATAGGGGTTTAAAAATTGATTTTTCCGGAAATTTTGATTCCACATTCTTGGTTAAGAAAATAGTGTTATGTTCAAAGTGAAATTAACTCGTACCTAAAATAATTCGATGATTGCTAAATCGTACTTAAACACATTCGGATTTTTATTTGCAAAGTCGTTCTTGTTATTGATAAGGTTTGTGTTAATTCGTACATAGAATCATTCGGATTTTGTTAACTCGTACAAAGAATTATTCGATTTTTTTTTCTTTTTGTTTTAGTTACTTACGTTTATTTGTTTAAGAACTCTGCTTCTTAGAGGAACTTCCAGCTTTACTTTCGACATTAACGGAAGACCCACTCGTTGCTTTGCAACGAGCTTTGCTCTAGTTATTTTATATTATTTTTCCTCTGACATTTTTCGAGAGCTATAACTCAAAAACTATTTGGTCGATTTTCACCAAATTTACAGGACTGATAGAACATAAAACGTTCTTGAGATTATAAAATTTTTAGCTGATGACGTCACTTCCGGTTTGAGATTTTGAAGATTTTGTGAATTTTTAAGGACCATTTTGTCCACGTAACTCCTCCGAAACTAAGGGGTATAGAAACGTGAAACTTTCAGGAATATGTAGATGGATGTCTGTAGATGATCCTCTGTATTTGACATTGTGGAAAATGCGCACGGCGCCGAAGCTCGCCCGAGGTCGAAAATTAGCACCAAAATTTTTGGCAAAATTTTAACACGTTTTGCAAAATATCTTTTTACATGTAGATAATTTGTTAAAACATGTAATGCAAAAGTTGTTAAGATTTACACGAGCTTTTGTTTTGTTTTAATAAAAAGGGGCTGGCCCCTTTAATTAGGGGCCAGGAGGGCTCTTAAGTCTTTTAATTTTAACTCTTTACTGAGCAATAATTTGTTTTTAATTATAGAAGCAAAAATGTTCATTGTACAGTTGTTTATCTACACAGTACCTTATTTTAAACATTTGTTACGTAATTAGGGGTCTCAAGGGGCCAGAAGACCAAAATTTTGATCATGAATATCTTGAAAAGGAGAAATATTTTGAAAGGCAATGTTGAAAAAAAGTTGCTTAAAATAATGTTCTTAAGAACATGGTACCTTAAAATTTATGGTTTATGGCTCCAGTAAGGAGTTTAAGGGTCGGCCCCTAAAACACTGTTGTTCAGATATCTCCAAATCGGTCAACAATTTCTGAACACTTATTAAACAAAATATGTTTATATTATTGAGCTCTTTTATTAAATATCAAGAAAATGGGGCTGGCCCCTCAAATTAGGGGCCAGGAGGGCTACAAAGTCTTTAAATAATAACTATTTACTGAAAAATAATTTGTTATATATTTTTGAAGCAAAAATGTTTAACTTATTAAGCTTAATTTAAATCTGAAATCCGTTTTAAAATCGGACGATGCATTACAGAGATATAGGGGTTTAAAAATTGATTTTTCCGTAAATTTTGATTCCACATTCTTGGTTAAGAAAATAGTGTTATGTTAAATAATAAATTAACTCGTACCTAGAATGATTCGATATTTGTTAAGTCGTTCTTAAACACATTCGGATTTTTTTTGTCAAGTCGTTCTTGAAATCGGTAAGGTTTTTGTTAATTCGTACTTAAAGTCATTCGGATTTTGTTAAGTCGTACCAAGAATTATTCGATTTTTTTAAAATCTTTTTGTTTTAAAACTCCTGGTATTGGTTTTAGAGCTCTGCTTCTTACAGGAACATCTTGCTTTTCTTTCGACATTAACGGAAGACCCACTCGTTGCTTTGCAACGAGCTTTGCTCTAGTTATTCTTGATATTCTTTTTCTGCCTTCTTTAAAGCTTAATTTCTCGAAAACTATTCATCCGATTTGCACCAAATTTTCAGGACTTATACAGCATCGGAGGGGACAAATGTTTTTAATTACATTTTTTGATGACGTCACTTCCGGTTTAAGATATTGACGATTTAATGAAATTTTAAGGGTCATTTTGTCCACGCAACTCCTCTGAAACTATTCACGATAGAAAGTTGAAATTTTCAGGGATTGTAGATGAAAGTCTGTAGATGTACCGTATTGTTTTATAATATGGATAATACGCAAGGCGTTGAAGCTCGCCTGAGGTCGAAAATTCACACCAATTTTTTTTACAAAAATTTTGCACATTTTCTGAAATATTTTAAAACCTGTAAATATTTTGTTAAAACATGTAATATAAAAGTTGTTTCAATTTCCTACATATTGTCAAATTTTCAAATGATGACGTCACTTCCGGTTTCAGATATTGATGATTTTGTAAATTTTTAAGGGTCATTTTGTCCACGCATCTCCTCCGAAACTAATCAAGATAGAAGCTTGAAATGTTTCCAGGATTGTAGATTAAAGTCTGAAGTTGTACCCCCCTGCTTCCAATTATTAAAATTGCGCAAGGCCTCGAAGCCCGCCTGAACCTGAAAATAAGGACCAAATTTTTTCACAAAATTTTCGAACATTTTCTCAAATATCTTTTGATGTATAAATATTTTGTTAAAACATGTAATGCAAAAGTTGTTTCAATTCCCACGGGCTTTCATTTGATATCAAGAAAACGGGGCTTGCCCCTCAAATTAGGGGCCAAGAGGGCTCTAAAGTCTTTTTGCAATAACTCTTTACTGAACAATAATTTGTTATCAAGTATAGAAGCAAAAATGTTCATTGTACAGGTTTTCATCTATACAGTACCATACCTAAGTCATATGTTACGTAATTAGGTGTTACAAGGGGCCAGAAGTCCAAAACTTTGATCATTAATATCTAGAAAAGGAGAAATATTTTGAAAAGCAATGTTGAACAGAAGTTGCTTAATATACTGTTCTCAACAATACGCTACCTATTCTTTTTTTGTTGGTGGCCCCAGTAAGGTGTTTAAGGGTCGGCCCCAAAAACACAGTTGTTCAGATATCCTTATAACGGTAAAAAATTCTTGAACACTTGTTGAACAAAATGTGTTTATATTTACGAGTCCTTTCATTTGATATCAAGAAAAAGGGGCTGGTCCCTCAAATTAGGGGCCAAAAGGGCTCTAAAGTCTTTTTATAATAACTCTCTACTGAAAAATAATTTGTTATTAATTATCGAAGCAAAAATGTTCATTGTACAAATGTTTATCTATACAGTACTATACCTAAGTCATATGTTACGTAATTAGGGGTTTCAAGGGGCCAGAAGTCCAAAACTCTGATCATTAATATCTTAAAAAGGAGAAATATTTTGAAAAGCATTGTAGAAGAAAAGTTGCTCAAAATAATGTTCTCAACAATATGATACCTAAAAGTTTTTTATTGGTGGCCCCAGTAAGGTGTTTAAGGGTCGGCCCCTAAATCAAAGTTGTTCAGATATCTTTAGAAAGGTCAACAATTTGTGAACACTTGTTGAACAAAATATGTTTATATTTGCGAGACCCTTTCTTTGACATCAAGAATAAGGGGCTGACCCCTCAAATCCAGGGCCAAAAGGGCTTCAAAGTCTTTTTATAATAACTTTTTTTTGAGCGATAATTTGTTATTAATCATAAGAGCAAAAAATAAGAGCTTATTAAGCTTAATTTAAAGCTGAACTCCGTTTTAAAATCTGAGGATGCATTACAGAGATATTGGGGTTTAAAAATTGATCTTTCCGGAAATTTTGATTCCACATTCTTGGTTAAAAAATAGTGTTATGTTCAAAGTTAAATTAACTCGTACCTAAAATCACTTGATAATTGTTGAATCGTATTCAAGCACATTCGGATTTGTTTTTGCTAGGTCGTTCTTGAAATTAATAAGGTTTTTGTTAATTCGTACTTAGAATCATTCGGATTTTGTTAACTCGTATCAAGAATAATTCGATTTTTTTGTTTGTTTTAGTTTCTCCTGTATATTAGTTTATGAATTCTGCTTCTTACAGGAAGTTCTAGCTTTACTTTCAACATTAACAGAAGACCCACTCGTTGCTTTGCAACGAGCTTTGCTCTAGTTATTCTTTTTTTTCTTTTTCTGACTTTTTTGGAGCGTTATTTCTCAAAAACTATTCGACCGATTTGCACGAAATTTTCAGGACTGATTAAGCATCATCAGCGCTACATATTGTCAAATTTTCAAATGATGACGTCACTTCCGGTTTCAGATATTGATGATTTTGTAAATTTTTAAGGGTCATTTTGTCCACGCATCTCCTCCGAAACTAATCAAGATAGAAGCTTGAAATGTTTCCAGGATTGTAGATTAAAGTCTGAAGTTGTACCCCCCTGCTTCCAATTATTAAAATTGCGCAAGGCCTCGAAGCCCGCCTGAACCTGAAAATAAGGACCAAATTTTTTCACAAAATTTTCGAACATTTTCTCAAATATCTTTTGATGTATAAATATTTTGTTAAAACATGTAATGCAAAAGTTGTTTCAATTCCCACGGGCTTTCATTTGATATCAAGAAAAAAGGGCTGGCCCCTCAAATTAGGGGCCAAAAGGGCTCTAAAGTCTTTTTGCAATAACTCTTTACTGAACAATAATTTGTTATCAATTATAGAAGCAAAAATGTTTATTGTACAGCTGTTTATCTATACAGTACCACACCTTAATCATATATTACGTAATTAGGGGTTTCAAGGGGCCAGAAGTCCAAACCTTTGATCATTAATATCTAGAAAAGAAGAAATATTTTGAAAAGCATTGTAGAAGAAAACATGCTTAAAATAATGTTCTCAACAATATGCTACCTTAAAAAAAAATTGTTGGTGGCCCCAGTAAGGAGTTTAAGGGTCGGCCCGTAAAACACAGTTGTTCAGATATCTCTAGAACGGTTAACAATTCGTGAACAGTTGTTGAACAAAATATGTTTATATTTGCGAGGCCTTTCATTTGATATCAAGAAAAAGGGGCTGGCCCCTCAAATTAGGGACCAGGAGGGCTACAAAGTCTTTTAATTATAACTATTTACTGAAAAATAATTTGTTATATATTATTGAAGCAAAAATGTTCAACTTATTAAGCTTAATTTAAATCTGAAATCCGTTTTAAAATCGGACGATGCATTACAGAGATATAGGGGTTCAAAAATTGATTTTTCCGTAAATTTTGATTCCACATTCTTGGTTAAGAAAATAGTGTTATGTTCAAAGTTAAATTACCTCGTACCTAGAATGATTCGATATTTGTTAAGTCGTTCTTAAACACATTCGGATTTTTTTTGTCAAGTCGTTCTTGAAATCGTTAAGGTTTTTGTTAATTCGTACTTAAAGTCATTCGGATTTTGTTAAGTCATACCAAGAATTATTCGATTTTTTGTATATTTTTGTTTTAAAACTCCTGGTATTCGTTTTAGAGCTCTGCTTCTTACAGGAACATCTAGCTTTTCTTTCGACATTAACGGAAGACCCACTCGTTGCTTTGCAACGAGCTTTGCTCTAGTTATTCTTTTTTTTCTTTTTCTGACTTTTTTGGAGCGTTATTTCTCAAAAACTATTCAACCGATTTGCACGAAATTTTAAGGACTGATTAGGCATCATCGGCGCTACATATTGTCAAATTTTCAAATGATGACGTCACTTCCGGTTTCAGATATTGATGATTTTGTAATTTTTTTAGAGTCATTTTGTCCACGCATCTCCTCCGAAACTAATCAAGATAGAAGCTTGAAACTTTTCCAGGATTGTAGATTAAAGTCTGAAGTTGTACCTCCCTGCTTCCAATTATTAAAATTGCGCAAGGCCTCGAAGCTCGCCTGAACCTGAAAATTAGGACCACATTTTTTCACGAAATTTTCGAACATTTTCTCTAATATCTCTTGATGTATAAATATTTTGTTAAAACATGTAACACAAAAGTTGTTTAAATTTTCACGGGCTTTCATTTGATATCAAGAAAAAAGGGCTGGCCCCTCAAATTAGGGGCCAAGAGGGCTCTAAAGTCTTTTTGCAATAACTCTTTACTGAACAATAATTTGTTATCAATTATAGAAGCAAAAATGTTTATTGTACAGCTGTTTATCTATACAGTACCACACCTTAATCATATGTTACGTAATTAGGGGTTTCAAGGGGCCAGAAGTCCAAAATTTTGATCATTAATATCTAGAAAAGGAGAAATATTTTGAAAAGCATTGTAGAAGAAAAAATGCTTAAAATAATGTTCTCAACAATATGCTACCTAAAAAAATTTGTTGGTGGCCCCAGTAAGGAGTTTAAGGGTCGGCCCCTAAAACACATTAGTTCAGATACGTCTAAAACGGTCAACAATTCCTGAACACTTGTTGAACAAAACATGTTTATATTTGCGAGACCTTTCATTTGATATCAAGAAAAAAGGGCTGGCCCCTTAAATTAGGGGCCAAGGGGGCTCTTACGTCTATTAATAATTACTTTTTACTGAAAAAAAATTTGTTATATATTATAGAAGCAAAAATATTCTTTGGACAGTTATTTATCTATACAGTACCATACCTAAGTCATATGTTACGTAATTAAGGGTTTCAAGGGGCCAGAAGTCCAAAACTCTGATCAGTAATAGCTAGAAAAGGAGAAATATTTTGAAAAGCATTGTAGAAGAAAAGTTGCTCAAAATAATGTTTTTAATAATATAATACCTAAAACTTTTTTGTTAGTGGCCCCAATAAGGAGTTTAAGGGTCGGCCCCTAAAACACAGTTGTTCAGATATCTCTAGAACGGTTAACAATTCGTGAACAGTTGTTGAACAAAATATGTTTATATTTGCAAGACCTTTCATTTGATATCAAGAAAAAGGGGCTGGCCCCTTAAATTAGGGGCCAGGAGGGCTACAAAGTCTTTTAATAATAACTTTTTACTGAAAAATAATTTGTTATATATTATTGAAGCAAAAATGTTTAACTTATTAAGCTTAATTTAAATCTGAAATCCGTTTTAAAATCAGACGATGCATTACAGAGATATAGGGGTTTAAAAATTGATTTTTCCGGAAATTTTGATTCCACATTCTTGGTTAAGAAAATAGTGTTATGTTCA
Source organism: Magallana ariakensis (assembly GCA_020458035.1). NCBI lineage: Eukaryota > Metazoa > Mollusca > Bivalvia > Ostreida > Ostreidae > Magallana > Magallana ariakensis. The sequence goes on along the minus strand of CM035814.1, from coordinate 68,677,972 downwards.
ATGTTAAATTACCTCGTACCTAGAATTATTCGATATTTGTTAAGTCGTTCTTAAACACATTCGGATTTTTTTTGTCAAGTCGTTCTTAAAATCTTTAAGGTTTTTGTTAATTCGTACTTAAAGTCATTCGGATTTTGTTAAGTCGTACCAAGAATGATTCGATTTTTTATATCTTTTCGTTTTAAAACTCCTGGTATTGGTTTTAGAGCTCTGCTTCTTACAGAAACATCTAGCTTTTCTTTCGACATTAACGGAAGACCCACTCGTTGCTTTGCAACGAGCTTTGCTCTAGTTTTTCTTTTTTTTTTTTTCTTCCTAGACGCGAATTTTGAGGCTTCATATCTTGCTCATTTCTGAACGGTTTTTGCTCAAATTTTCAGGGCTCATAGACATTACAAAACACTATCTAAAACATTTCATAAACTTTAAAATTCCTCTTCCGTTAACGAGTTATTCCCCTTTTAAAAATTTTTAGGGCCTTTGGTTTCCAGACAAAGGCTCCGAGACTATGATAGCAGGGAATGGGAATCCAACGAATTTGAATAACAGAGACATTGAAGTTGTGCACATCGATTTTTGTTTTTGGATTACGTTTTTTATTTAGAAAAAGGTAGGGGGTCAAAAAATAGGATACCAAAAAGTGCGAAAATTTAGACATATTTAAGGTCTTACGTTTCCAACGGAAGACCTTTATATTATTGTGCAGATTAAGATTATTTAAGGTCTTCCGTTTTCCAACGGAAGACCTTATTGTTTTTCTTCGGTTTCTTCTTCCCTATTATTATTAGGGTCTTCCGTTTCCAACGGAAGACCCTCTTGTTATTCTTTGGTTTCTTTTTCTTTATTAGGGTCTTCCGTTTCCAACGGAAGACCCTCTTGTTATTCTTCGGTTTCTTTTTATTAGGGTGTTCCGTTTCCAACGGAAGACCCTTTTGTTATTCTTCGGTTTCTTTTTATTATTATTATACTTTTTCTTTTTTTTCTGACTCCTTTTCGGCTTCATAACTCAAAAAGTTTTCAATCAATTTCAATGAAACTTTCAGCGATTGTTGCAAGTCAGCGTCCCTTAAAGATGTTAAAGTTTCAAGGACAACGTCACTTCCGTTTTGACGTTACGTCATTTTTTAAATTTTAAAAAAGTCATTTTGTCCGGGGCATTTCTCAAAAATGCTTTAAGAGAGAAGCTTGAAATTTTCCGTGGTTATGAATTTGTCAATTTACCTGTGCAATAAGGCTGGAAATGGAAATCCGTAACTTCCGGTCGAAACCGGAAGTGAATCAAATTTTTTGAAAATTTGAATTTTTTAATCAAATTAAAAATGTAAATGTGTTTTGTAGAGCTTATAGAGCTGAATCTAACACAAAAAGCCGTTTTAAAATCCGACAATGCATTACAGAGATATTGGGGTTTAAAAATTGTTTTTTCCGGAAATTTTGATTCCGCATTCTGGGTTAAGAAAATAGTATTAAGTTCAAAGTTTAATTAACTCGTACCTAAAATAATTCGAAATTTGTTAAGTCGTACTTTAACACATTCGGATTTTTTTTGTCAAGTCGTTCTTGAAATCGGTAAGGTTTTTGTTAAGTCGTACTTACAATCATTCGGATTTTGTTAAGTCGTACCAAGAATAATTCGATTTTTTTAAATTTTTTAAAAGTTACTTTTGTTATTCGTTTGACAACTCTGCTTCTTACAGGAACTCCGAGCTTGACTTTCGACATTAACGGAAGACCCACTCGTTGCTTTGCAACGAGCTTGCTCTAGTTGTTATTATACTTTTTCTTTTTTTTCTGACTCCTTTTCGGCTTCATAACTCAAAAAGTCTTCAACCAATTTCAATGAAACTTTCAGTGATTGTTGCAAGTCAGCGTCCCTCAAAGATATTAAAGTTTCAATGACAACGTCACTTCCGTTTTGACGTTACGTCATTTTTAAAATTTTAAAAAAGTCATTTTGTCCGGGGCATTTCTCAAAAATGCTTTAATAGAGAAGCTTGAAATTTTCCGTGGTTATAAATTTGTCAATTTACCTGTGCAATAAGGCTGGAAATGGAAATCCGTAATTTCCGGTGGAAACCGGAAGTGAATCAAATTTTTCGAAAATTTGAATTTTTTGATCAAATTTAAAATGTATACCTGTTTTGTAGACCTAATTAGACTGAATCTAACACTGAAATCCGTTTTAAAAACAGACAATGCATTACAGAGATATTGGGGTTTAAAAATTGATTTTTCCGGAATTTTTTATTCCGCATTCTGGGTTAAGAAAATAGTATTTAGTTCAAAGTTAAATTAACTCGTACGTAAAATAATTCGAAATTTGTTAATTCGTACTTGAACACATTCAGATTTTTTTTTGTCAAGTCGTTCTTGAAATCGTTAAGGTTTTTGTTAAGTCGTACTTACAATCATTCGGATTTTGTTAAGTCGTACCAAGAATGATTCAATTTTTATAAATTTTAAAATTTTTCTTTGTGATTAGTTTAAGATTTCTGCTTCTTACAGGAACTTCGAGCTTTACTTTCGACATTTACGGAAGACCCACTCGTTGCTTTGCAACGAGCTTTGCTCTAGTTATTCTTTTTTTTCTTTTTCTGACTTTTTTGGAGCGTTATTTCTCAAAAACTATCCAACCGATTTACATGAAATTTTCAGGACTGATAGAGCATTATCGGCGCTACATATTATTAAATTTTCAAATGATGACGTCACTTCCGGTCTCAGATATTGACGATTTTGTAAATTTTTAAGGGTCATTTTGTCCACGCATCTCCTCCGAAACCAATTAAGATAGAAGCTTCAAATTTTTACAGGATTGTAGATAAATGTTTGAAGTTGTACCCCCATGGTTCTAATTATAAAAATTGCCCAAGGCCTCGAAGCTCGCCTGAACTTGAAAATTAGCACCAATTTTTTTCACGAAATTTTCGAACATTTTCTGAAATATCTTTTGATGTATAAATATTTTGTTAAAACATGTAATGCAAAAGTTGTGTTAATTTTTACGGGCTTTCATTTGATATCAAGAAAAAGGGGCTGGCCCCTCAAATTAGGGGCCAAGAGGGCTCTAAAGTCCTTTTGCAATAACTCATTACTGAACAATAATTTGTTATCAATTATAGAAGCAAGAATGTTCATTGTACAACTGTTTATCTATACAAAACCATACCTTAGTCATATGTTACGTAATTAGGGGTTTCAAGGGGCCAGAAGTCCAAAACTTTGATCATTAATATCTAGAAGAGAGAAATATTTTGAAAAGCATTGTAGAATAAAAGTTGCTCAAAATAATGTTCTCAACAATCTGATACCCAAATGTTTTTCGTTGGTGGCCCCAGTAAGGAAATTAGTGGTCGGCCCCTAAAACACATTTGTTCAGATATCTTTAGAACGGTCAATAATTTGTGAACACTTGCTGAACAAAATATGTTTATATTTGCGAGACCCTTTGTTTGATATCAAGAAAAAGGAGCTGACCCCTAAAACCCGGGGCCAGAAGGGCTTCAAAATCTTTTTATGATAACTTTTTTTTTCGCGATAATTTGTTATTAATCATAAGAGCAAAAAATAAGAGCTTATTAAGCTTAATTTAAAGCTGAAATCCGTTTTAAAATCGAACGATGCATTACAGAGATATTGGGGTTTAAAAATTGATTTTTCCGGAAATTTTGATTCCACATTCTTGGTTAAGAAAATAGGTTATGTTCAAAGTTAAATTAACTCGTACCTAAAATCATTCGATAATTGTAAAATCGTATTCAAACACACTCGGATTTGTTTTTGCTAGGTCGTTCTTGAAATTGATAAGGTTTTTATTTATTCGTACTTAGAATCATTCGGATTTTGTTAACTCGTACCAAGAATAATTCGATTTTTTTCTTTTTGTTTTAGTTTCTCGTGTATATTGGTTTAAGAATTCTGCTTCTTACAGGAACTTCTAGCTTTACTTTCGACATTAACGGAAGACCCACTCGTTGCTTTGCAACGAGCTTTGCTCTAGTTATTCTTTTTTTTCTTTTTCTGACTTTTTTGGAGCGTTATTTCTCAAAAACTATCCAACCGATTTACATGAAATTTTCAGGACTGATAGAGAATCATCGGCGCTACACATTATGAAATTTCCGAATGATGACGTCACTTCCGGTCTCAAATATTGACGATTTTGTAAAATTTTAAGGGTCATTTTGTCCACGCATCTCCTCCGAAACCAATCAAGATAGAAGCTTCAAATTTTTACAGGATTGTAGATAAATGTTTGAAGTTGTACCCCCTTGCTTCCAATTATTAAAATTGCGCAAGGCCTCGAAGCTCGCCTGAACCTGAAAATTAGCACCAAATTTTTTCACAAAATTTTCGAACATTTTCTGTAATATCTTTTGATGTATAAATATTTTGTTAAAACATGTAATGCAAAAGTTGTTTTAATTTCCACGGGCTTTCATTTGATATGAAAAAGGGCTGGCCCCTCAAATTAGGGGCCAAGAGGGCTCTAAAGTCTTTTTGCAATAACTCTTTACTGAACAATAATTTGTTATCAATTATAGAAGCAAAAATGTTTATTGTACAGCTGTTTATCTATACAGTACCACACTTTAATCATATGTTACGTAATTAGGGGTTTCAAGGGGCCAGAAGTCCAAAACTTTGATCATTAATATCTAGAAAAGGAGAAATATTTTAAAAAGCATTGTAGAACAAAAAATGCTTAAAATAATGTTCTCAACAATATGCTACCTAAAAAAAATTTGTTGGTGGCCCCAGTAAGGAGTTTAAGGGTCGGCCCCTAAAACACATTAGTTCAGATATCTCTAGAACGGTAAACAATTCCTGAACACTTGTTGAACAAAATATGTTTATATTTGCGAGATCTTTCATTTTATATTCAGAAAAAAGGGCTGGCCCCTTAAATTAGGGGCCAAGAGGGCTCTTAAGTCTATTAATAATAACTTTTTACTGAAAAATAATTTGTTATATATTATAGAAGCAAAAATATTCTTTGTACAGTTATTTATCTATACAGTACCATACCTAAGTCATATGTTACGTAATTAGGGGTTTCAAGGGGCCAGAAGTCCAAAACTCTGATCAGTAATAGCTAGAAAAGGAGAAATATTTTGAAAAGCATTGTAGAAGAAAAGTTGCTCAAAATAATGTTTTTAATAATATAATATCTAAACCTTTTTTGTTGGTGGCCCCATTAAGGAGTTTAAGGGTCGGCCCCTAAAACACAGTTGTTCAGATATCTCTAGAACGGTTAACAATTCGTGAACAGTTGTTGAACAAAATATGTTTATATTTGCAAGACCTTTCATTTGTTATCAAGAAAAAGGGGCTGGCCCCTCAAATTAGGGGCCAGAAGGGCTACAAAGTCTTTTAATAATAACTATTTACTGAAAAATAATTTGTTATATATTATTGAAGCAAAAATGTTCAACTTATTAAGCTTAATTTAAATCTGAAATCCGTTTTAAAATCGGACGATGCATTACAGAGATATAGGGGTTTAAAAATTGATTTTTCCGGAAATTTTGATTCCACATTCTTGGTTAAGAAAATAGTGTTATGTTCAAAGTTAAATTAACTCGTACCTAGAATGATTCGATATTTGTTAAGTCGTTCTTAAACACATTCGGATTTTTTTTTGTCAAGTCGTTCTTGAAATCGTTAAGGTTTTTGTTAATTCGTACTTAAAGTCATTCGGATTTTGTTAAGTCGTACCGAGAATTATTCGATTTTTTATATCTTTTTGTTTTAAAACTCCTGGTATTGGTTTTAGAGCTCTGCATCTAGCTTTTCTTTCGACATTAACGGAAGACCCACTCGTTGCTTTGCAACGAGCTTTGCTCTAGTTATTTTTCTTTTTTTTTTCTTACAAATTTTGTGCACGCGAGTTCTCGGAAATGGCTCAGCCGATTTTCAAGAAACTTTCAGATCTAGTAGATATTGATCTGAACCTTATTGGAAATTTTTTATTTTGATGACGTCATTTCCGTTTCAGAGATATTGACGTTTTAGCGATTTTTAGAGGGTCAGCTTGTCCGTCGAACTCCTCCTAAACGATAAAAGATATCAAATTCCAATTTTCAGGAATTGTAGACGAATGATTGTAGTTTTGTCTAAAGTGAGCCATTAATGTCTGTTGCAAAATGCGCCGAAGCTCGCCTGGACCCGAAAATTGAGATTTAAAAAACGTCGTAATTTTTTCTGGTTTTCTTTGTTTATCTCTTTTCTGAAAAATATTTTGTTAAAACATGTAATGCAAAAAAAGTTTATTTTTACAAGAGCTTTCATTTGATAGCAAGAAAAAGGGGCTGGCCCCTAAAATTAGGGGACCAGAGGGCTCTAAAGTCTTTTATCTATAGCCCTTTACTGAGGGATATTTTGTGCAAGGTTATAGGAGCAATTATGTTCATCTCACAAGTATTTATCCAAGCAATGTAATGATTTTATCATGTGTTACGTAATTAGGGGTTTTTAGGGGCCAAAAGTCCAAAATTTTAATCACCCGTATCTCAGAAAGGAAAAATATTTTGAAATGCATTATAGAAGGAAAGTTGCTCAAAATGATGTACTTAACAAAATGCAACCTTAAAAATTTCGTTAAACGGCCCCTATAAGGGGATAAGGGGTAGGCCCCTAAAATGTTTTTTCCCATATATCTCAAGAACGGTAACGAATTTCTAAACACTTGTTAAATAAAATGTGTTTAAAATTAAAGGACCTTTTAATTGATATCAAGAAAAAGGGGCTGGTCCCTTAAATTAGGGGATCGGAGGGCTCTAAAGTTTTTTATCTGTAGCCCTTTACTGAGAGATATTTTGTGAAAGGTTATAGAAGCAAATATGTTTATCTCAATTTCTAAACACTTGTTAAATAAAATGTGTTTAGAGTTAAATGACCTTTCATTTGATATCAAGAAAAAGGGGCTGGCCCCTCAAATTAGGGGACCAGAGGGCCCTGAAGTCTTTTATGTGTAGCCGTTTACTGAGGGAAATTTTATGAGGGTTATAAAAGCAAAATTAGGTATAATACGTTTATATACCCTAACAATATAATGATTTACTTATGCGTTACCTAATTAGGGGTTTTAGGGGCCAGAAGTAAAAAGTTTAATCGTGTGTATCTCAATTGGAAGAAATGCTAGTATCTAAAAAAGCAACATAAGAGAACTTATAAAAAGCGATGCAGAAAAGCAGTAGTACTCCACTCCTTTTTACAGATCATGTTTTCTTGTCGAAAATCAAAGTCGATGATGTCATATCACCTTCTTAAAATCGGACAGAAGACCTCCTCGTTGCTTGAAACGAGATCGTGTCTAGTCTTATTTTTCTTTTTTTTTTTTTTTCTTCCTAGACGCGAACTTTGAGGCTTCATATCTTGCTCATTTCTGAACGGTTTTTGCTCAAATTTTCAGGGCTTATAGAGTTTACAAAACACTATCTAATCCATTTCATAAATTTTAAAAATCCTCTTCCGTTAACGAGTTATTCCCCTTTTTAAAAAATTTAGGGCCTTTCGTTTCCAGACAAAGGCTCCGAGACTATGATAGCAGGGAATGGGAATTCAACGAATTTGAATAACAGAGACATTGAAGTTTTGCACATCGGTTTTTGTTTTTGGATTACTTTCTTTATTTAGAAAAAGGTAGGGGGTCAAAAAAAGGGTTCCAAAAAGTGCGAAAATTTAATTATATTTTTCTTTGTATCTTTTGAACAAAAAATATTTTGTTAAGACATGTAGGATAAAAGTTGTGCAGAATGTCAAGGACTTTCATTTGACACCAATAAAAAAGGGCTGGCCCCTAAAATTAAGGGCCAAGGGCCCTTGACAGTTCTTGCTAAATAACGAAAAAACGGCTAGGATTTTGATATAGCTGTCGCTGGAAAAGTTGTTTGTTGGGATCCTATCAATGTTGTTACAATGTTATTTTGTTGGTGAGTTGTGTAGTATGAGTGTAAAAAGCTTTACATCTTAACATGTACCTGTGTTTATTTGGCAAGTTAACGAAAGTCATTGTGCGTACAACTGACATTAAGTTACGACAGACAGTATGCCTGTTTAAAAAGGAGGCTTTCATTCATAAGAAAAAAATATTTTTTTTTAGGATACATGCTTTTATGTGAGGAGTTTAAGTCATCTTCGTAAATTCTGCACAATCCTAAAAAAACGAGAAACAGAAAATATAAACATTCTTTTTCTTTTCTAGTAAATCACACAAACTACCGGAAAAAAAATAAATCTATGTGATACATTTTAGTTATCATGCTACGTGCATTTAAAATATATCTGGAATCAGAGCTGTGTGTGTGAACCATTACGTAAGCTATCCCTCGCTTGCGGCCGAGAAAGTCGGTCGCCATGGTCGCGGCTGGACTACCTAGCGGTCAGCGGTTATCTAATACACCGGAGTCACGTCTCTCAATTTATGAGTTCATTTAGCCGAAAACAAGAATTGTTTTAATTTTGATCACACATAGACGTTTATTCTTCTCAAATTGAACTAAATGATAGAGTGTCAATTAAGAAAACGTTCTGTTAATTAATAAAAGAAATGTCATTCTCAATCGGAAGTAATTTCAGGCATAGATCAATTGTGGGTTTTAAGTAAAAAAAAATAATAACTTCTATTTGGTAGATTTTAGTCATTATTATACTGCAAACATTTCAAATCTTCCTGGGTTCTGAGCTGTGTGTGTTGTAACTTTACGTAACCTATTCCTCGCCCGCGGCCGAGGAGATCGGCCGCGGGTGCACTATCATTCGGTCAGCGGTTATCTAATACACCAGATTCGCGTCTTTCATGTACTTGTTTTGAGTTTATATAGCCGCAAATACAGGAACTGTTTTAATTTAAAGTTATTAATGTTTTATTTAAAATGTAAATTAAGAAGTCATTCTGAAAATTATAAAATCCGATATTATTCCTAATCCAAAACATCGTCAGACATAAATCAATGGTGGGTTTGTAAGTATAAAATGTTCTAAGAACTGTACTAATAATGATTTAGATCAACAACAAAAAACCACAAAGATTACCCCTTTAAATGATGATCATCCCTCGCACGCTCGCACATGGCCGAGAAGATCGCGCGCGAGGGGACATCTACATATACCTTATCACACGTGTATGTTTATTGATATTTTGTTCGAACACAAAACTATTTGTTTATTTTATTTTCATTTATATTGGTTTTAGATAGAAGATGAACTATCTCCCTTATTCAGTTGATTTAGCGTTGATTTAAACGTAAGGGGGAAAAATCTTATAAAAACCTCTCATTAATTGAATAAAATTAATCTATCAAATCGATTCTAAATATGCAAGGCCGATTGTATAAATAAAAGATTAAATATAATAAAACTATTTTTCCGAGATATTTACCGGCATATGTAAAATTGATATGTGTTTAACTTAAGATTAATATACTGCATCGTCGAAACCCACGGGTTTTCAATCCGTTACACTGATTTCAAGCAATGTAACGGATGGAAAACCCGTGGGGTCCGACGATGAATCGACTGTAGTTACTCATGATCATTTCCGTTAATTATTGCTTAGACTTTTTACAGACTTTAACACTTTTAAGACAATATTCAAACTTTGCCAGGCCAACGAGACATATATGCACATGGATATATGTATAAATACTGGTGTAAGAATTAATATTCGACCAACGCAAAAATTAAAGAGTGTAGAAAGTAAAATAAGTTTTCTTAAGAGTTGTACCAAATTTTAGCAAGGTTTACATAGTAAAAAAAATCATTAATTTTCGAAGCGTTCTAGGAAGTTTAAAAACAAAATCATAGCTGTGCTGCTCCCCCCCCCCCCCCAAGTGCTCGAGCTGAATTTTAAAAATTGGCGAACAAAAATCGAAAACTTATATGTGTCGAAAATCAATTTTTGGTGACTCATTTGTTAACGTTCTTCCTAATGTGTTTCACTTTGCAATCTGTGTGTTTATTCGGCCAGTCTGCGTGTTAATTCAATCACCCCGTGCGACCGAAAATCTCGTGTCCCTTTAAGACCGAGAAAATAAGCACCGCCTTCAAATTTACGTGGTCAGTGTAACCCTTGTTAATCAACTAAATCGAGGCCCCAGTTTGGATGTTAGAAAATGATTGGCATTTGTTTAGTCGTCCTGTGTATACCATGCCTAGCGCTCGCGACGACGGTGCACTAAACGTTTTTCTTTTGATTTGATGCATACCGTGACGATAAATCGCTATCTTTTAGCACTTTAAACAAAAGAAATATTAAAAGATATGAATTAAAAATGTACCACACTAAATGCGCTGATCACCTATAGTCTGTCAAAATCATGTGGTGCCGATCATGTATCCATGAAAGACGTCGTTTATCAATAAAGATGTTTGTGAATAATTGAGAATAAATAATTAAATGAAATCAAATATTGCGTTCACGATTTATATCGTTAGTTATCACATTTCTGAGAGAAATTTCACGAGCTGAAACCGGAAGAGAAACAAGTACAGACAGCTCTGGTGCATGCGCAGCTGGTAGAATTATTGTGCACTTTAATTTCGCAGCTGATCAGAAAAGATTTACAAGCATTGGTTGCAAAGTTGCATTAGTATTTGAGTACGGTGGGGTGATTGTATAATTCATAAAACATCAGGATATATTCTCAGTCAATCCCGACAGAAACTTGTTCAATCAAACGAAATATTTTGCACATGTCGCACGCGGTTTTTCATGCGTTTATATTCATTTCAACGAAGAACAATTTGTTTTATAAGTACATATAAATACGATATTCTTTTTAAATAAAGGGAAAAACTCTTTTGAGAGCACTTTAATACTCCGTGTATATAGACAAGTATACACAAGCGAGCGTGTTTCCCTCGGGGTTTCACACCTCTTTCAATATAGGCTCCACCCCCACCTGAACTTACCTTAGGTAAACTGACCGGTTAAAAACCTCGGCCTTTAAGTTCACACAATCCTGGACACAGATAGCCATAGGTAATTTATGGATGCAGATCATCAATTGTTAATTTGTTATGTAATTAAAATACACTTGGAAGTGAGCTATCACTGTAGTGGTCAATTGTTGAATATAAGTTTAAAGTTTTAAGTCAAATATGTTAAATAATAATTATTTGTTCTCACGTTTAGAAGTTATGAAATACGTTATTCAATGCAGTCGGTCGCCATAGAAATTATCAGAGTACTGCAAGTGCTGACAGTTTCTTATTTCTTTAAAAGACCTTAGGACATAAGTCATTTGACTTACAGACTTGCGACACAGTTGCCTCCCAAAAATGTATGCACTTCTCAAAGTTACAATTAAATGGTATAGATATGTGTTGTTCAACGGATTTTATTAATTGTTGTAAATGTTAAAGTTAGAGAAATCGTATTTTCTGGAGGTTGACATTATGTAGAACTCTTTTGTTTAAAAGACAAAAACAAATTGTTTTGACGTCACACCATCTCTTTTGGTGTGGTTTAAATATACAATGTACACAGTGCTCTGAACAAAACGCTGGTTTATGCCTTTCTGTTACTCAAGTAAAAAACTGAACAAAATTGATTACTTTTAGGTTCACACGTCACATGTTAATACATGTATGCGTAAATATATGATTTTTATCAAATAAATGACATTGTATCTTTAAAAAATTCCAAAATATTATAACTAAAACATGTATATGTGACATGATAGAAATAATTGTAAACCAGAGGTTTCTCTTCCTGTCACACAAAAGTGACAAAAAGGATTTTTGATTCAGTTGGAGTTCTGCCCCCACCCCTGCCAACATTTTCTGAAATTTACATTTAGAAAATTAAATTTTGGGGTACTGACACCCCCACCCCCACACACTTTCTAGATGAGCGCTCAAGGCAAAAAAAAAAATATTAGGATATTTAAAACAAAATCCTATTTGAAAAAAATGAAGTTAGAGATGCCTCACAACCCCTACCACTGCCGCGGATTATGATTTTGAAGATTTGTGAATTTCTTTTACTTGCTTGTGAAGATTTCAGATAAATATGCTCATCCTTTCAAAAACAATACTGAGGCCTGTATGGCCAAACATTATACGGATAGTTATCCCTACCACTGAGCACCTCAGTCTCGTATACTAATAGCGCACCCTCAGACGGGAGAAGGCATTATTAAGGTCTTCCGTTTCCAACGGAAGACCTTTATATTATTGTGCAGATTAAGATTATTCTTATTTTTCTTTTTTCTTTTTTTCTTCCTAGACGCGAACTTTGAGGCTTCATATCTTGCTCATTTCTGAACGGTTTTTGCTCAAATTTTCAGGCCTTATAGACTTTACAAAACACTATCTAAACCATTTCATAAATTTTAAAAATCTTCTTCCGTTAACGAGTTATTCCCCTTTTTAAAAAATTTAGGGCCTTTCGTTTCCAGACAAAGGCTCCGAGACTATGATAGCAGGGAATGGGAATTCAACGAATTTGAATAACAGAGACATTGAAGTTTTGCACATCGGTTTTTGTTTTTGGATTACTTTCTTTATTTAGAAAAAGGTAGGGGGTCAAAAAACAGGGTTCAAAAAAGTGCGAAAATTTAGACATATTTTCCTTTGTATCTTTTAAACGAAAAATATTTTGTTAAGACATGTAGAATGAAAGTTGTGCAGAATGTCAAGGACTTTCATTTGACACCAATAAAAAAGGGCTGGCCCCTTAAATTAAGGGCCAAGGGCCCTTGAAAGTTTTTGCTAAATAACTAAAAAACGGCTAGGATTTTGATATAGCTGTCGCTGGAAAAGTTGTTTGTTGAGATCCTATAAATGTCGTTACAATGTTATTTTGTTGGTGAGTTGTGTAGTATGAGTGTAAAAAGCTTTACATGTTAACATGTACCTGTGTTTATTTGGCAAGTTAACGAAAGTCATTGTGCGTACAAGTGACATTAAGTTACGACAGACAGTATGCCTGTTTAAAAAGGAGGCTTTAATTCATCAGAAAAAAATATTTTTTTTAGGATACATGCTTTTATGTGAGGAGTTTAAGTCATCTTCGTAAATTCTGCACAATCCTAAAAAAACGAGAAACAGAAAATATAAACATTCTTTTTCTTTTCTAGTAAATCACACAAACTACCGGAAAAAAATAAATCAATGTGATACATTTTAGTTATCATGCTGCGTGCATTTAAAATATATCTGGAATCAGAGCTGTGTGTGTGAACCATTACGTAAGCTATCCCTCGCTTGCGGCCGAGAAAGTCGGTCGCCATGGTCGCGGCTGGACTACCTAGCGGTCAGCGGTTATCTAATACACCGGAGTCACGTCTCTCAATTTATGAGTTCATTTAGCCGAAAACAAGAATTGTTTTAATTTTGATCACACATAGACGTTTATTCTTCTCAAATTGAATTAAATGATAGAGTGTCAATTAAGAAAACGTTCTGTAAATTAATAAAAGAAATGTCATTCTCAATCGGAAGTAATATCAGGCATAGATCAATTGTGGGTTTTAAGTAAAAAAAAAACAAACTTCTATTTGGTAGATTTTGGTCATTATTATACTGCAAACATTTCAAATCTTCCTGGGTTCTGAGCTGTGTGTGTTGTAACTTTACGTAACCTATTCCTCGCCCGCGGCCGAGGAGATCGGCCGCGGGCTCCTCGGCCGCGGGTGCACTACCAAGCGGTCAGCGGTTATCTAATACACCAGATTCGCGTCTTTCATGTACTTGTTTTGAGTTTATATAGCCGCAAATACAGGAACTGTTTTAATTTTAAGTTATTGATGTTTTATTTAAAATGTAAGTTAAGAAGTCATTCTGAAAATTATAAAATCCGATATTATTCCTAATCCAAAACATCGTCAGACATAAATCAATGGTGGGTTTATATAAGAACTGTACTAATAATGTTTTAGATCAACAACAAAAAACCCACAAAGATTACCCCTTTAAATGATGATCATCCCTCGCACGCTCGCACATGGCCGAGAAGATCGCGCGCGAGGGGACATCTACATGTACCTTATCACACGTGTATGTTTATTGATATTTTGTACGAACACAAAACTATTTGTTTATTTTATTTTCATTTATATTGGTTTTAGATGAAAGATGAATTTATCTCCATTTTTCAGTTGATTTAGCGTTGATTTAAACGTTAGGGCGAAAAATCTTATAAAACCTCTCATTAATTGAATAAAAGTAATCTATCAATTCGATTCTAAATATGCAAGGCCAATTGTATAAATAAAAGATTAAATATAATGAAATTCCGAGATGTTTACTGGCATATGTAGAATTGATATGTGTTTAACTTACATGTAAGATTAATATACTGCATCGTCGGAACCCACGGGTTTTCTATCCGTTACACTGATTTCAAGCAATGTAACGGATGGAAAACCCGTGGGGTCCGACGATGAATCGACTGTAGTTACTCATGATCATTTCCGTTAATTATTGCTTAGACTTTTTACAGACTTTAACACTTTTAAGACAATATTCAAACTTTGCCTGGCCAACGAGTCATATATGCACATGGATATATGTATATATACTGGTGTAAGAATTAATATTCGACCAACACAAAAATTAAATAGTGTAGAAAGTAAAATAAGTTTTCTTAAGAGTTGTACCAAATTTTAAGAGGGTTGACATAGTAAATGAAATCATTAATTTTCGAAGCGTTCTAGGAAGTTTAAAAACAAAGTCATCTCTGTGCTGCTCCGCCCCCCCCCCCCCCCGCCCCCAGTGCTCGAGCTGAATTTTAAAAATTGGCGAACAAAAAATGAAAATTAATATGTGTCGAAAATCAATTTTTGGTTACTCCTTATTTGTTAACGTTCTTCCTAATGTGTTTCACTTTGCAATCTGTGTGTTTATTCGGCCAGTCTGCGTGTTAATTCAATCACCCCGTGCGACCGACTTCAAATTTACCTGGCCCCGAGGTTATAAAACTTTCTTGAGTAGGATCTCATACTCCAAATCGTACTCCGTGCTCCAAATCGTACTCGTACTTAATGTATCGAGGTTATAAAACTTTTTCATACTCATACTCGTACTCCGGCTGAGTACAAAACGGCGATTTTCTGAGTAAGCTATGGAGCTTTCTCAAAGTCGTACTCCAAACATTTAATCTAAATAAAAAGTAGTGCAAACATATTATATTATTACATATTGTAATGTTGCTGTATTATACGCTATAATTGAATCATAATTACATGTATATGAATTAAAATGGAAAGTTTTTACCATTTTATCAATGAAATATCTAGATATAATGGAGGTGAATTTAAGAGTAAGGGAGAGCTGCAACCAAGATTATCAAAATAACTTTTAGATATTTCGCTTCATTAATTAATGTACATATACATGTAAATGTACGTACAAACTAATTTCATTGAATAGCTCGACTTTTTAAGAATTCTGTTTTTAGTCAAATACGACCCATACTTCCCATCATTTAAAATCAAGAAATCAATGTACGTGTATCGTTATTAATCAATATTAATCAGATGCATTTGCGGGGTCCCTTTTTTTATTTTAGTGAGAATGTAGGTTACTTCTAAATATTACAAAGAATGGGGGATGCTTAAACGTATAACACTTTCTTTTACTTACTTATTAATCATTTATCATTTATGTTTCATGCCACAAACCTTTGAAATGGAAACATTTTATAGAATAATTAAGCGGTAAATCAGTGGCGGATTCAAGGGGGGGCGCACCCGGTGCCCCCTCCCTCCCCTAAAATTGTCAAAATAAAGTTAGATCATACTCCTTCTGGCAAAGAAAATGTAAAACTTGCGAGTCTTAATTATCTTATTTAACTCATGGAATTTTTCTACATTAGACTGATTTCAATGGTGTAGTATGAAGAAAACCCGTGGGTTCAATGGTGTAACGTACATAGAAAACCCTTTTTGGTTACGCTCTCCTTGGATTCAAATGTGACAAGTCACCCACATACCCACCTTTAAGTAATTGGTTATACTAGTTAGTGTTTTTAACGACTTCTCCGTGTTTGTTATAATACAAGCTGGCATAGTTATCTTTTTTTAAACTTCATTTGCATCGTCCTAATGAACTTGATTTTTTAAACTGATTAGTTTACAGCTATTCGAAAGAAAAAAAATAAAAGGAAACGTTATATATTTTATTTTTGCAAGACAGAGGGATTTGATAACTGCAGGTCTTAAATCTACAAACTTTTAAAACTTTTAAATAATTTTATTACTTTAAGTATAATCACGAGAAGATATATTACAAAAGTATATTTGAAGACTTCATGTTAATCCTACAAAATCTCTAGAATCGAAGAGCTTCCAGGGCCGGCTTCGCCACCTGGGTCACCAACATGGCTTTGCCATGGACCCACTGGGGGCTTCAAGGCGGTCCCCAGACCACTACCTTATACTGGCGCCAAATCTAACTTCTAATTCTGGATCCGCCTCTGATACTTAATATTTCAAAGAGGAATTGGTTGGTGTGTGTGTGTGGGGGGGAGGTGGGGGTCGAATCCTACTGTCTGTGGTATATCTTAATGATTGTTTTTTTCTTTTTTTCATAAAACAACTACTGTCTGTGGAAAATCTTTTAAAAATCGCTTTTCGTCTATAGCGTCAAAATGCTGTGAAATGTGATAATTTAGAATAATTTTGTACACGTTCATTTCTTTCTTTCGAGATATTAAGACCATTAAAAATAATAAAAACCTATTCTGAAAGTTAACAAAAGTTATCAAAAAGCAATATTACTTGGAAATATAGAAAGTTATCAAGAATCAGTAGTAAGTAATTAAAACGCATGTTGAAGGACATTAGATGTAAACTTAAAAGAAAAGATTGCGAATTTTCAAGTTTTGTATCAGATTCTGTAATATTTTTAAATTATGACGTACATACAATGTACGCATTTGGCTTCCTATGTGACCTTACATACTAGCTGCAGAGATCTAGATGTGTTCTTTAATTTTACTGCCGGAAGGTAGGGTTTCCTTTCCGAATCATCTACCAGTATACTGTATTTGATTTTTATTTTCCAAATATCAAAGTCATTTTGACCACCGAACATCACCTTCCTTGTGATCTTTATTATTTATTTCAAACTAAAACATCGAGAACATAGACTTGTCTGAGTATACGTACAGTGAAATGCATTATTTGGTTAAATATTTGATTATACACGCTCGAATAATTATAAGGACGGTGGGTCCCGATGACCCCAAAGTCTTTTAAAATCTTATATAGTGTCTTTCCACAAATGATTATTCAAAAATAAGATTTGGTGTTATGACATTAAATAATCCTAAATATACATATATGGAAAGACATTAACTAATTAAGTATATAATCAAAGTATATATTCTGCTTGAAAATTCGTGTAATTTACAGTTAATTAAAATAAAGCTTGTTTGTGTAAAAAAAATGATAACACTTTGATTAATTATAACACGCATGATAGAAGATAGAAATTAAGAGAGAGAGAGAGAGAGAGAGAGAGAATTCCAGACCGTTAATTAAAAGATTTGTATATCTACGCCCCCTACCCTCTTTTCCAAAAACATTGGCATAATCACAATTTGTTAATAAGTTTCCCAATTACACTGGATTTATCGTTTTTGTTGCCATAAATTATAGATACAGACACATCTCCATGCATGCAGACGAAAGAGGGCATATGATTGTACATGTACATTGTAAATGATGTTTTACATTTTGTTGATAAATAATTTATCTGAATACATGTACAGTTTGCCAACATGCCAGGACTATTTACATGAGTTACCCTGCTCTATCTTATTACAGAGACGTACAATTTCCTTCACCGGCTTTTGGAGCATACTCCAAATAGTACTTAGCGGAGAACGTACTCCAAAACTTTTATAACCTCGGATTTTAAAGTCGTACTCAGTTGAGCACATACTCGGAGTACGGAGTACGAGTTTGAGTACGGGTATGAAAAAAGTTTTATAACCTCGGGGCCTGGTCAGTGTAACCCTTGTTAATCAACTAAATCGAGGCCCCAGTTTGGATGTTAGAAAATGATTGGCATTTGTTTACTCGTCCTGTGTATACCATGCCCAGCGCTCGCGACGACGGTGTAATAAACTTTTTTCTTTTGATTTGATGCAAACCGTGACGATAAATCGCTATCTTTTAGCACTTTAAACAAAAGAAATATTAAAAGATATGAATTAAAAATTTACTCGTACTTGGTTATGTACCACACTAAATGCGCTGATCACCTATAGTCTGTCAAAATCATGTGGTGCCGATCATGTATCCATGAAAGACGTCGTTTATCAATAAAGATGTTTGTGAATAATTGAGAATAAATAATTAAATGAAATCAAATATTGCGTTCACGATTTATATCGTTAGTTATCACATTTCTTTGAGAAATTTCACGAGCTGAAACCGGAAGAGAAACAAGTACAGACAGTTCTGGTGCATGCGCAGCTGGTATAATTATTGTGCACTTTTATTTAGCAACTGATCGGAAAAGATTTACAAGCATTTGTTGCAAAGTTGCATTAGTATTTGAGTACGGTGGGGTGATTGTATAATTCACAAAACATCAGGATATATTCTCAGTTAATCCCGACAGAAACTTGTTCAATCAAACGAAAGATTTTGCACATGTCGCACGCGTTTTTTCATGCGTTTATATTCATTTCAACGAAGAGCAATTTGTTTTATAAGTACATATACATGTAAATACGATATTCTTTTTAAATAAACGGAAAAACTCTTTTGAGAGCACTTTAATACTCCGTGTATATAGACATGTATACACAAGCGAGCGTGTTTCCCTCGGGGTTTCACACCTCTTTCAATATAGGCTCCACCCCCACCTGAACTTATTTAAGGTAAACTGACCGGTTTAAAACCTCGCACAACCCTGGACACAGATAGCCATAGGTAATTTATGGATGCAGATCATCAATTGTTATGTATTTAAAATACACTTGGAAGTGAGCTATCACTGTAGTGGTTAATTGTTGAATATAAGTTAAAAGTTTTAAGTCCAAGATGTTAAATAATAATTATTTGTTCTTACGTTAAGAAGTTATGAAATACGTTATTCAATGCAGTCGGTCGCCATAGAAATCATCAGAGTACTGCAAGTGTTGACAGTTTCTTATTTCTTAAAAAGACCATAGGACATAATTCACTTGACTTACAGACTAGCGACACAGTTGCCTCCCAAAAATGTATGCACTTCTCAAAGTTACAATTAAATGGTATAGACATGTGTTGTTAAACGGATTTTATTAATTGTTGCATGCGCGGATCTAGAGGGGGCCGGAACCCCCCCCCCCCCTGAAAAATGAGAAGTTATTAAATTTACATAGTGAAATTATCGCATATTCGCACCCCCCCCCTCCCCCACGGAATAGGCATATCATGAATCGGATAAGGCATATCATGAATATGGGAGAAAAAAATTTTGACAGGTACAATTTTTTCAAGTTACAGGCATACTACGTTACCCCCCCCCCCCCCCCCCCGGATTAGGAATTTCATGATCTTGGGAAATAAGTTTTTTTTTTTTTTTTTTTTTGCTTGTCAACATTTCTGATGAATAGTGTAGCCCCCCCCCCCCCCCTACGTTCAATTCGGATCCCCCCTGGAAAAATTTTCTGGATCCGCGCATGTGTTGTAAATGTTAAAGTTAGAGAAATCGTATTTTCTGGAGGTTGACATTATGTAGAACTCTTTTGTTTAAAAAACAAAAACAAATTGCTTTGACGTCACACAATCTCTTTTGGTTTGGTTTAAATATACAATGTACACAGTGCTCTGAACAAAACGCTGGTTTATGCCTTTCTGTTACTCAAGTAAAAAACTGAACAAAATTGATTACTTTTAGGTTCACACGTCACATGTTAATACATGTATGCATAAATATATGATTTTTATCAAATAAATGACATTGTATCTTTAAAAAATTCCAAAATATTATAACTAAAACATGTATATGTGACATGATAGAAATAATTGTAAACCAGAGGTCTCTCTTCCTGTCACACAAAAGTGACAAAAAGGATTTTTGATTCAGTTGGAGTTCTGCCCCCACCCCTGCCAACATTTTCTGAAATTTACATTTAGAAAATTAAATTTTAGGGTATTGACACCCCCACCCGCACACACTTTCTAGATGAGCGCTCAAGGCAAAAAAAAAAAAATATTGGGATATTTAAAACAAAATCCTATTTGAAAAAAATGAAGTTAGAGATGCCTCACAACCCCTACCACTGCCGCGGATTATGATTTTGAAGATTTGTGAATTTCTTTTACTTGCTTGTGAAGATTTCAGATAAATATACTAACAATACTGAGGCCTGTATGGCCAAACATTATACGGATAGTTATCCCTACCACTGAGCACCTCAGTCTCGTATACTAATAGCGCACCCTCAGATGGGAGACGGCATTATTGTTTATTTACAATTGGTGTTCTTTTAACACTGCACTTTAAATAAACTATTCCATGTTTTGGCGGTAGAGGGGTAAGTATGAATATAGAGAATCAAAATGTTTATGAAACAAAACACTTTTTCCAAGTATCAGCGCAGTGGATTTTGTGATTTTACACTATGATATAGGCATACCAGTAGTTTGAATCCTGTCATCAGTTGTACATACATGTAAACGTATTTATCGATTTTCTGGTTGGAATAATTAAATACATGTACATATAAGAGATGTGTTTTAAGTTATCATAAATTGATATAACCGTGAAATGAGTTAAAAGGAGAGTTTGTCTGGTAGGAAAATAATACTTTGAAAGTGAGCCTCGTTTTCTGAACATACTATTATCATATTGACAATCCAGTTTAATGACAGCCCACCCTTTTCTCCTTACACTCAACGGGGTCGGATAGGTATCAATAAGAGGTCACCTTTCTATGACCTTTAAATTTGCATACAATCTAAATATATACCCCTCGCTTATTACAGACATGCCTTTATCTGTTTTATGAGAAGTGTAACTCTTCAATACTATGCAGTCTGGAGGTTGCAGTAATATATAGAAAATAGGCATGAATTAATTTTTCTGTCTCCTTTTGAAGAGTTCAAATTGATTTTCTAAAGCCCTGATTGGTCAGAAGTTAAGGTAGTTTGAAGATGACCTCCTATCAATAACTGTCATACCCTGACAAGTGTAAGAAGAAGAGGGGTGGTTTTATTAAGACTGAATGACAATCCTTTCTTGACTTGCAATCTGATTAAAATTTCTATAGTCGCTATACGATGATTTGAAGAAACAACACTTGAGGTCACCTCCTGGGGAACTTTGCTTTGACCAATGAAATCGTCGGTTCCATTCCTCAGTTACATGATTTGGAAGTTATGCCAATACATTCTTTAGATTCCCTAAGGGCGTCTAATATCAACTTATGCTCCATCTCTTACTTGCTGATACCGAAAGATTCACGAACATGTGGCATCATTTCGTTGTACAACTCCATTTTTGTTTGTAACCCGAAATTACCGTTTCTAACACTTGCTCTGACTGCTAGAATAACTCATGTATATTTATAAACAAACGTTCAACAGGGGGTGATCTCAAGAGGGGTTTCTTCAGATCCTCTTGTAGCGAAAATAGAAAAACAAGGAGGGGATCAAGGATATGATTTTAATCAGATTGTCTCGACTTGAAGCTGAAACGGAAGACCTTCTCGTTGCTTGCAACGAGCTCGGCTCTAGTTGTTTATTTACAATTGGTGTTCTTTTCAATCTCTAATTTTAACACTGCACTTTACATAAACTATTCCATGTTTTAGCGGTAGAGGTTTAAGTATGAATATAGGGAATCAAAATGTTTATGAAACATAACACTTTTTTCCATGCATCAGCGCAGTGGATTTTGTGTTTATTACACTATGATATAGGCATACCAGTAGTTTGAATCCTGTCATCAGTTGTACATACATGTAAACGTATTTATCGATTTTCTGGTTGGAATAATTAAATACATGTACATATAAGAGATGTGTTTTAAGTTATCATAAATTGATATAACCGTGAAATAAGTTAAAAGGAGAGTTTGTCTGGTAGGAAAATAATACTTTGAAAGTGAGCCTCGTTTTCTGAACTTACTATTATCATATTGACAATCCAGTTTAATGACAGCCCACCCTTTTCTCCTTACACTCAACGGGGTCGGATAGGTATCAATAAGAGGTCACCTTTCTATGACCTTTAAATTTGCATACAATCTAAATATATACCCCTAGCTTATCACAGACATGCCTTTATCTGTTTTATGAGAAGTGTAACTCTTCAATACTATGCAGTCTGGAGGTTGCAGTAATATATAGAAAATAGGCATGAATTAATTTTTCTGTCTGCTTTTGAAGAGTTCAAATTGATTTTCTAAAGCCCTGATTGGTCAGAAGTTAAAGTAGTGTGAAGATGACTTCCTATCAATAACTGTCAGACCCTGACAAGTGTAAGAACAAGAGGGGTGGTTTTATTAAGACTGAATGACAATCCTTTCTTGACTTGCAATCTGATTAAAATTTCTGTAGTCGCTATACGATGATTTGAAGAAACCCCACTTAAGGTCACCTCCTGGTGAACTTTGCTTTGACCAATGAAATCGTCGGTTCCATTCCTCAGTTACATGATTTGGAAGTCATGCCAATACATTCTTTAGATTCCCTAAGGGCGTCTAATATCAACTTATGCTCCATCTCTTACTTGCTGATACCAAAAGATTCACGAACATGTGGCATCATTTCGTCGTACAACTCCAATTTTGTTTGTAACCCGAAATTACCGTTTCTAACACTTGCTCTGATTGCTAGAATAACTCATGTATATTTATAAACAAACGTTCAACAGGGGGTGACCTCAAAAGGGGTTTCTTCAGATCCTCTTGTAGCGAAAATAGAAAAACAAGGAGGGGATCAAGGATATGATTTTAATCAGATTGTCTCGACTTGAAGCTGAAACGGAAGACCTTCTCGTTGCTTGCAACGAGCTCGGCTCTAGTTTTCTTTGTATCTTTTAAACGAAAAATATTTTGTTAAGACATGTAGAATAAAAGTTGTGCAGAATGTTAAGTGCTTTCATTTGACACCAATAAAAAAGGGCTGGCCCCTAAAATTAAGGGCCAATAACGCTTGAAAATTTTTGCTTAATAACTCAAAAACGGTTAGGATTTCGATATGGCTGTCGCTGGAAAAGTTGTTTGTTTGTATCTCATAAAGATCGTTACAATGTTATTTTGTAGGTGATTTGTGTTGTATGAGTGTAAAAAGCTGTACATGTTAACATGTACCTCGTTTAATTTGGCAAGTTAACGAAAGTCTATGTGCCTGCAAATGGCATAAAGTTACCACAGAAAGTATGCTGGTGTATACAGGAAAATTTTTTTTAGAATAGATTTTGTTTTTAGGAGTTTATGTCAGTTTTTTTAAGTTCTTATAGTGCACAATCCCTAAAACGAGAATCTGAAAACAAAACATTCTTCTTCCTTTGTAGTAAAACACAAAGTACGGATTTAAAATAAATCTATGTATTTCATTTGAGTTTTCATACTGCATGCATTTAAAATCTACCTTGAATCAGAGCTGTGTGTGTACCGTTACGTAAGCTATCCCTCACCCGCGGCCTAGAAAATCGGTCGCCATAGTCGTAACGGGGCTAACTAGCGGTCAGCGGTTATCTAATACACGAGAGTTGCGTCTCTCATATATGAGTTTATTTAGCCGCGAACTCTAGAATTGTTTTAGTTTGTACACCCGTAAATAAAATAAATATCTGTTTTAATTTCTTCGTGTTATAAGAGTTTGTCCATCTTGTTTTTATTTAATTAAACATTAGAGTGTAAGAAGACTTTCTGAAAATTTATAAAGGCGATATTACTACAAATCGGAAACTTCGTCAGTCTTAAATTAATGGTTGGTTTGTAGGTCTAAAATGTTTTTAAATCTGTACAAATATTGTTTTAATTAAATCAATAAACAACCCACAAATATTAAAACTTTTAAATGATGATCATCCCTCGCACATGGCCGAGGAGATACCGCGCGAGTGGGCAGGTTTGTGTTCTTCTACATGTACCTTATCATGCGTGCATGTTTCAGACTTTTGTACGAACACAACTATTTTCTTTTATTATGATTTCCACTATGATATTGGTTTAAGATGAAAAGATAAATTTATTTTACATGTACAGTTGATTTAGCAATGATTAATACGATTGCGCGCACAAGGTATAGTTTATTATAATCAAAGTTCCATGTTTCATGTTTGCGGTAGGTGCTGGCACGATAAAAGGATGTCCTGAATTGAGGCATTTGCATTTTTTTTAATTGGCAAAAAGATAATCAGATTTGACGAAAATCATTTCTTGGCGACTTCTTCTTATGTGTAACATTTTCACTTTCCCACCCGTTTGTTTATTCGGTCAGTCTGTGTTAATTCAATCGCAGCGTGCGACCCAAAATCTTGTGTCGCTTCAGCGCACACAGCTGAGAACATCTATAGCCCCAGCCGGGTTATGTTTATGGCTGCAGATCATCAATTGTTATGTAATTGAGTAACAAAGTATCGAAGGTTATCGAATATTATTGAGTATCGAAGTGTGCTTTCACTTCAGTGGTCAATTGTTAAACAATAAGGCTATTTTTCGAAGTCAATCATCTTCACATTATACATGTACCGGTAGGTGCGAAATCGTAATCGGATAATGGTGCTAATAAATCAACCTGTTGAACACGCTAAACTTCTACAGATATGAATGGAATAATATATTATACTTAAAAGTTTTAAGTCAAAGGAAAATTGTTCTCGGATTAAGAAGTTATGAAATACGACTACATTATGCAACGCAGTCGGTCGCCATAGAAATCATCAAAGTACTGCAAGTGCCGACAGATTTCTTGTTTCTTTGAAATACATGTACCATGACAGTTCACTACCAGAGTCAAGCTAGCCAGAACTAACTCCAACGCACTAACAAAAAATTAGCTAAAATTATCGACTATTTTTCAAGCGTTTTCCGATCCCGATGTTAAACAACTGACATTATTAGGCCGCTTTGCGCCCAAACTAGGACTTGTGCTCAGGTGAGCCCGGATTCCTCGGGGACGGGTGTACCCTCGAGGATTCCGGCGCCAAATTAGGCACTAGTGACAACGATTTCCGGCGCCAGGGCGCGGAGTAGACCTTAAGTGAACAAATTATTTCTGTAATGTAGCGTTCTAAACAAGGCGCCCTGCGCCCAAACTAGGACTTGTGCTCAGGTGAGCCCGGATTCCTCGGGGGACGGGTAATCCCTTGAGGATTCCGGTGCCAAATTAGGCACTTGTGACACCGATTTCCGGCGCCAGGGCGCGGAGAAGACCATAAGTGAACAAATTATTTCTGTAATGTAGCGTTCTAAACATGGCGCCCTGCGCCCAAACTAGGACTTGTGCTCATTAGATGAACCCGGATTCCACGGGGGACGGGTAATACCTTGAGGATTCCGGCGCCAAATTAGGCACTAGTGACACCGATTTCTGGCGCCAGGGCGCGGAGTAGACCTTAAGTGAACAAATTATTTCTGTAATGTAGCGTTCTAAACAAGACGTCCTCCAAACATTGAAAGTTCTTACTTCACACAAAGATTGCTTATAACCTAAGTGTTGACTTGTGCTCATTAGGTGAGCCCGGATTCCTCGGGGGACGGGTAATCCCTTGAGGATTCCGGTGCCAAATTAAGCACTAGTGACACCGATTTCTGGCGCCAGGGCGCGGAGTAGACCTTAAGTGAACAAATTATTTCTGTAATGAAGCGTTCTAAACAAGGCGTCCTCCAAACATTGAACGATCTTACTTTACACAAAGATTGCCTATGACCTAAGTGTGTGTTATGATTTTGTTTCAAGGTTATTTTGTGAAGTTCAAGGTCATTGGAAGAAATTTCATAAGTTGTGTCTGCTTTATACTGTTTTTAAGGAAAAACATTGGATATTGCTTTTTTTTTATTTAAAGATTGCTGATGACTTGAGGATGTGTCATGAACTTCTCAGTTATCAGTTGTGCAAGTTCAAGGTAGTTTGAAAAATGAATGCTTTTTTCTTGTCTGTCATATCTACATGTAATATACATGGAAATGATTAGAAGCTAAAATTTGACCCAAAGATTGCTTCTGACATGTACTTAAATATGTCCCGACTTGAACTTTGATCATCTGTGCAAGTTCAGTGTCACTATAAGAAAACGAAGCATCCATTATTTTCTAATAGATAAATAGTTTAGTTATGATTTTGTTTTTCTTAGTGGGGAGGGGAGGAATTATTTGTGAGGTTGCTCACAGAACCGCCAGTTAGTCCACTGAAAGCACTCTCCCCCTTTCTCGCTACCAAAATTCACCTTAAATTAACTTAAAGGAAATTGAATTTTGGGGCATTGTTCCCCCTCCCCCAACACACATTTTAGTAGAAGGCAATATAAATTTTTATGGCAAATTGGAAACAAATTATATTTAACAAAATAAGTTATAGCTGCCTCACAACCCCCCCCCCTCCCCTACCACTACCACGGATTAGATTTTGAAGATTAATCCTTTCTTTTATTGGCTTGTTAATACATTTCGGATAAATGTGTTCCTCGAAGCAAAAACGATACTGAGTGCTTGCATGGCCAAACGTTATACGGAGAGTTGTCCTTCCCACTGATCACCTCTCGTACAGCGCACCCTCAGGTTGGAGAAGCCGTCATCATTTATTTTTGATTTTCTGAACTTACTTTTATCATATTGACAATCCTGTTTGATTAAAATCACCACCATTCTGCTTACACTCATGAGGATCTGATAGGTATCGATAACAATTCATCTTCACATGACTTCTATATTTGCACACAACCTAAATATATATCTCATTTACCAAATATATGACTTTATCTGTTAATGAGAGGTGCAACTCTTCAATACTCAGTCTGGGGGTTACTTAGAAAGCAGGATTAAAATAATTTCCCTGTATCCATTTAAAAAATTCCAATACATTTTCTAAAGCCCTGATTGGTCAGAATTTTAGGTCGGGTGAAGATGACCCCCTATCAATACCTGTCAGACCCTGTAAGGAGAAGAGGGTGCTTTTAATCAGACTGATTGACAATCCTTTTCCGACAGGAAGCTGCAACGGAAGACCTCTTCGTTGCTTTGCAACGAGCTCGTCTCTAGTTTTACATTTACATTTCTAATCAATTAATACGCCAATTTCAATGTCAATTCATCGCTGATATCTCAATTGTAAAGTTTTTCCTCATACGTTAAATGTTTAAGGGATTTTATGCTGGGAAAGTGCAAATAAAAGTATTAACGTTCAGGTTATATTTCTTCTTTTTTGCATTAAAAATCTGTGCCGTTAAATGTTCAAAAGCACACGTGAAATCTAATCACGGCGTATGAGCACGTTGAAATATTAACAGCATGCGTTATGAAAAGAATTATTATTGTAAGATTAAATAAAACATTCAAACTTGTATAAACAATTTGATATGTACCTTTAAAAAATAATCGTTAAATCATTTCTATTTTATCGCAAACAAAGAGTTTTCCCTGCAAAGTTTTGGCACGATCTTTTTAGCCACGTAAGCGCACTAAATAAAAGGTTTTATGGCTGTTCCATCTATTATCCATATATTAAATACATGCGTATACAATGGCTTGAAAGCGACAGACAACATTATTTCATACAAATAAAGATCGTAATTAATATGAATAAAAGCATTTGATGCTTAATTTTGGATATCGCCGGTTGAATAAGACACCAGGATGTGCAGACAAATTTTCATACCGCACGGTCTGGTGTGTTATAGGACCGACGATATCTAAAAATAAGTATTCAGTATCTTTTAATCAATGCCTTATTAACACCGTCCATTGAAAATGATTTCTTTGAAGAGGAAAAAACAGACCGACTGCAATAACGATGTTTTAAAAAATAAACAAACCAAGATTTCAGGGGTTTTTTAAGGTAAAATGATACTTATTCGATTTTGTTTTCAAGTGCCCTTGTTGTAATGTTTTCTTTGAAATGCGTTTAACATACTTAGCGTGGTACATAACGTGTTCTGATAAATGAAATACCTAATTGCAATACAGCATAGTTAGCACTCTCACCCATAGGTAACACTTGAATATAGTTAGTGATAATTGCCACAAAATAACTTGAAAACTAATTTGTAAGTCGTCGGTAATGTAAGAGGAATCGAGAATCATGACTTCATATAATCTTAAACAAGTAATAGACGATATTCTATTAAGGAATAAGGAATCATGAATCATTCTTTGAGTATTATGAGGTGATAATATTGGTCGGGGCGTGGTCAAATCCAATAAAGCCCGAAGGTCTTTATGGTAGATTTGACCATGCTCCGACCAAAATTATTACCTAAATATATTCAAAGAATGATTCCTTAATACCTATATTTATATTTCTTATAATTTCTACTCTTTAAAACAACATTGAAAAACCACTATTTTTAATGTAGCACATGCTATGTATCACTACGCAGTCAATACCGTTTCTCGGTTATGCTATAAGACATGCCAATTTTGTGTCGCTCATCTTTAATGACTTTTTGGGGCTATAGTCTTCAAAATTGATTCGTACAGTCAGTTAAAGTTACAACATACACCATAGCATAGCATAGCATTGACATATCATACCATAGCATTGCAATCTCATACCATAGCATGAAAAAATGACAATAACAAACCGTCAACCATCTCAAAAATTCATAAAACGAAATACAAATTCAAAGCAGAGCAACACGGACCTCCAAGATAGAGGTAGGATCAGGTGCCATGGAGGAGTGAGCATCCTCTGCTGACCGGTCACACCCGCAGTGTGCTCTTTGTCGTAATCGGGAAAATAAAAACCGCAAAAGTCCGTGGACAATGAGGTAATTAATTATGGTCTAACAATTAGTATGAAAAACGTCAGTCAGCATGCGACTCAGTGGAAGATTGTATTTGCTGACAAGGTCGTCGTATCGACCATAGAACTTACGAAAAGATGACTTTAAACGAGACTGTTAATAGTCCTGTTTTATCAACTTGTTTGTCAGTAGCTTGCCTCGTCTTAGAAACTGTTCATACGAAGAGCATGCCCTTGCGTATCGAATTAAATGAGAGACAAAAACACCATATGCAGGTGATGAAGGTATATTGCTACATAAGTAAGGAAAGTTGACTATAGAAAAATTTAAGTCATCGCGTTTATCATAAAGTTTTGTTGTTATTTTTCCATCAATGTCCATTTCCAGTAAAATATCCAAATATGAAACAGATGACGCTGACTCTGTGGTATCTTTTATTTCAAGTTCACTGGGATATATCGAGTCGACGTAAGTATGGAAATAACAATTGTTAATTGATAATACGTCGTCGATATACCTAAATGTTGAGTTGAAAGCCACAGCGAGTGATTTATTTTTTTCACGTACAAGTTTTTGAATAAATTCTGCTTCATAAGAATACAAAAATAGGTCTGCTAACAATGGGGCACAATTGGTACCCATGGGAATTCCAACAGATTGTTGGAAGACTTGATTTCCAAAAACTACATAGATGTTGTCTATCAGAAATTCAAGCATCTTTTTAATGTCAACTTCAGAGTACTTGTGTGTGCAATCAGAATGGTTTTTAACAAAATAGTCTTTTAGATTTCCAATGACAAGGTAAGTTGAAAAATCGTACGTTTTGATGCTATTGATTTTGGTAAGATTTTGTGACCTCAAAGTTTCTAATAATTCTTTAGAGTTTTTTAGTATCCACATCTGATTCACACCACTTCTGGAGTAGATTGTTGTACAGTACTCTTGAAGCTTCTCCTTAACTTCTGTAAGAATTTTAGTGAGGAGTAAAGAGAGAGGTTTGGTAGAACATTTACTGCAACCTGCTATATATCTTTGTTTGTAAGGACTTTTGTGAAGCTTTGGAATCCACTACAAATAAGGTAAATCAAATTCATTTTGTTTATACAGCATACAATCTCATAAATTCTCTTTCGTCACATCATACCATAGCATACCATAGCATAGCATACAAAATGATTTTAATCTGATTTTAAATGCTTTTATTTAAATAAATATATGTTCAAATTGCAGATAAATGGTAAACATTTAACTAATGTTTGAACTCTTCTTTGTATGGAGGTGCTATTGTTCAAATCTCAAAGCATACCATAGCATAGCATACCATATCATTAAGCCCTTCATTTCATGTTCTCATAGCATATGATCAAAATCTCAAAGCATTGCATTGAAACCTCATATTATATCATTTAAATCGCATACCTTAGCATAGCATAAAATTATAAAAGATATGCATTAAATGACTGGACTGTAATGTTATCACAGACAAAGACAGTAAAAATTGTAAATATTTTAAAATTACCATGTGATGTTGATTGTCTCTAAAATTCCACATTATAAGTATATTCTTACAGTAGGACTGAACTTAATCTTTTTTATAAGAAAAGGTTGCCATTCATATGCCAATTGTTATAAAAGTTCTTGCATTTCAGACAGAATCGATTTAGTTCACTCAATGCAATTCACCGATATATACATGTATGATTTATTTTGCAAGATTTAAAACAACAAATCTCATTACTATAGCAACATTTAGCACAGCATCAAAAACTTAGTAAAAATGTTAATAAAGCAATAAACTCTCAAACTGTTTATTTCAGATATAATGTATTTTAACATTATAATATTATAATTCAACAAATATGTCATGTCATGTTATTCAATGATTTATTGCAGAACATACTTTAAGATATATAACACCATCTGCCTATCAAGGCCGCATTCAAAACAAAAAGATTACAGGTTGGTAGTATTTATCAGACGGTATGTTATGTCTGAAATATCATTTTCTGGCGTTTTTCTGTCCGCATTACTCTTCAAGTTTCCTTCATTCGCTCCCACAAGGTGTGAACCACACATCTCGGATAAATCTTTGATAAAACAGGGTCTACGTCAGCTGGTTTCATTTGTGAAATTTCAATTTCTGTTGATGACAGCATTCCCTTCTTTATAACTTGTGTATATTCTTGGTTCGGGGAATTATCTTCCGGAGAATCGATAAGCGAGGAAGACGGAATTACATCTGTTTTTTGTGTTTTATCTGGTTGACTTTCACACTCAGCTACTCTGCATGACTTCTGTATAATATCATTCCCTATCGAGGACTCATTTCTCTCGTTGCTTTTGATAATTGGATGGGATTTTTCATAAACATCATCTTCATTTCCATTATCTTCTTCATTTCCATCATTATCTTTTTTTACATCATCTTTATCTGCACATTCATCTTCGTTTTTATCATCTTCTTTATTGACATCATTATAATCATTTTCATCATCCTTTATATTTACATCATCATCTTCTTTATTTTCGTCATCAAATTCATTTTCATCATCATCTTCATTAATGCTCTCGGCGATTGGAATTTTATCTTGCGTTAAGTCAGAGGACCAGCTTGTTTTGGCCAAACTGTACGGCCGGGTATTGTCTTTCAATGGTTGTTCGATTCTTGTGCCCTCTCTTTGACTTATATTGTCTGCCATCATCACTTCCTCCTGTTCATCTTCAAGTACGTTAAGATTTCCTGTGACTTTTGACGTTTGAATGTACGCTTCAATTGTTTCACTTATCAGGCTCTGTCGTATCGTTGCCTTCTCGGACAAACTTCTTGACAATTTTTTGGATGTTTCTTTGTTTCCCGGGACTTTGGATGTCGCTATCTGAATAGATTGGTATCCGTCTAGAGTTCCTTTTGAAGAGGTAGTTAACATTGTATCGTCTGAAACTGGTCTCACATGGATAGAATTGTCAGGATATGTTCTGCGAAGAGACAAAACATTATACATCTCGTGCTTAAACAGTTGTCCATATCCTTCATCTTCACTCTCTTCCTCATCAGAACTGTCATCTTCTTCATCTATTGATAAATCCCACAGAGCTAAGGATTTGGCGACATCGTTTGGTACTGTGTTAGAGTTTTGACTTGGGTTATATTCGTCAGTATTGTCATAAATAGGAGACAGAGCAGAGCGCCTCAGATCTGTGTAGTTGTTTTCATTAACTTGAATATTTTGTTGCTCATTGTCTGCCTCTTCAGTTGACTGTAAACTTCTTCTTGTTTCATATCTATGTTCTTCATCGGGGTTTTCTTTCAAAATTAAGTTTATTTTTTATCATCGATGACTGTTAAGTTCATTAGTATATTAGAAAGTAAGCATGCATATCAAAATCCATAACTGCTCTTAAACGAATGTAACTGTACTTGCCTGTTTCATTCTCGTTTGATTCAAAAATTTCTCTCCAAAGAGTACATCTTTTAGGCAACCTTCAAACAAAACTTATTACATTATTTTTAATTTTAAATATTAGGCAATTTTGGAACTGATTAAATGTAAATGATTTATATTTACAAGGATTTAATCAACATCAATAGTCCAACAACAACCATGGTAGTAATCGATCCAATAAGTGTGAAGGCTACATACTTCCAGATGGTGTCACTGACATCTGCATTAGATTTTCCTAAAATGATAATTACCGTCTTTGTTTGTGCGTGTGTTATAAATAATCTTGTGAGCTTTTCATTCATAAAGAGATGACACAGTTTTACACTTATAGTTTCTGTTATTATATCTAACAAAAACATACATCCGTCAAATGTTTATCTTTAAATTATCTTTCAGTTTGACTCTATTGGTTACCATATGTTTTCTTGTTTCGCTTTAAGCTGTTTGTATTCAAAAGGCCATCAATTTAGTTAATATATTTCTTTTATATACGATTTTTATTGATTACTATTTTCATCTTACTTTTTGTTTCAAAAGTCCTGCATCCATATTTAATGGCACATTCCTCCAGGGGACATTCACACTTGCTGAGGCAAAATCTCCCATAGTAATAATGGACACATGTTTTAGAGCAGTTCAGTCCATGCGTTCCAAGCGGACACTCTGCAAATTACAATCAATTAAAAGGAATGTCTTTGATAGCTTTGAATCAGTGCGTTTCGTTTAGTAGCGAGCGCAGCTCGCCGGCGCGCAGCGCCGGCGCAAAGCGAGCTCTACCGGCAAGGCGTGTGTGAATAGAAAATTCGGACTTGTTGCACATTCATTCAACGGATTTCTTTGGTGTCAGTAAATCGGACCAGTAATGCATTGTTTTAATAGTCCCAGTAGTTCCCTGTAATCATGGCAATTTTTACCACTTCACACTCTCACGAGAATCAGCAAGACAATAAAAACAATACTGTAACGATGTACATACAATATACAGTCAATTTCGCCTCTAAAGTTCACCTCAGTACACTCTCAATCAAAAAATATTCGAGTGACGTCATAAAGTTTTACACATTGATCCGATAGATTTTTTCGGCGTCATTAAATTTTTACCAACAATTCATAGTACCAATGGTTTCGAACCTCACATTCTCGCGAGAATCAAAGTAAAACTTTTGAGAAGCCAAAAAATCCAAAAAATCTTTACAAGCAGAAAGAAAAATATATGGTGGCATATTTCTGCCCCTTGTGTACAAGTTATTTTTCTATTAATTATGTCGACAAGCAAGATAAATATGTTGACATGCAAGATAGTTATGTCAACATGCAACATAACTATGTTGACATGCAAGAAAACTGCAATCAAATAAGAATTATAAAAAATCTCAAAAAATCTCAAATATCACCAACATGTGACTTCCAAGATGCTAAATGCTACCTATTTATGTCGATATGCAACTTATTTATGTTAACCTGCAAAATAAATATGTTCACATGCAACATATTTATGTCAACATGCAACTTATTTATGTCAACATGCAACTTCTTTATGTCGACATGCAACTTATTTATGTCGACATACAACTTAGTTATGTTAAAATACAAGATAAATATGTTGACATGCAACATATCTATGTCGACATGCAACTTAGTTATATGTTGACATACAACTTAAAAGTTGCATGTCAACATTTATCTTGCATGTAAACATAACTAAGTTGCATGTTAACATATTTATCTCGCATGTCAACATAAGTAAGTTGCATGTTGAAATAAATAAGTAGCATGTGAACATAAATAAGTTGCATGTTGACATATTTTTCTTGCATGATAACATAAATAAGTTGCATGTCGATACCATAAAAATAGGATAAGTCTCAAAATCATGCAAATTCTAATCCTTCAGCTCTTTAGCAGTTCAATGGTTTATTTTCACCTCCATTTATTACATGCTCCCAATCCCAAGGTGGGGGGGGGGCGGTTGCAACTCCATTGTCCCTTAATATGATAACCAAATACTTTTAAGCGTAAATAAAACAAAATTAATTTTTCAACTCCATGATAAGTCGATTTTCTATGTGTAAATTGAAAAAAAAATTAAAAATTATTTTTTTTAACGGGGGGAGGGGGAGGGGCTTTATGATAAGTCAATTTTTATATGTAAGTTTAAGAAAAAATGTCTACTGCAAAAAAAAGGAGATGAACTGACGTTACAATCACTTTAAAAGAGGAGATACAGTGCAATGAACATTTATATTAAAATCTTTATTATTCAACAACATTGTATCTGAGATTAAACTATTGTTCTACTTATAAACAAATAAATAACAAATCCTACAAACTATGAATGATGAAAATTTACTGAAAAAATAGGAATATTTTATTTTGCAATCAAATTTATTTACGTTGTTAATTTTATTTTTATTCATTTATCATAACTCATTGTTTGATCACATGCTGCGCTCGCCCTAACGTCGCACCGTAAAACATATTAAAATAAAATAATAACTAATTTGTTAAATTAAGAAGGCTAGGTGGTCAGATATACATTACAAATTTTTTTTTTTGGTATGATTTTGTCAGCAACAAACAACTGTTAAATATAGAAAATATATTTTAGTTTTATGATTTTAATATTTTCTATATCTTTATACAGATCTCTTTTTTTAAGGCGATCAATACTGTTTAAAATGGTCATAACCATCCAGCCCTCTTATTATAATTAATATTGATTAAATTAATAAGTTGAAATAACTTACCAACACACGATCCATTGGATTTCTCTTGGTAATAATTATTGCAGCATCTAGGCATAAGTTTCATTAATATAATATCATGTTCATGTTGAATCAAAGCACAACTTAACACTTAAATGGTTTCTTTTAATTGACCTTACCTGTCCCCACATGTTGCATTATTAGAATCTTTAGACAACACGTGAACACAAAGTTGTGCGAGTAACAATAGACATGTTTTCATTGTTTCACATTGGTATGCTATAAAATCGGTATAATAAGTTTCGAACGGCAATCGCGTAAACAAGCAATACCATATTTGTGACAAATGCCTCCTTCCTGCTTTCACAGTCGTGGGTCAGTAGTGAAGCGATTTCAATTTCCCATTCCGTCAGACCGTACAATTAATAACCTTTTCTGGTTGTAAGAAATTCCGTATATTTCAAAGTCATTTTAAATCATAAAAACTCTGTTTTCTATAGACTATTATTTTGCTTTAACTTCATTCATTTTTTAGCAGTATTAAAAAAATATGTTCGCTTTAACGCTGACCATTTTAAATGAGGAAATAATATGAATACTTGTACATGTATATACGGTAATATAATTAGAAGTTTATTTTAGTGACATGCTCACACGATCTCATACCACTACGCTATGTATTAACCAAACAACGTCTGGCCTATCACAACATTATCCCGCTTGTAACTCAATACATGTAAAAACAAAAAAGCACATCACACCGAGATAAAAGGTAAACCAATACACATAATAAATTAATATAAAACAATTAGTTGTATACGTCTGTTTACATCAATTGTTTCCAGTTTAACAGGAACGCATTTGATAAATACTCATTAACATAGTACTTTAGTACAAGGCAATTATGTTGTGATTACAGTAATGAGTACCTTTGCATAATAAATGAACATAAATGGATGTTATCTGGAAAGGGTCATTTAAATCAAATATCCCTAATAGATTCGCATTTTACCGTCTTAGTATTTCATTTCAATGAAAAATGACAATAACAAACTGTCAACCATCTCAAAAATCCATTAGTCCATAAACAAGTGTTTTAAATTACTTTTTTCTGTATTTTTACAAAGAAACTCGTTTCTTACACAAATTAGCGGACAGAAGTACAAATTCATTCTTTTGCAGATTTGCTATGATATCAACGGTTTCCAATCTCTATACGTAGTGATAAAACTGGCCCAATATTAAGCCATATTTTAAACAACTTTATACTCCTTATCAAAGATTGCTTGAAGTTGTTTATATTCATTGTTTATATGTTTTAAATTTATCTATTCAAAATACAAATGTTTACCAAATGTTAGAATAAAGGTGTGTTTTACTTGAATAATATTTATACCGATATTAGACAAGGAATCTAAATTACAGTCCATTATTCATTTTCTTCAATTTCATATTTTCTTCATTGCAGAACATTAATATTAACATTTTTATTGATTTCTGCATATTGATATTTGAAAATAGTGTTTTTCTCTGCCTCTAATATACAGTGGTAACAACGTTATTGTTGACAAGCCAATTGTGTTAAATAGTACGTATACCGTGGGTGATCGTCGCGTAACGTGCAGAATCGTGCGTGTATCAGAAAAAATGGTTTGCGTTTTTTACCTTGCGTGATCGTGCGGTTTTTTCGGTTTGTAACTTTTTTACGGAACGCCGGGATTTATTCTAAAACAACGAAGAGTAGTATTTTTAAATCAATGCAGCAATGTGAATTAGAAACTGTTTTATAGAAGAATATAGAAGAATAATGATATATGTTTACATCTAAGAAACCATTTTGTTAAAACCCCATTGTTAGCAGACCTATTTTTGTATTCTTATGAAGCAGAATTTATTCAAAAACTTGTACGTGAAAAAAATAAATCACTCGCTGTACATGTGGCCTTCAACTCAACATTTAGGTATATTGACGACGTATTATTAATTAACAATTGTTATTTCCATACTTACGTCGACTCAATATATCCCAGTGAACTTGAAATAAAAGATACCACAGAGTCAGCGTCATCTGTTTCATATTTGGATATTTTACTGGAAATGGACATTGATGGTAACCTAACAACAAAACTTTATGATAAACGCGATGACTTCAATTTTTCTATAGTCAACTTTCCTTACTTATGTGGCAATATACCTTCATCACCTGCATATGGTGTTTTTGTCTCTCAGTTAATTCGATACGCAAGGGCATGCTCTTCGTATGAACAGTTTCTAAGACGAGGCAAGCTACTGACAAACAAGTTGATAAAACAGGACTATCAACAGTCTCGTTTAAGTCATCTTTTCGTAAGTTCTATGGTCGATACAACGACCGTGTCAGCAAATACAATATAACACTGAGTCGCATGCTGACTGACTTTTTTCATACTAATTGTTAGACCATAATTAATCACCTAATTGTCTACGGCCTTTTGCGGTTTTTATTTTCCCGATTACGACAAAGAGCACACGGCGGGTGTGACCGGTCAGCAGAGGATGCTCACTCCTCCATGACATCTGATCCTACCTCTATCTTGGAGGTCCGTGTTGCTCTGCTTTGAATTTGTATTTCTTTTATGGATTTTTGAGATGGTTGACGGTTTGTTATTGTCATTTTTTTCATCCATTAATCATGTCAGCGCTAATCTTTTTGAAATATTTTCCCTCTCGTCGTTCAAATGTAAGTATTTCAACAACTCATTTAATCCTTTAATCGGTAGAGTTAGCTTTGCATGATTTTTAATCAGTCTATATCAAGCATTTATCGTATCTTGACATATAATTTATTCATATTACCAAGAATGTCATGTCGAGTGAAAGCGGTCAAGCTTATCCATTCCCCATTCAAAACTAAACTATTCCGTATGTTTCTTTCAATTAAAAATACGATACGCTTACCTCAATCTGATTAAAATCAGCTGTTCTGACACGCTACCGCTCTCAAACATCTGAAACAACCCGCTTAGAGGTCACGTTCGAACGACCTTTCGATAAGCCAATCAAATTGTGGCTAGCAAAACTCTGCCAGCAGATTATTTCCCATAAATCTGTGCGGTTATATTTACCTTGCTGTTACTTCACCCGATAGTCTTTAAGAGACGGGGATTCTCATTGGTCAAAACGGTCACGACCTTATATTTAAATATTTAGATTGTCGGGTCGTTCGGACGTGACCTCTAAGCGGGTTGTTTCAGATGTTCGAGAGCGGTAGCGTATCAGAACGGCTGATTTTAATCAGATTGCGCTTACTTCTCTGTTACATTGTATAAACGTTTATTAGAAATAAAATTTATTTAGACGCTTTAAAATTTAGAATAAATAGAATTCAATCAATTATGCACCGTATATTATGGAAAATACGGGATGTGCAAATTCGCAATTATTTGGAATATGGTAACAAATTTACTTGTATCCCGCACAATTAAATCGTACGTAAGACGGTAAGGGAATCGGATTACATAAACATCACCTCGTATGTAGATTATTTCGTGATGTTTAAGCATTTATCTTTACTTCTTTTGCGCTTAATTTTCTTTTAACTTATGATAGAAGTTAAAATTCGTTGTGGGGACAAAGCAATTTATCTGTGTATGGATCCTATCATATCGTTTACTCGTAAAAAAAAACAGTGGACGGCTACTGTACATGCCGCTTTTCAATAAAACACAAACATATTGTAATTCAACTTAAAGCAATACATTTTCTTAATTCTAATCTTAAACATTAATTTTGATTTTGCGTGTTAAAGGTGTATAATCGTTCGTTTGCGTGTTTTATCGTTATCGTTAGTGTATCGTGAAAATTCAGTTAGTTAGTGATCGTCCGTGTATCCTTCGTTCGTTTTTCATAATCGTGCGTGTCGTTTGTCAACAATGACGTTGCTACCACTGTATGATAATAAGATGACATGATTTCAAAATCTTGTAAAATTTCAACATTTACTGCTTTAATGATATTGGTTTTTAATCTGTGGATAACTGTGTTGATTAAGTTTTTTAAAGACAACTTCTGCGTGCAAGCAACAACATTGTCTTTGTTTGTAAGGCACATTATATTAATTGCATTTTCAAAGAACTAGGTTTCGATTCTACACATGGTAATCCTACTTACACCCATAGCAGCCTTTCCAAGCAGGAAATACTTCAAAATCATAAATCGGTTATGAATACCTTTAATATCCCCAATAAACAAAATTAATTTGATTTACCTTATTTGTACTGGATTCCAAAGCTTCACAAAAGTCCTTACAAACAGAGATATATAGCAGGTTCCAGTAAATGTTCTACTAAACCTCTCTCTTTACTCCTTACTAAAATTCTTACAGAAGTTAAGGAGAAGCTTCAAGAGTACTGTACAACAATCTACTCCAGAAGTGGTGTGAATCAGATGTGGATACTTAAAAACTCTAAAGAATTATTAGAAACTTTGAGGTCACAAAATCTTACCAAAATCAATAGCATCAAAACGTACGATTTTTCAACGCTTTATACAACCATTCCCCACGACAAATTAAAATCCAGACTTTTTGATATCATCGACAGCTGTTTCTTCAATAAAAATGGAAGTCGTAAAAATGCTTACCTTGTCATTGGAAATCTAAAAAACTATTTTGTTAAAAACCATTCTGATTGCACACACAAGTACTCTGAAGTTGACATTAAAAAGATGCTTGAATTTCTGATAGATAACATCTATGTAGTTTTTGAAAATCAAGTCTTCCAACAATCTGTTGGAATTCCCATGGGTACCAATTGTGCCCCATTGTTAGCAGACCTATTTTTGTATTCTTATGAAGCAGAATTTATTCAAAAACTTGTACGTGAAAAAAATAAATCACTCGCTGTGGCTTTCAACTCAGCATTTAGGTATATCGACGACGTATTATCAATTAACAATTGTTATTTCCATACTTACGTCGACTCGATATATCCCAGTGAACTTGAAATAAAAGATACCACAGAGTCAGCGTCATCTGTTTCATATTTGGATATTTTACTGGAAATGGACATTGATGGTAACCTAACAACAAAACTTTATGATAAACGCGATGACTTCAATTCTTCTATAGTCAACTTTCCCTACTTATGTAGCAATATACCTTCATCACCTGCATATGGTGTTTTTGTCTCTCAGTTAATTCGATACGCAAGGGCATGCTCTTCGTATGAACAGTTTCTAAGACGAGGCAAGCTACTGACAAACAAGTTGATAAAACAGGACTATCAACAGTCTCGTTTTAAATCATCTTTTCGTAAGTTCTATGGTCGATACAACGACCTTGTCAGCAAATACAATATAACACTGAGTCGCATGCTGACTGACTTTTTTCATACTAATTGTTAGACCATAATTAATCACCTAATTGTCTACGGACTTTTGCGGTTTTTATTTTCCCGATTACGACAAAGAACACACGGCGGGTGTGACCGGTCAGCAGAGGATGCTCACTCCTCCATGGCATCTGATTACCTCTATCTTGGAGGTCCGTGTTGCTCTGCTTTGAATTTGTATTTCTTTTATGGATTTTTGAGATGGTTGACGGTTTGTTATTGTCATTTTTTCATTCCTAAATGAACCTACTCGTAGCCTAACAACACCTATCTGGTTTCAATCCTCCCTAATACTCCACCCCACTCAAACACAGCTCCACTACGTCAGTACTAAATACCCTTCATCAAAATATACTTAACAATCAAATAGAAACATGTCATGTTAAGAAATAATATTATAATATACATGTATGTAATGAATTCGCTTATTAAGCTGCTTTATCTTACTGTGTATTTGTTTCCTTGTTAAGGTATCCCACTGCTAAATGTTGTTGTATCAAGAGTTTCTTGAGAAGTATATCATTGAAAGCTGTACTTAAAAAATACAAAGATAATGGGAGGATAAGTATTCATCACTCCCTCTGAGTTATGGTCATTTTAATTTGACCTTTGTGCACCTAAAATGCAATATCAGCCTGATTAGGATTTGTTGACAGTATTTTTGATTACGCAAACCTATTGTGTTAAATTATGCATAATGGTCACACTGGATAGAAGGATTAGGAAAACAAAAAAGTATGTACGAAGCTCCATAATTTTTCTGCGACCTTTTTGTTTTCAAAATAGACAACTTTTATTATGGTTTAAATTTGATTTGAAATAAAAACAAACTTTTTGAACACCAAGAATTTTATAAGATTTTTCCAGTTTGCTGAGAAATGTATTGAGTATCATTTCGACATAATAAAACATGGGGGTCAGTGATGTTAAATTTTAGATTCAGGGCTTAAAGGTAAAATTCTCGCAAATTTTGGCTTAAAAAATTCAGAAATTTTCTTTATTTTTGCATGATTTTTTGCTAAACGTCTATCACTTTCTCAAATTTAATTTTGTACATGTCATACAGAACCCATATAATATGTTTAAAAACTATCAAATATCAAAAATTGTGAAAAATGAATAAAGAATTATAAATAGAAAAGTATGTTTAAAACTCCTAAAATTGCTTGTTTCTTTCATTTTCGTTTAAAAAACCTTCCGCACAAAAAAAATATCTCCTGTTTTGTAATTTTCCTTTGGACTTTTTAATTTGAACACTGTTCGTTATCACCACGTCATTTTTTTCTATCGAAAACTTATATGTTTCTTAAATTCAAATGGATTTTATTTATGAAATTTGTGTAATTATTAAATAATAATCTTTCTATGATGATTAGATAAATAAAATTATATTCATTATAAATATAGTGACCATCTGCGCAATGAAATCAAAACGTGAGGAGTAAGATACCTTAAAATGCTGTGCTATAGCTATCTCCTCAGAGGCTTTCCGTTTTGGTACACAGACCTAATCATGTCCCCATGGGTTTTTAATAAAAACTCTTGTTAAAAAAATATTAAATAAAAAACCGACTTCAAGATAAAATTGCTCTGATCAAGATAAACCAATAATGAGTGACATTAAGGTGTGAAATGCTTTAACGTCACCTCATAGGGAAAGTAGGAAAATTAGTTTTAAACATGCCTGTTTGCTTTGTAAGGAATGTAAAAAAGAACAAATCTTGCTTTTAAATAGTTTCCTTGCAATTTTTACACCGATTTTTCACTGCCAGGGATGTCATATTGATTATAGAGGCACTTATTACACTTCTCATTTTTTTTCTCTTTGTCGTTAAATGCAAAAGGGAAATGACGTTACCAAAATGTTCATTTTTAAACTATATATCATTTTTATTTTATAACTGTTTGCCCACTCAAAAAAATACATTAATTTACAATTCAACAATATTACTTCTTTACGCACGACTGACACTTCGTTCATCTACATTAGCGATCTACCTTTTCATCGGTTATTGAATTCGGGTTTGTTTTGCTATAAGATAGTTTTTCTTTTAAGATTGGACTCTGTCTAACTTATCATATAAAATATATTTGTAGAATAACTATTTTCTAAATGATTAGTGTTTTAATCTTACTGGTCGTTTTACATCCATACTTCATGTTACATAGGTGAAAAGAGCAATGACACTGGTTTTTGCATAGTCGTCCATAGTACAGTGGTGGGCAGGTTACTAAACAGTTCATGCCAAACTTACCAAGCGGACACTCTATACATTGCAATAGATTAAAGGGATTTTTTTTCTTTGAAATAACAATACCAAAATTGTTGTGAACTATAGATCAAATATTCACTCACCAACACACGATCCGCTGAAATAATCTTTGTAAAAGTTTATGCAGCATCTACAAACACGAATTTAAAACAGTAAATTATGTACGTTGGAATTGAAGCACGATTAATCAGTTAGGTTGTGTTTCTATTAATCAATCTAACCTGTCCCCACATGTTCCATTTCTAGTATCTTCCGACAAGACGTGCACAACAATTTGTGCATGCAACAATATATATACTTTTACTGCCGCACATTGAAAGCCTATAAAATCGGTATTGAAAGTTTAGAACAGCAAATGCGCTAGCAAGCAAAACCATGACCGTCAGTCAATAAAGAAACAATTTTAATATCCGGCTCGTTTAGTCGGTTACAATATTGTTTCTGGTTGTAACGAGTACTGTTTATATATATATATATATATATATATATATATATATATATATATATATATATATATATATATATATATATATATATATATATATATAATTTTAAACTATGTTGCATAATTCCTCAACTATTATTTTACTAGGTATCAAAAGGCTTATGTTCATTTTTTATTTTGAGCACTTGAATAAAATTGGTACATATAGGATTAAAAAAGATTATTTGACACAGAAAAACTCAATTTAAAATAAAAATCAGTGAAGACTTTTTCGTAAACTTATCTTACTTCTTACCACATGTCGAGTAAGGAACATCTCTCTCAAAAGCCTCCTGTCAAAAACTCTGGGTAAAAGAGAGTATATTCCTTATCTACTATTAATTATTAAAGGAATACACTCAAGCACCACATAATTACAGGGTTTTTTTTCCTCAAGTGACATGAACACAACGTTGTTTT
The DNA here is from genome assembly GCA_020458035.1 of Magallana ariakensis. Taxonomy (NCBI): domain Eukaryota; kingdom Metazoa; phylum Mollusca; class Bivalvia; order Ostreida; family Ostreidae; genus Magallana; species Magallana ariakensis. Next base: position 68,634,416 of record CM035814.1, on the reverse strand, counting down.
TCATTTATTTGTGTGTGTCATTATTTTGATTAAAGAACTAGAGCCACGAAGCATCAAAATATGCCCTATCATAAAAAACCACCATATTTTGGTGAAATTGAGTGTAGAATCTAAGCTTTTCATAACTGTTTTTCTTTTTTCGATATCTATTATACTTTTTTATAAATAGAGTTTATAACATGGCACTATTTTGATGAAAAATTGTAAAACAGACGTAATTTTTGTTAAGTAACGTCATGAAATGACAAAACTACGCATGAGTTGAATTAAATACGAGGGTTGTCCCATAATAGCGTAGACAGAACATATAACTTAAAATCTGTTCACTGCAATTTCATTAGACTTCTATGTTTTCTTCAATAACCCTTTGGCAAATAATAATGAAAAATTCAAATCTGTACTTTATTTATTTCTTGAGAAAATGAATAATCATTAACATGTTTTGTCAGGCGGCGCAATGTGCGACGTCGAAAATTCTCAATTTTTACGTTGTTGTTAAACCCTCCACATCGTTTACGATAACATTTACGGGGTTTTTTTTTCCAAAAACTATCTTGGGGAAAAATATTTTCTTTGAACAAGTAGCCTGAGTGCACATTCACCATGCATTTCTAGTTTTATTTTTTAAAGTACAAACGGTCTGCCGACTCCAAACTTGCCCTGTATTATTTGTTGTCTAACGACCGTCCTACAGACATTTGTCGTTCAGCTTTTGACGTCCATCTCTATCGGTCGGGGTTTATATTAATTTCCACTTATTGTCACCATACTTGTCCGAATATTTTCAATGTTGTTAGACTACTAATTCACAAAATACATTTCTAAGGGATTTTGTTAATTTATTTACTTCAAAAGCCACTTAGGATTTGATTCAATGACTTTACAAAAATTTATCAGTTACTGCTGCGCCGCCTTAAACGCTGACGTCGTCATTTTATTACGAGTTAACACTTTAACTTGTCACAAAACGCGCTATAAAATCTTTAAAAGTTTTGTTATAGCCAAAACATTTATTGAGTAAATAATAGAATTATTAACAAATATTACTGTATATCTATTCTTGAATTTTTTCATTCGAAAAGTACTTATCCTCGCAATTTTCATTTCATTATGTTGATTTTATTTTTTCGTTTTTGACATTGCGCCGCATGTCGAATATATGATTTAACATGCTTTCATTTCACTAATTTAATCTCAAACAATATTTGATTTTAAAACATAAATTGAATGCAAATTACTTGAACCCTTTGTGGCACAAGTTTCACCTTCCTGTGTCTTCGCCACTTGTCTACGCTATTTTGGGACAACCCTCGTAAAATAAAAAAAAACAAAATAAATTATCTTTTAGACATTATAATTAATTTGTTTAAAAAAATTTATTCATAAAAATACCATGAAAAGCTTATTTACAATAATGTTTTTAAAAAATACAGGGACTAGTGCTAAAGGTCAATATCACGTCGGTACATTTAAATATGTCGGTGTAGTGTATTCAAAGATCTTTTTTCTGCTATTTGAAACTGCATGGAGTAATGCTGATGATGCGCAGTGTATAACTGAGGATTAATTATTTAATTCTACTGATATAACAAATTATTAAAAATAAATATATAAATATGACAGAAATATGGTGAATGAATTTAACAGAGATACATGTTAATGTAATCTAGATCGAATTTTTATACATTACTGTAACAGTCTGTGTACATTATTCCGCATGATTATTTTATTACTTGATATGTTCACCCAAACCTGGCGTTTTATAGAGTTAAGTTGCCGGGGTTCAGTCCCTGAAACGTTCTATCTTCCCCTTTTTTCCGTGCGTTCACCGTGCGCACACAGTGCTTTCACTTGCGTTCTCGGCTCCGCTCCGTTCGCGCCCATCGTTCACAAAGCGCTCACCGTGCGTTCACAAAGCTTTCGCCTTGAGCTCACCGTTCATTCAGTGTTCACTTATTGTTTAGTCACATAATATTATATTTAGACTGATAACAATATATACATGTAGTTTATTGTTATTATTTCCTGATTACCAACGAAACACAATATACATGTAACAATAACTCCCGGGGCACTCCGAATAAATCGTTCATCTTGCGTTTACATAGAGCTAACATATCGTTCACAGTTCACTTTGCCCTCCGTTTGATCAGCGTGCGCTCACCGATTGCTCAGAGTGCACTCACCGTGTGCTCACCGTTTACTCGCCGTTTTAGTGGAAACAAAACATTTCAGCGACTGTGTATATGTAATGGATATATGCCGAAAACAGTTCTGTACGAAATATTATAAAACAATTTCGAGGCCCGTTAAGGCTGAAAACTGTCTGATATTTTGTTCATACAGAAGTGGTTGGGGCATATATCTACTTAAAACACTGCCATTGAGTTTCATTGTTGATTTACCTGAGACAGTCCGATTTTAAAGGATACCAATATTGTAACCACTGGTAACGGTCTGATATAAAGAAGCTCACTAGTAACGGACTGTTAAAGGTAAAATGTTTGACTGTCGGAACAAAGGATTGACATAACATCAGTGTTTTAATGTTCATTAATTAAAAAATAAATATCGATTTCTATAACAAATATTTTTATGAATTAATTATTCCTAATGAATTAATTATTCCTTATAAATGCCGTAACATAACATCGATCGATCGAGAGAGTGGGGGTCACTATTTTGAAGCAAAGATACATTCCGATGCTATAAAAAGTATATACACGTCAATTCCAAAAAGATTAAGGGCTGTAATAAAGGCAAAGGGATATATTACAAATATTGATAAGGTAAGAAAAATTTTCTTTTATTGATGTGAAAAAATAACAAACAAAACTTCCAAGTGTGAAAAAGTTTTAATGACACGGCCGCCATTTTGCGTACTGTATTATGGCCAGGTACTGTACAGTATGATGCAATAAGTATAGGTTACAATAACAATTTTTTAAAATATTTGATTTTTCAAAGCCAAACAATAGCACACGAATTATGTCGTTAAATTGTCTTGAAAACCCGAATTCATAGCAAGCATGTAGAATTTGTGTTAAAATATATAGATTTGTAATGAACTCGGCCGTAAATCGATTGATTTTTTTTAAGTTTGGGGGGGGTGCATAGAAACAAAATCTCGCTGCACTCGTTGTTGTTTTTTTTTTTTAAAGAAAGGGCCCGGCAATCTGAATCCTTTTTATATGCCACTCAAGGCAAACTATAATTAGATTAAGTACGCATAAAATAATCGAAGAAAATTTCAAACGAGAATTTCATAAGGCAAAAGACCCGATATACACACATTTAGGGTGTTTTTGTTAATTTATTGAACGAATTATCAACAAAGACATCACAATTAGGATTAGCTATCTATATAGTGCACATGCTGATAATTTATTCTAAATTGTGAATACCAAAAGTCGTCTTCATCGAAACGTACACGGTCGATCTTACAATATGCATGTAACGGTTATCGGAAATACATTGACCACGCGACGAATCAACAGATTGCTGATAACGTAATGACGAATGCATTGGCAAGATTTTTAATGCAAGGGACGAAGGCTTAACTATAAAATATTCAATTACAGCTGTACTTGGATATTAAATTATCAAGTCATTTGACGGCATCAGTTAAGTTCATCATACATGTACATGTTTACACGTGATATCGACTGTCCTTCTCTAGTGATATTCAGAAACACTTGTGTAACAAGTTTTAAAAAATCGCTTGCATATTTCCTTTTGTTTGTTATGCATTTAACTGTTCGACGGGAAAAAAAAACCCACAACTATAGCTACTTATACATGCTATCGCTTATTTTACACAAAGGTATAGGAATATTTACTTATTTGACGCCATCAATGTAACGTTACGTAACAGCATTTTTTTTTTCTGTTTGTTTTAACACATGTTCATGTATATCATATTCTACTGCAATTAAATAATACCGTGGTACATAGACATAATATGTTTTAAAAATGCAGACTGAGTTAAATGGTAAGTTATATTAGCAAAATACTGATAGAACTCAAGATTCCATGTACAGATTCAACTGACGTCGCAAACGTCAAACTATGACGTCATTGATGATGCAAGATATAAGAATGAATACACAGTATAAAATTACTAGATAGAACACAATAATGTTCAGTTTATATGCATTTCTACCACAAATATTGAATAAAATGATGATTTTGTAAACATTTACAAATAATTCTTTATCAATATTAATTAATTTCTGCTATTTCAATTAAAAGTAAGCAAATATTTACCCTTAAATAGAGTGGTCTGTTTTATTTTCTGTTTCTAAAATTTTCAAAAATTGCAAAATACATATTGGCCACACTTGAGTACCTCTAAGAAATTTTGCAGGCAGATGCATTTATGCAATATCTCTTAGTTTTAAAAGTTTCAAAGAGGTACTCAAGTGTGGCCACATTCAAATTTGGGAAATACTGCTGTAAAATCTACATTTTTCAGCCATTTTTAACGAATATGGCATGTTTGATGATGCGCATGTGCTTAACGGTGGGGCCGAGGTGAAAAAATTACACATGCATAGAAGCAGACTATTGTGCCCTACATTATAAGTAATTACAATTTGTTTCAAACTTCAGTTTCAAACTTGAGTTTTGTGAAAATTTTAAGGCACATTTTGATGCTTCGTGGCTCTAGCTCTTTCATACAATTAAAGTCATTTCGCCAAGAAAGTAAACAATATTATGACTACCTACATGATTAAATCTCTCCATGAAAAGTCTTACAGGCAAAAAACTTAAAAGGCTATAGTTCCGTGCACTTTTAACAATTAATGGCACACAACTCTTTGATATATTTATTTGATTCCCTTGCATGCTTTGAAAATTTGGTATCGATCTATTCCTCTAAAGGAATTATTTCATAATTTATATGTTAATAATTATTCTAATCAGTTTTTTTTATTAGCATTTAAAGAATTATAAACATTTATGTTTTTAAGAGTTTTAAACATATACAAATACCTTAAGCAGTAAATAGGTTTTTTGGAATCTGGTTTTAATTTGTACTTTAAACTCATTCTTGTCAGCTTTGGATGCAAACCACATATTGGAATTTTTAGATCAAAGTATTTGTGACATAACAGTAGTTGTGAATGGTTCGTTTTTAGCTCGTCAATATGGCTGATATCCTTCAAAAAACAAACTTGTTCTTGTTTGATAAAGGTGAAACTGTTTGTAGATTTCGTTAAGATTGACAATGTGCAACTTTCTAGATCCATTAAATAAAAGTGCATTTATTTTTTTAAGGTACGTTCTCTCACTGGATGCCGTAAAATAAATAAGGGCAGGTGTTGGTTACAGCGACTTCGTAGTTTTCATAGAAACTCCAGTAAAGTTGAAGAATAGAAAATTCCGTAAACACTGGATGACCCTGTGTTCCAATAATATAACTGGTCGGACAGAATCGATTGAGTGCGATAAGTCAAGTAAAATAACTTTCTTAACCCCTTTCCATTGCAAAGAAAAAATCTAATATCAATGCGTAAAATACACAAGCAGTTTATTTTTGCGTAAAACTGTCTTATCACAAACATTGAAAAAAAATCATCACAATTTATTCATATATATTCAGTATTTTTAATACTAGTGACAAAAAAATTAATATTAGCAATAAACAATAATTATTGTAAAATGTATTTAAACAATGGGTTAGTGGATAGAAAAGGTTAACAAGTACAAACATATCTAAGAAATACTTTAAGAAAAAAAACATATTTAGAATACTCTCACTTCTACAATATATTTTATTGTAATAAAATTTCATTTAAAACATTTCTCTAAAAAACAAAAGGTAAAAAAACTAGTTATGGCGATTTCAAAAAGATGACTTTCAGATCATTCTGCTACAATATCAAATATTATTTAGTAGGGTTTTTTTTAGTTTTATCACTTGTATATACTTGTATATAATTTGAGTTAGGCAATGTTTTACTCTGTATGTTGAATATTTTATAATTGAGGCATTTCTTTATCTTAGAAATTTAACTTCTCGTTATTAATAAACTATTTTCCTCTTTCTCACTTCATTAACGATGTTGCTAGTAGTTTTATTCCCTCTGCAATAAATATTCTTTGTTACTCTTAAACCCATTACGATGAAAAATTTTCATAACCTCTGTGACTTCAAATATTCATCGAATGATAATGTAGAAGCGAGATATTTTCTTTTAAATACTACTTTTTAATTACCTAAGATGCACATTTTATTTGTTTTTTATTTTCCAGGACTTAAAAAAATATTGGTTTTCAATTTGCAATTTCTCTGAAGAATATATAATATCTATAGCCTGACATGAATTGTTTAGTTAAGAAATACTTTACGTAACATTATAATGCCTAAATAAACCTCCCATTTACTCCTTTTTTTATTTCAATAGGCTAATATCATTTGTTACTTCTATTCATCCATGGCCTAAATACCAACAACGTGCGCTCATTATATCGGTTTCAAAATCACCAGGATTGTCATAAATAGGAGACAGAGCGGACGTCCTGAGATCAGCATAGTTTTTTTCAGTAGAAATGTTATATCGATGAACAGCCTCTATTTCATCCTGGGACAGGGAACTTCTGTGTCCTTCATATATGTTTTCCTCTATGCGGTTTTCTTTCAATTAACAAAAATGATTTCCATTGATATAAACTTTGATATTATTTGATATGTTGATAAAGTATGTTAATTAATGATACTATTAGGAAAAACAATTAAAAACCAGTACCATTAAAAATAAGATTGTCCATGCCTGTTTGACTCTCTTTAGACACATTGTTTTCTTGTTTACATCTTTTGACAAACCTTTAAATAAAACAAAAAGATTTATTTATCACAAAACAATTATAGTATCGAATTGCTGATATATAAGATGTAGACTTTTTGTAATCTTCCAAAGAAACTTAATATTAGAAAGGGTTTAGTGTATTAGTAAGAAACTAACCAGGATCTTACCAATTTCATTAGTCCAACAGCTAACATGGTGGCTAAGGATCCGATAAGAGTGAAGGCGACATACTTCCAGGGGTTGTCACCGCCATCTGTAAGGCAAATTAAAATAGACTTTCGTACAAAAGATTTTTTTTTGCTTACGATGGATATAATGGAATAAGTATACAAGTTGAGATCAAATTAGAAAAACCGATTATACCAGTGAATCGGAAGGTCGAACCCAAAACCCATTCTGTAGTACTTCTCCAAGAAACCACTAGGCTATGAAGTTCGCTGAATTACATCAGGTAATCTTAACACTACAAAACTAATTAAATTTTCTATATAAAAGGCACTTTTATGGTACCAATAAGAAAAATCCGGATAGTTTAGAGTTATCGAACATTGCTGAGGATATGAGATCGTTAAATGATAAGTAATTTTTCTTACTAGTGGCTTGAAAATCCAACATCCAAACTTTATGTCATCAAGATTTAAGAGACATTCAAACTCGTTGTGACACGGTCATTCATTGTTCTGAGGGGGCAAGTTCCTATTCAGTTCACTCCGTACGTACCAAGCGGACACTCTTCAATTCGACTAAAATGTATCCTGTATAGGTTTTTAGTCAATAATAATGAAAAAATTACAAATACTAATTAACACTAACCGTTACACCACCCGTCAAATTTATCTTCATAAAAGTTAAGGCAGCATTCAAAAAATCGTTTAAATTCATCTTTGATGATATGAATAAAAGTATATGTTTTTAAACGTTTAAAAATGGTGTTTACTTATCTTACCTTTCTCCGCATGTGGAGTTAGGATTATCTTCAGAGAAACCCAATGAAACGATATGTGTTACTAACAGCAGAAATTCATTCATTACTACGTCTTTAATTTAAAACAAAACAATTTAATCTTTTTTAATCGCTATTTTCAATGATAGCGTAATCAAAACACAACCACATTCAACCTTAACATTTGTTTTCTTCCAGCCGGCCAAACATGAATGAAAAACAGAAAAGACCAATATGTATCTAAGTTGACTACTATCAAAACTACAATTTCCTAATGAACCAAGTACCATTTAATTACAAGTTAGAGGTATTACCTCTTGGTCATGTTTAAAATCATCACAGAACATCCCTTTTTTCATTTGACGAAGCTTTAATTAATTTGCTTCAAACAATTTTTAGAATAACTATATTTTTTATTAAAGGTATCATTAAAATTACTAAGTGCATTACTGTAGCTGTACAGGAAAATATTGGTTAACAGATTGAAGAGCTCAAGTTCCGTGCAAAATCCAATTTACAGTGAATAAAAAAGAATTGTTCACTTGATTTCTTCTATTAGCATTGCGTGAAAAAAACAACACTATTCTAAATACATTGAAGATGTCATTTTGCTTTTGCAACAAACAAATATATCTGCGTTGATTGAATCAAGGCATTGCGTTCATTCGATTATCTGATGTGTCGAACAGTTTATAACACGTAAACTGCACCAAGTTATGTTATATCAGTACTCGTATAACATGAAATAAATTCATTCCTTCAAAAGATTTAGTGCTTTCTTGAATCCAAACTTTTACAATGCTTTGGTATATATTTCACTCAATGTTAAGTATTTCATTTATTCTCACTTGTCGTTTGAGAGCCTTTACATCCATTTTTCCTGTCATAGAGACAGATGCATCACATTCAAGCAACGCGTACCAAGTGGGCCTCTTCAAATCGACTTTATCTTATAAATAATGGAACATGTACATTTTGAGTGTCAATCATTTATTACATTAGAAAAATAAAAAAAATATACACTTTGGAACACAAGATCAGTAAAAAAGGCTGGTCGGTCAAACAAATTACCTATTAGATCTATCTGTATTTTGAAAACAAATTATTTGTTTAGCTATGAAAGAATGATTTCTTATAACGTTATACAAACTCTTGACAGAAGACACCCATATTTTAATCCAAAACATTAATGTATCAAACTGAGACAATCTTCATGACATCATTTCTACATTTCGACGTGACCATGGTGATAACATACACGTACATTTTACATCCTTATTTTCAATATAATTTTTAATATATTTAACCTTAATTTTTAAACAGCTCTTTAATCTTTAACTTTGAGGGGTGAGAAATACACTTTCACCCATGTAGTCATTTGTATGTCTACAAAATATTTTTGACATTTACAACCATTTTAAAAGCGTTGTTTTTCTTATTTTGCTTCAGAATAGCTTTGTTGATATACATCAAAAACAATCAAATGCAGCGTGTTCTTATTTGTCTCCAGGGAAATCGTTTTCATTATTAATTTCACTAAAATGCACAATGCGCATCTTAACTCGAGTCCTTAAAATACAAGTGGGTTTATTTATTTTTGGTAAGTTCTCCGAAAGGAGGCCAAAAACTGAGATGTCGTTGATGGCGGGGACTAGTGTTCAGTGTTATAGCTTCCTCATAGATTTCTGAAAGTTGAATAGTGTTATTCCGGAAACGGCAATATTGGATGAATCTGTGATCCTTTACCTTAATGGATGGGTTGCATGGGTAAAACTTCAGATTAAACTTAGGAAAACTTTTTGAAAATAAAGTTCTATAGCAGTATTTTCTGTTGTATAAATTTAATAAAACACGTATACTTGCATAAGTGTATGATGGAAACGATACCTGCTGACATGCGTTATTTACATTTTTATAGTTTTGTAGGTTCCGATGTAAATCGAATGGTGATTTAAAAGGCATACTTTCTTCATTGAAAACATAACTATAGCATGTGTACTAGTCATGTTAACGAGACACTTGTTACAGTTGTGCGATGAATGGATGTTTTATAATACCTTAATACATGCAAACTGGATCATACTAAATGATAAATATGTTTAAAGTAAAACTAACATTAATTATTAAAATACCAATCAACATTATTTCATTTATTCAATAACATCACACTGATATTTAATTATTTTACATTTAAATTTACAATCAATTAATACGCCAATTTCTATGTCAATTCATCGCTGATATCTACAATTGTAAAGTTTTTGCTCATACGTTAAATGTTTTGGGGATTTTTGGCTGGGAAAGTGCAATTAAAAATATTTACCTTTCAGGTTATATTTCTCCTCCTATTTGCATTGAAAATCTGTGCCGTTAAATGTTCAAAAGCACACGTGAAATCTAATCACGGCGTATGAGCACATGTTAACAACATGCGTTTTGAAAAGAATTATTATTGTAAGATTAAATAAAACGTTCAAACTTGCATAAACAATTTGATATGTACCTTTAAAAAAATAACCGTTAAATCATTTCTATTTTATCGCAAACAAAGAGTTTTCCCGGCAAAGTTTTGGCACGATCTTTTTAGCCACGTAAGCGCACTAAATGAAAGGTTTTATGGCTGTTCCATCTATTATTCATCTATCTAATACATGCGTATTCAATGGCTTGAAAGCGACAATCAACATTATTTCATACAAATAAACATCGTAATTAATATGAATAAAAGCATTTGATGCTAACTTTTGGATATCGCCGGTTAAATAAGACACCAGCATGTGCAGACAAATTTTCATACCGGACGGTCTGGTGTGTTATAGGACCGACGATATCTAAAAATAAGTTTTCAATGTTTTTTAATCAATGCCCTTTTAAACACCGTCAAGTGAAAATGATTTCTTTGAAGAAGAAAAAAACACACGGTCTGCAATAACCTTGTTTTAAAACATAAACAAGCCAAGATTTCAGGGGTTTTTTTTAGGTACAATGATACTTATTCGATTTTGCTTTCAAGTGCCCTTGTTGTAATGTTTTCTTTGAAATGCGTTAAACATACTTAGCGTGTTAAATAACGTGTTCTGATGAATGAAATACCTAATTGCAATACAGCATAATTAGCACTCTCACCCATAGGTTACACTTGAATTTAGGTAGCGATAATTGTCACAAAATAACTTGAAAACTAATATGTAGGTCGTCGGTAATGTAAGAGGAATCGAGAATCATGACTTTATATAATCTTAAACAAGCAATAGACGATATTTTATTAAGGAATAAGGAATCATTCTTTGAGTATTATGAGGTGATAATATTGGTCGGGGCGTGGTCAAATCCAATAAAGTGCGAAGGTCTTTATGGCAGATTTGACCACGCTCCGACCAAAATTATTACCTAAAAATATTCAAAGAATGATTCCTTAATACTTATATTTATATTTCTTCCAATTTCTTCTCTTTAAAACAACTTTTAAAAACCACTTTTTTAAATGTAGCACATGCTATGTATCACTATGCAGCCAATACCGTTTCTCGGTTATGCTATAAGACATGCCAATTTTGTGTCGCTCATCTTTAATGAATTTTTGGGTCTATAGTCTTCAAAATTGATTCGTACAGTCAGTTAAAATTACAACATACACCATAGCATAGCATAGCATTGACATATCATAGCATAGCATCGGAATCTTAGACCATAGCATTGGAATCTCATACCATAGCATTGGAATCTCATACCATAGCATACAATCTCATAGATTCTCATTCGTCACATCATACCATAGCATACCATAGCATAGCATACAACATGATTTTAATTTGATTTTAAATGCTTTTATTTAAATGAAAATATGTTCAAATTGCAGATAAGTGGTAAACTTTGTTTTCTAATCATTTAACTAATGTTTGGAACTCTTCTTTGTATGGAGGTGCTATTGTTCAAATCTCAAAGCATACCATAGCATAGCATACTATATCATTAAGCCCTTCATTTCATGTTCTCATAGCATATGATTAAAATCTCAAAGCATTGCATTGAAACCTCATATCATATCATTTAAATCGCATACCTTAGCATAGCATAAAATTGTAAAAGATATGCATTAAATGACTGGACTGTAATGTTATCACAGACAAAGACAGTTAAAATTGTAAATATTTTAAAATTACCATGTGATGTTGATTGTCACTAAAATTCCACATTATAAGTATATTCTTACAGTAAGACTGAACTAAAACTTTTTTATAAGAAAAGGTTGCCATTCATATGCCAATTGTTATAAAAGTTCTTGCATTTCAGACAGAATCGATTTAGTTCACTCAATGCAATTCTCCGATATAGACATGTATGATTTATTTTGCAAGATTTAAAACAACAAATAACAACAATTAGCACAGCATCAAAAACTTGGTAAAAATGTTAATAAAACAATAAACTCTTTAACTGTTATTTTCAGATATTATGTATTTTAACATTATGATATTATAATTCAACAAATATGTCATGTCATGTTATTCAATGATTTATTGCAGAACATACTTTAAGAAATATAACACCATCTGCCATATCAAGGCCGCATTCAAAACAAAAAGATTACAGGTTGGTAGTATTTATCAGACGGTATGTTATGTCTGAAATATCATTTTCTGGCGTTTTTCTGTCCGCATTACTCTTCAAGTTTCCTTCATTCGCTCCCACAAGGTGTGAACCACACATCTCGGATAAATCTTTGTCTTTATCCTCGGGTGAAAAACCTTTGAAGTTCTTAGATAAAACAGGGTCTACGTCAGCTGGTTTCATTTGTGAAATTTCAATTTCTGTTGATGACAGCATTCCCTTCTTTATAACTTGTGTATATTCTTGGTTCGGAGAATTATCTTCCGGAGAATCGGTAAGAAAGGAAGACGGAATTAAATCTTTTTTTTGTGTTTTATCTGGTTGACTTTCACACTCAGCTTCTCTGCATGACTTGTGTATTATATCATTCCCTATCGAGGACTCATTTCTCTCGTTGCTTTTGATAATTGGATGAGATTTTTCATAAACATCATCTTCATTTCCATTATGTTCTTCATTTCCATCATTATCTTTTTTTACATCATCTTTATCTGCACATTCATCATCGTTTTTATCATCTTCTTTATTGACATTATTATGATCATTTTCATCATCCTTTATATTTACATCATCATCTTCTTTATTTTCGTCATCATATTCATTTTCATCATCATCTTCATTAATGCTCTCGGCGATTGGAATTTTATCTTGCGTTAAGTCAGAGGACCAGCTTGTTTTGGCCAAACTGTACGGCCGGGTATTGTCTTTCAATGGTTGTTCGATTATTGTGCCCTCTCTTTGACTTGTATTGTCTGCCATCATCACTTCCTCCTGTTCATCTTCAAGTACGTTAAGATTTCCTGTGACTTTGGACGTTTGAATGTACTCTTCAATTGTTTCACTTATCAGACTCTGTCGTATCGTTGCCTTCTCGGACAAACTTCTTGACAATTTTTTGGATGTTTCTTTGTTTCCCGGGACTTTGGATGTCGCTATCTGAATAGATTGGTATCCATCTAGAGTTCCTTTTGAAGAGGTAGTTAACATTGTATCGTCTAAAACTGGTCTCACATGGATAGAATTGTCAGGATATGTTCTGCGAAGAGACAAAACATTATACATCTCGTGCTTAAACAATTGTCCATATCCTTCATCTTCACTCTCTTCCTCATCAGAACTGTCATCTTCTTCATCTATTGATAAATCCAATAGAGCTAAGGACTTGGCGGCATCAGCTGGTGTTGTGTTACAGTTTTGACCTGGGTTATATTCGCCAGTATTGTCATAAATAGGAGACAGAGCAGAGCGTCTCAGATCGGTATAGTTGTTTTCATCAGCTTGATTATTGTGTTGCTCATTTTCCATCTCTTCGGTTGACTGTAAACTTCTTCTTGTTTCATATCTACGTTCTTCCTCTGGGTTTTCTTTCAAAATTAAGTTTATTTTTTATCATCGATGACTGTTAAGTTCATTAGTCAATTAGAAAGTAAGCATGCAAATCAAAATCCATAACTGCTCTTAAACGTATGTAACTGTACTTGCCTGTTTCATTCTCGTTTGATTCAAAAATTTCTCTCCAAAGAGTACATCTTTTAGGCAACCTTCAAACAAAACTTATTACATTATTTTTAATTTTAAATATTAGGCAATTTTGGAACTGATTAAATGTAAATGATTTATATTTACAAGGATTTAATCAACATCAATAGTCCAACAACAACCACGGTAGTAATCGATCCAATAAGTGTGAAGGCTACATACTTCCAGATGGTGTCACTGACATCTGCATTAGATTTTCCTAAAATGATAATTACCGTCTTTGTTTGTGCGTGTGTTATAAATAATCTTGTGAGCTTTTCATTCATAAAGAGATGACACAGTTTTACACTTATAGTTTCTGTTATTATATCTAACAAAAACATACATCCGTCAAATGTTTATCTTTAAATTATCTTTCAGTTTGACTCTATTGGTTACCATATATTTTCTTGTTTCGCTTTAAGCTGTTTGTATTCAAAAGGCCATCAATTTAGTGAATATATTTCTTTTATATACGATTTTTATTGATTACTATTTTAATCTTACTTTTTGTTTCAAAAGTCCTGCATCCATATTTAATGTCACATTGCTCCAGGAGACATTCACACTTGCTGAGGCAAAATCTCCCATAGTAATAATGGACACAGGTTTTAGAGCAGTTCAGTCCATGCGTTCCAAGCGGACACTCTGCAAATTACAATCAATTAAAAGGAATGTCTTTGATAGCTTTGAATCAGTGCGTTTCGTTTAGTAGCAGCTCGCTACTAAACAGCGCCGGCGCAAAGCGAGCTCTACCGGCAAGGCGTGTGACAATAGAAAATTCGGACTTGTTGCACATTCATTCAACGGATTTCTTTGGTGTCAGTAAATCGGACCAGTAATGCATTGTTTTAATCGTCCCAGTAGTTCCCTGTAATCATGCCAATTTTTATCACTTCACACTCTCACGAGAATCAGCAAGACAATAAAAACAATACTGTAACGATATACATACAATATACAGTCAATTTTGCCTCTAAAGTTCACCTCAGTACACTCTCAATCAAAAAATAATCGAGTGACGTCATAAAGGTTTACACATTGATCCGATAGATTTTTTTGGCGTCAGTAAATTTTGACCAACAATTCATAGTACCAATGGTTTCGAATCTCACATTATCGCGAGAATCAAAGTAAAACTTTTGAGAAGCATATAAGATGTATAATTTTAAGAACATCATGCTTTTTAAGTAAATAAAATGTATACTTCGCGTACTTTTATTTCTCAGGGAACACTACTGTAATGAAAAAACCCTGAGACTATCAAAAAACCCTGAGGAAACCCTGAGAGGCACTGAGAAAACCCTGAGAGACCCTGAGGTCGGCACTGAGGGTACTGAGGAAACCCTGAGTGGCCCTGAGGTTTGCACTGAGGGTACTGAGTAAACCCTGAGAGACCCTGAGGTCGGCACTGAGGGTACTGAGGAAACCCTGAGAGACCCTGAGGTCGGCACTGAGGGTACTGAGTAAACCCTGAGAGACCCTGAGGTCGGCACTGAGGGTACTGAGGAGACCCTGAGAGACCCTGAGGTCGGCACTGAGGGTACTGAGGAAGCCCTGAGAGACCCTGAGGTCACTTTTAATTAGTCTAATTAAATTAAAAGGTTCATTTTCATTTTATTAGATTTAAATAAAACTGTACTGGATCATGTGGATTTTAATCTCTTTTATAGAAAATATGGTACTCTACACAATATTATACAAAATCGCTTCATTATTATTTAAAGCCCGATAGTTGCCGGTGTACCAGTGCAGTGTATATTAAATACTAATGATAAAGAATTATTCAATGCACAACAAAACCCCCAAAAATTATACAAAAGATTATACTTCTGAAATTCTGGAATAGGTCGATATGCCTACTCTAACCTCGGGTTCGGGACCCTCCGCCGCCCAGGAGAAAAAAATATGTATGAGCCGTATTTCATGTTTTTGTATACATGTCCTATTCTCTTTGTCGATTTATAATTCCAGTCCCAATAAAGTAAAATTTCCCGTTTCAATCATTAATCATAGCACAATTAATCGCTAATTTCAAAATTGCCTATTTCACGTGCTCAAAACACAGTTGTTGATTATCCGAATTTCCTCTTCTCTTATAGATTGCATAGAATATAATTGTTAAAACAGAATTCCTGTCTCCATAAAGGATATATCAGGTGTATCTCACTTCATATTAATGAAGAAATCATTAAAGTTAAAAACATAAATCTAAAATTTTTGAGTCATGGTAAAACAAGTACCGTAAGTCTTTTAAACACATTTCCCGGTAATTGAACCACAGGCCTCTGCATTTCTATCAATAAGCCGTTAAATGTATGGAAAGAGACTTCACATACATTTACTTATTGATAGAAATTCAGAGGCCTGTGATTCAACTTATTTATGTGGATTATTTTTTTTTTAAATAATCACAAGGCTACATACACATATTTATTCCTTTAACGAAATTTTTTGTATTGCTATTTTATACTGTTTTCTGTGACAATTGTCAACAATAAATCCATAAAGTAAATGAATTGACCCCATGCGCGGATCTTGAAAGGAAAGTCGGGGAGGGGGGGGGGGTTTACCCATTCCAAAATAAAATTTCTTGAAATTTACATCATAGTATTAACAAAAATATGCCTCAGACTCCACCCCACAAACTTGAATAACAGTCGGAACCCCCCCCCCCCCCGGAAAAAAATTTCTGGATCTGCCCCTTCAGTCACTGTAGTAGAGCTCTTTTGCAGGATTGGCACAAAGTTTATTTACAGTAGAAAGACAATTACGATATTTTTTTCAAATATGTCTATTTGCCCTGCAAAAGAGCAGTACCGCAGTAACCGGGAAGAGGTATTTATATGCAATCAACTTACTTTGGATTTCGATCAAATGAATAACAAAAGCAACATCAGCAGTGTGTTCTATTGATTATATTCATACAACTTTTGGTAACAAACTTGCAAATGTTTATGCAATTGATATAAAACAATATATTAAATATAATTTTGTTTTGAATCATACTTCACACATACACACTCACGTCCTATATATTCAAATATATACCGGTACTTAAAAAGTAAATATATATATATATATATATGATATATAGGGAAAATCATAACATTTTCTCAAATACATGTACCAGTAATTGATAGGACTAATAAATAATAAAAAAAATGAGCTAAAACCAACAATGCATATGTGCACAGATAGATACATGTAACTACATGTACTTTGCTGAATTTTCTGATCTCTGTTCCTACTCTTCTTCTAACACCCACAAGGTTGTACTCTGAGTCCTAACATGAGCCAACGGTCTACTTAACGTGGAGATGTGACACAATCTCTGACATACAACCTTGTTTTCAAAATGGAAAAAACCCTTTTCTTTTTCAGCTAATGGAAATATATCCAATACAACCCATTTATGTATAATGTTGTTAACTTTATGACAAAGGAAAAGGACAATCTCCCCAAAAAGTGTTCCACTAGAGCAGGGAACTTTAACAACAGAATTCTGACGTCTTTTGCACCACTTCCCTACAAACTGATAGGAACGTCCATAATTGTCAACATGTTCACAACTTTTGGTATTTTCCACAACAGTCTCATCAAAGTTCAAAACGTTCATATTTAATACACTAGTGTAGAACACTGTCATATGCTGAATCATCTGAGGTGTTAACTGCCTTGAATTGGAGACGGGTATCTCTGGGGATGGCCTCTGCTCTTCATGCTGTGGCTCTTCAAGGATTTCCATCATCAGTTTTTCGGATAACTGCACAAGCTTGTTGTCACTGCTAAAAATTTTTGATGGCTTGAATTGCTGACTTAAAACCATATGGACACACCAGTCATAAATCTGAAATCATAGAAAAAAAATTTATCTGACATTAAAAATATATATTTGACAATGTGTACTTAGATATTCTGAAGCAGAGAGAGAGAGAGAGAGAGAGAGAGAGAGAGAGAGAGAGAGAGAGAGAGAGAGGGAGGGTGGATATATATATATATATGACTGCAAAAGTTGTATTGAATTATCTGTCAAAAATCATTTATATAAAAACTCATTTTATATCTATTGTCACATTTATAAGTTTTATAGAAACACATATATATCCACTATCTCAAATCAAGAATTTTCTTAAAATTGAAATGACTTACCACATAGGTTTCCATGACAGTTGATTCCTCTACCCCTTTACGCAAACACTGTCGGCTAATCCACCCATTGGCTCTTTCGTATGGGAATAACCATCTTCCATACACTGGACCGAATTCTTCTAAACCATCCACAATGTGGTGAATCAAGTGTGTTGTTAGGTTCTGGGAGTAAAAATAAATTCAAAATGTAAATTTAATAAATTAATCAAGTTAAAAAATCATTTTTTTTATCAGTTTTTATTGTTAAAATACTGAACTGAATTTACTGACTTTGGCTGAACTCTTTAATATCTGATCACAATGTTGGAACTTTTGTCATTTTGCATGACACAGTAAACTGAACTTTATTCTCTGATATTCATTTTTTTTTTCTTCTGTAAATGTCAATTTTGAATTCCTGACAAGAGTTACAACATTCCTACAGTGGGCTATGGTGCAACTTTCCAAACTTGCAACAATTTATCGCTATCTTGATGATTTTGATTTGCTAGGAGGGATAGTGAATCTTACAAGGACATATCATCTCAGATCATAGCTTTTCAAAGCATTTCTTATGCAACAAAATAGGTGTTTCAATTGAAGAAGTTTAAAACTTGGATAACAGAGAAAACATAAGGCATTAAAAACCTAATTTAATTATAAGAGTTATGTGCTGTTTATTGAATGTAAGACAATTACCTGCAGAGATAGTGGGAAGTCCCGCTCTAACAAGCACAAGGCATAGTGAACATCATTCTGCAGCTCTTCAATGTCTGCTTGTTGGATGGCTGGAGAAATTACTCTCTTCAATGTATTGAGCAGGAAAAAGAGAGTTTCTTCCTGTTTCTGTGGTAAGAGTCCTCTGAGACACCACTGGAGACCACCAGTTATTACAAACTATTAAAGAAGGATAACTTTAATTTAAATGATTATACAAACAATAAAGCCAAATAGTAATTATAGAAGTATGATTGACACAATTTGACATTCTCTTTTTAGTCCATCCATAACCAACACAAATTAAACAATTTTGAATTTTGATTGACCTATACTACATCAAATAAGTATTTTAAAGTTATGATGAGACTAATATAAACCAAACTCATACATTAAAAAATATATTAAGCATTTTAAGCGTTTCCTCACCTATTATTTATAATACTTTAACATGTTTTATTAGTACAATTAGAGGTTGACAGAACAATTGCTGAAGTCTATGTTGAATATTTAAATTAAATATAAACATAGACTTACAACATCTACATGTAGCTACATGTATATACATATAAGTTGTGAATAAATGATTAAATGAATGAATAATTTGAATGAACATGATGAAATCATATGGTAATTTAAAAACTATTTTCACATTATTATTGATAATTATCACATGTATCATGATCATGCATTTTTAGGATTACCGTAATTATCTCAGCATAATTTTGAAACATTTACAGCATGTCCAGAAATAAGTTCCTCTTCAAACAGTAATTAACATTTATTCTTACACAGAGTAGGAAATTAAAAGCTATACAAAAATTACGCTCACAATTCATCTCACAAATTTTTCTTTTAGTATTACAAATTTTGCATTTGAAACTCCTTAAGTTTTTTGAAATTATGAACTTACTAAATGAACCTTTTTAGAAATAAGTTCAAGCTTGTTTCATCTACCTAAAATAAGTTTGGTTATACATGTATGAGCATTTTGTTAGACTGATTCAACCCAACAACCCTCAGTTCTATTCTGAATACAAACTTTAATTGTCTTCTTTCATATGAATTGACAATTATGTGTAATATATCTAGGACAACATTGATTTTGAAAAGAATAATTAGCCATATCTAAACATGCTAAATCAAATTTGTAAATCATATTATTTACCTGCAACTTGGAATTCATAGTCCTTAAAGTCCAGGGCTTTGAGAAATGTGGTCCAGGGGTAATGTCATTTGTCTGACCATAAATTATTTCACTTGCTCTTTTGTCTGCTTCTTTCACAGCATCTTTTGAGAGTGCCCATGGAACATGAAATTTCACTTCTTTGGCAGAAGTTTTGGCAGAATCTGTAGTGGCTGTAGTTTTTCGCTTCTTTATAGGCCGGTTTTCTAGGTCATTTTCTTCCTTCCAGTCATCTTCAAATCGCCCAAATGACAATTCACAGTTTTTAACTTTCTGGTTGCTTAATTTTCCTGTCAGCATTTCAAACACATGATTGATGAAATCTGCAAATGTGTGCATTCCATCAGGCTGCATCTGTTTTATCCTGTTGTGGTAAGGCAGTCTTAAGAATGTGTACTTTCCTTTTAGGCCAGTTTCCTTTTGAAATTTGGTTTTCTGGGATTTGTTTGGTTTTGATTCATACTGCTCACGGAGTGAAAGTTCCTCTTCATTGGAGTAGACAGCAGGCTTTTCTTGATTGTCTGGTCCATCTTCTCCAAATCCCCCTTCACACCGCAATGGATGGTTGGAATCTAAAAATCTCCGGTTTGATAGATGGATGGTCTTATTTAAATGTTTGCACCGGTGTCCTACTTCTCGGCAGTATGGACAGGATCTTAGGGCACCATGTCCAGAAAGATTAAAAACTTTGGAAAATGCAGGGATGTCGCACAAAAATTGAAGCAATGCCACTTTCACAGTAACTGGTGCTGCTGCATAGGAGCTGAACACTGGAAATTCGGTTAATTGAATTATTTCATCTGTAACCAATTCTAAATACGGTTCTAAGGATTTTGGTTCACTCCCCTTTAGTCCACTTGGAATGATTCCAACCAACAGCATTGGTCCCAAAAGTTGACGCAGTTCAAATGGCAAATTTATCCATGTAAGAATGATAGGCCACATTGACTTCTGACTAGTCATATGTTTGTTTGGATTAACTCCATCTGTAAATAACGACAGTGGAATGGTGTGACTTTCCTTCATTCCATGAAACACTCCACCTTCTTCAAACCATGATTGGTAAACCTTGCCATCAGTGAAATCCCGCAAAGTCCCATTAACAGTAACCTTTTTGGCATACAATAGTTTACACAAATTTGGAGTTCCAAACCAACGACTCAGTCTTGGTCCTATGGGCATATATGTAAACTTTTTCTGTGCAAGTCCATTCTTCTGTCTAGGCTCATGGCAAATGGGACACTCCTTTAAACCAGCATACTTTTTCCCTTCAGAGTCTCGGTATAAAATGCAGTCATTTAGGCAAGCATCAAACTTCTCAAGGGGCATAAGAAGCGGCGACACTAAACTCCTGGCTTCTCTAAAAGACTTTGGCAAGAGGTTGGGTTGTGGAAGAGAGGACTTCTCACAAGCAAGAGAGTCTGTTACTGCTGACTTGGACATGCCATGGTTCATACTAAATATGTACATATGCTTAGTGACAGCATCTAGCAGTGTTGTCTGTGATCCAGAGAACAGGGGCTCATTATATCGCGAGTCCTTCAAAACATCTTCCTTGAATGGGAATTTCGGAATTGTTGGGATGGTGAAAAATTTCAAGTGCTCTTTCTCGTGGCGATGAAATGTTGCTACTGACACCCATTTCCCATCACACCGTGCACAAAGGCAAAACTTCTGTTGCTCTGCAATAATAAAAACACATGCATAAGAAAATAAGTATATAAAATAACTGTTTGGAATGGAGAACAAAAAATCATATAATTATAAACTTTATACAGATATAAATAGATTATCACACAAAAAATGTCATAGTTTAACATGTTTCTTATCAATAATAAAACAATTGCATGTAATATAACTAAAATATTCACGTGGAATATTCAATAAAGCATCTACATAAATACCATTTCCTCCTATGGGGGAGGTCACAGTAATGATATATATTTCTGACTCTATAGGTGCCTCTCGAAGGTATGATTTAGAACCCAACAGTACAGACATTTTATGGATTGAAATACCACATGCTATTGAGAATCTTCTTTTATGCTGTGCATACCACCCACCAAATTCTAGTAGTACTTTTTGGCAAAAAATTTCATGGTCCATTGAAAAAGCTTATGATATCTCTTTTAATATCATAGTTCTTGGCAATTTGTCAGAATGTCAATTTCCTCAACCTTATTTCAATACATGAGCTCCATACAATTATGAACTCAAACAACTTAACAAATACAATACATACACCTATACAAGGATCACTGAGCATACATGCACTTTAATAGATCCTATTCATGCAAGCAAAAACATCCAAATCCACGATTCAGGCACTATTAGTCATACACTCAGTGATCACAAAGCAACTTGTATATACATACATCAGAATTCAAATGTAAATACTTAATTCATACAAAAGAAAAATTTAGGACTAACAAATGCAAAATGTTTATCAGAACAATCTGTTACTATTAGACCATAGATAAACCCTGGATGGATTCATTCTTACGCCAAAAAATATACATATCCGAAATAGGTTGAGAAAAAAGATTTAGAAATCCTGCAAGGATTCAGATTGGTATTTGTACCGAAAATTTAGAAATGATCTAATTTTTCAAGCCTTGTCATTCAACAACATAAAGTTTTAGACATTTTATCTGTAATAACTGTTAATAAAGCAGTAGGTCCTAAAGTATAAGCCACAAAATGCTTAAATCCTGCAAAGAAAGTATTACATTCTGTCTACTATTCAACAAATCACTATCATAGATCTAAGACTTTTCCTGACTGCTGGAATTTGACACATGTAATTCCATTGTTTAGAAAGACGATTCATCTATCACATCAAACTACAGACCAGTGTCATTGTTGAGTTGTATTAGTAAAATTTTTGACAGGATCTTGTTTAAACATTTATTCAATTTTTTGTACTCCAACTACTTATTTTATAAATATCAGGCTGGTTTTTTGCCTAGACATTCAACTGTTAAGTTGGTCTAATCACATAGACATTATTGTTAAAAAAAACTTACAAAAAACTTGGTCTTCTTACTTAAATTTACTGTATCTAGAGATATTTTAGCAAATGTATGTATCATTTATAAGACCACAACTATGCTGTTGTAGTTTGGTCTAGACTTACCCAGGTCTTACAGTCGTAGCTTCAAGAAATTCTCTATATTTGGAAACAGGATGGGAACTATTTATAATGATTGAGACAAGACCGCTTTAAATTATCTACTAATCTATGTTCAAAATCATTTAATGTATAATAATCCTGTCCCCTCTTATACAAAAGATATAACTCCTGGAATTAGAAATGTCACTTCTCACTATAATACTAGAAACTCCTAAAACTCTTCTTTGCCAAGATGTAGATTAGAAGTTTAACAAGTTGTTGTTTTTTTTTTTTCGACACTATTTTAAGTGGAATAGTCTGAGTATTAATACAAGGGAAGCTACTTCATTAAGTATTTCTAAGAAAACACTACAGAGCGATTTTACAAAGCCTCCAAAGTATTTCTCCTTTGGTAAAGGTTTTTAAATATCATTCATGCAAAGTTACCTAAGGCCTTGTTGTATTCTTAATTATGATCTTTACCGATTTAATATGATAGCAAATCCAATGTTTTCATGTGGAAGTTTAGAAGAAGCACATCACTTGTTCTTCGTGTGTAAAAAATATTCATTATAAATTAAGACAATCATTTATCATGTTTATGTATAATCTTTTATCTTTAATTTCTTTAATATATTTATGTACATTTGATACTTCAGGGTGATAAAACTTTGTCTAATGATGAAAATGTAAAAATATTTAATTAAAGAAGTACATGTAACATTCATGCAGAAGTGTGGAAGATTTAACTACAAATTATTTAAATTTCTCTGCATGATTTTCTTATCCAGCCTAATTCTAATTCAAGAATTGCACAGTATTACAGCTGCATTTAAAACTAGTAATTTATTTCCATTTCATTTAGTGCACTATAACTGTTATAAATGTTAACTGGCACTGTATGGCATTGTAATATATTATGAATAACAAGGAGAAGTTTATCTTAGTTTTTAGAACTTGTTTCCAATCCTTTCAGCTTTAATTAGCCAATAAAATATGTTAAACTCACCATTTCTTTCCATTATTTCCATGGATATTGGGCATAGAATTCCAACAACAATGACAAGAATGCATAGCATTTCCGTTCAGATATTATTTAGCCCATCTTAACTCTAGAAATCCTATTCCTGTATTGAAATACATGTACAGTACTATTAATCTGTGTGTATAATAAATTTCATCTACACTCCTGTTTTCTCAGAAGTTCAGCTACTGAAATATGCAATTAACAAGCCAGATCAGGGTAAAGAGCACAAAGGTCTTTGATCAGAAAGTGAATAATACACAAGCTGACTCAATCAAAGACCTACACTGAAGCTTCAGATCGTGGTATACACAAAACAAAATATCCTTTGTATATTTCAGATCTGCTCTACTTTCAAGTCATATCTTAGGTTATACTAATTGTTATTTCAAAATCAGTCAAAATTCATAAACTTATATATTCTTGATGTTAATGTTATTAATACAACAGTTATAAGTACTATCACCATTTACATCTGTAAGACACTATACAATATTGAACAAAGGATAACAAATTATTACATACATGCATTTTATGATTTTAATAATTTTTTTAAAATAAATATTAAATAGATTGATTAAGAGTCATTAAGCACTGAACTAATTTTTTTATTGTCTTTTAAAAACTTATATCAGGTAAGGTTATAATTAGGTTTTAGCTTACATTGTTATCAAACATGACTTTCATCATTTATTTAATATCAACAAATTTTAGTAGTTATATAAGCATCTTAACAACTTAATTATCCTTAATCACAACAAATTATACCCCATTTTGACCAGGGCTTAATTGCTGTAAAAACAAAACCATGCACTCATATTTTAACTAGTATACTGTACAGTGAAACTAGGGGGCTCTATGGTCATTATACAGGTGTCAATTGGGGTGAAAATTAAAGTGTGTGTCACAAAAAAACTAACCACCGCCACATCTACAACACAAATCATCAACACTACCATTGTATGCTTCACGATGTCCTCTTGCAACTTTAACAACCTTTCGTTCAGTACCGACTCCGATTATAATTACCAGTATCTTGGACCACACAATTCTAATGTGCAAAGTGTTCCTATTCAGCAAAGCAGTCAGCCAATGCAGAAATGTACTTTCCAGTGTGTATGTTGTGCCCGTTTAAGTTTGGGAAGCGTTTGTTCTTGTAATCTACCAAAATCAAATGCATCTACTCAGACCAACAACTTCGAGTTTCCTCAAGAAACCCTCATGGCCAACAACATGTGGATAAAAGGCACCTTTGAACATGGAATAGTCCAGGTATTTAAACCAATGTCACAACTAATATTTCATAAATTTTGAAGTTTATATGCTTAAGATTTTATTTACAAACTTGAAGTATTAATCATGAGGCTTATATTTAATTGATTATTCTAAATCATGAATTTTGAGTTTATCTATAATTTCCATGTAGTTCTACATGTATCATTATTTCGAGCTAAAAAATGAAATAAATCAAACACAATTGACACATTTACTTTACATTGATTCATTATATTTATCACCATAAATTTTCAAAAGTAATTGCATAAAAAAAAAAATCCCTTATTATTTGAAAGTTTATCTGCATGCATAATGCTTACTTGCTAATTAGATCCAATCCATAATCAAAATTTATGTAATGAATAAAGCAACAAAATCATTTCTTTTTTAGAAACTGATCCTTGCAACCACTGAAAAGCACATGCCATCCTCAGGAAAATACACCTCGCCATTTTCGGTAGTGTTCAATGAAGTCAAGACTGTGCTTGAGCTTAAGTTCCCAAATTACCCCATTGACAACACGAAATTAAAGAAGAGGATCCAAAAGGCAGTACAATGGAAAAAGTACTATGAAAAGAAAAGGTAATTTGAATTAAAACTCTTTCCTTTCTGATTATTATATGACTGATTGCAGTTTCAAAATGAACACATGATTTCAAATTGATTTTTTTCAATTTTATATTAATTGGTAAATGTAATCTTATCTTTTTATTTAGATGACATGATTGTAAATTTAAAAATAATATTAATAAATGATTGATATTTTAAAAAAAAATTTGGATGTAAAACATATTGAAAAAATGGTATGTTGTAATGCATTATATTTTAAATTGTTACAGAGAAGAGGCTAAAAAGAGCAAAGAATCAGCATGGAAATTCCTTACACGGAAAAGAAAACCCCTGCACTCAATGAAGGAAAACCAGCTTCTTCTTGAAGACACAGAAGAAATGTAAGTAGCAATAATTTTTCAAATAAGGAATAAATTAAACAATTTTTATAATGAGTATTCTGGATCGGAAGTATAAGTTATATTATGTATATGAGGCTACAAAATAATGAAAATGTAAATTCCATCATTCTCATATAAAAAACATATGCAGGCTGGGGAAAAGCTCAATATTTAATCATTACATATTAAATCTTGGATATATTTAAAAATTATCAATTCTTTCAGTTAATGTTTTTATGGAAATATTAAAATATTGCATAATTCTATTTTTTTTTTATTTAAAGTAAAGTGATTGTAAATCCAAATATTGCAACAAGTCACGGGTACTGTGTTATATTTATTTTTGTTGTGAAGAGACACAAAACCTGTATTGCCTAGCCCTATCTTTCATAACAAAATATTACCATCAAATACATATGCCAATATATTGAAAATTGCTATCAAAGATGAACATGATTAATTTATAATAACCAGAACATATTTTATGGATTTGTTTGCTAACTGTTGCTTCTCCTCATACTTGATGTATTTCATGTAACTTTAAGGACATCTCATCTGATACTCATCAGATTTATCAGTTTCATGTAATAATATATATATATTTTTTTTTTTTTTTACAGAGGAGTAGACAACAGGGGGTTCCAGCCCGATAGTGATTCGGATTCGGACGTCCCGCTGGCTGAACTTACAAAGAGGAAGAAGCCGAACAACCAGTGATCTGTGCACATGAACACGACAACAATAAATTAATAAACTGACCGTGTTGACCTGTTGACATCACACATACATGTAACGTTAACTTTGCCATGATTTGGTGAAAAAATGTTATCATGCAATCCTTTTATTGTGTTACAGCAATGTATATTATGATTTTGCAATATAAATGACTCTTACCTTTCCACTGTGTTCTTCTTCATATAATCCTGATCAGAACTTGTGAACAAGACTATTAAACTTACAAGCCGACATCAAGAATGTAATTCCAGTGACGTATTTCGAACGGTACGAGATGGATGGACTAAATACACAAAAATCTCGCAACATGGATGAAGCTAAAAACCGAAAATGATAAGATTATGATTAAACTACTTGATAATTGATATATAGGTATTAAAACATTTATTAAAATGTTTAAAGTTAGGGATAGAAGCAAATGCCCATACATTAAAAAACTCTTTCCCTCTTTATTTTATTATGAAAATCTAATGTGATGAAGGTTTTATGGTGAAATGCCAATGTACCATGTATATCGCAGATATAGTAAAACATGGGTACGCATTCCAATGCACGTACGTTGCATCGTTTTTGAAAGGGGCAGACTGATTCAAAAAATCTTAACTAAAAGAATAATACATACTTGAAACTATGAAAATCCTAATATCTGGTTGGGGGGGGGGGGGGGGTAGCGTACTGCTTTCACTTTTTAATTCGTGATTTAAGAAAAATGTTTGCTACGGGAAAAAGCCTACCCCTCCCCAATCATACTACCTCATTTATTGAATCTTAACACCTTTCACAAAGATATATAGCGTATAAGCATGTTGATTTAAAGTATTACACAATGAACATGTATGTAAGAGTCAAGAAGATTTGAAAACCCACAACAAAGAATTACATTGTACAGTTCAGAAACAAACCTAATTTCTACCGACTAAACAAAAATATTTTTTTAATTTGTTTTCTTTTTTTCTTTTTATCAAATTTAAGAAATGCAAGCGATTACGCTTATCAATATTCTATTAGTCACGATACATGCACGTGTAGCTGCAGGTCTGAAGCTCCTGGTCTGTGAAAAATCAGATGGATCACAGGTCATTCATCATATTTTATTTAGACCGGGAGCTATAGATCTGCGTGCAGCTGTAATTATGGGAGCAAATTTACATACAAGTTACATGACAATGCACATACATGTTAAATTAATACATACGTGTATAATCTAATTATGTACAGTGCAGCTTTTATAATATTGTGTTTTTTTTTTCTAATTTTATAAATTGATGTAAGATAGTATAACACTGCTTGATCAAATATTGCATTAAATAAGTTTTCTCCGGTGACCGTCTGTATTAAGGGTAACTGCACTTTTAAAGTATTTTTGAAAATATATAATTATATACATGTAATTAATGTACTTCCAATTTGACTGCGTTTTATGAATTGTTATTTAATCTAATGCCTTGTCAGTTAATTGTGTACCAATGTCATCCAGTTTTGTTTGAACCGATCAACCAGAATCAGGTATATACAATCAACAATGTTAAGTCACAAACAGATAATTGAGACCACTGATTAACGGTGTGTACATGCTCATAATGGACTCCAGTGTTATTTAGCAATACGCAGAGAAGTCTTCGCACGGCGTGCGACAGTAATTTATACGGACGACTGATTTTGGATAAGTAAGAATGATATGTATACACAGAGAAAATTTGTACCGGTGGCATTTTCTCTCTCTCTCTCTCTCTCTCTCTCTCTCTCTCTCTCTCTCTCTCTCTCTCTCTCTCTCTCTCTCTAACGAATGAATTTCTATTATATGAGTGTTTCCTGGCGACATTAAACATGTTAAAAATAGTTCCCCAGTATATTGGACATTATATTATTGATATTAGACGTCGTAGCCACACAGGTTGAAATCGTAATTAAAGCTACTTTTTTGATTTTCAGCTTACAATGTGTATTATGCAGATTTCGTAAAAAATATGTATTTTTATATACTATTTTATCCTTAGATTTAAATCACGGTCTATATATTTCATTGATATGCATACATGTATATAAACGCACACACACGTGTTTAACATAATTATCATATTTTGTTCCTTTGAAATTAACAAATTAGCAAAAGTTGATGAATGTGAATATATATGAATTAACAAATAAACGTCAGCAAAAAATATATATTCTAATATTTTGTATGAAAGTACATGAATAAAGTGACCTCAGGGTCTCTCAGGGTCTCCTCAGTACCCTCAGTGCCGACCTCAGGGTCTCTCAGGGTTTACTCAGTACCCTCAGTGCCGACCTCAGGGTCTCTCAGGGTTTACTCAGTACCCTCAGTGCAAACCTCAGGGCCACTCAGGGTTTCCTCAGTACCCTCAGTGCCGACCTCAGGGTCTCTCAGGGTTTTCTCAGTGCCTCTCAGGGTTTCCTCAGGGTTTTTTGATAGTCTCAGGGTTTTTTCATTACAGTAGTGGAAGTTTTAAAGAGTCAGACGACACTTAACCAACGTGAACTTTGACGTCACAATAAGGGGAAATTACTCTAACTGAAGTTATTGTAAATCTGCTGAAATTACCAAAATCCTCTCAAAAGCTTGCAAAGCTAAAGAATGAGGACATTTCTTCAGATATAGAAAACACTTGTAACTTGCTCTCATTTGGATGAATGCTCACCTTTATTTTAATCACTATAATAACGGTAATTTCCAGGAACGTACACGTAGCATCGTTTTTTTATAAAGGGGGTGGGTGGATGGATGGCAGCCTCATCCAAAAAATCTTTACAAGCAGAAAGAAAAATATATGGTGGCATATTTCTGCCACTTGTGTACAAGTTATTTTTCTATTAATTATGTCGACAAGCAAGATAAATATGTTGACATGCAAGATAGTTATGTCAACATGCAACATAACTATGTTGATATGCAAGAAAACTGCAATCAAATAAGAATTATATAAAATCTCAAAAAATCTCAAATATCACCAACATGTGACATCCAAGATGCTAAATGCTACCTATTTATCATCTTCCCAAGTCAAGGGTTTCTGATCCGCACTGCTTCTCACTAACCCTTGACCGAACAGGCTAAACAAACGTGGGTTCACAACTGCGCCATCTATTGAGTGTACATATTTTCGAACTTTCGTGACCTCTCCTTCTGACCAATCAGAAAACGTGTCTTAAATAGAATACTTTAAGCAATATGGCTGCCCCCATTGAAAAGTTGTTCGAGGAGATCGACGAGAAATTCAACGTTACGTTAAAGCAGAAGCAAAGAAAAGCCATAACTGCATTATTTAACGGAAAAGATGTGTTCGTGGGAACAAAAACCGGCAGCGGTAAGTCGATGACTTACGAGTGTGCCCCAATATTATTTAAAAATGGCACAACACTGATCATTGCCCCGTTAACTTCAATAATGAAGGAGCAAGTTTCACGTCTGAAAGAATTAGGTTTCAAGGCAATATACATCGGCACTGAAGCAGATGACATTCAAGGAATTAAAAGTGGCCAATATCACTTTGTTTTTGGTAGCCCAGAACTTCTTGTTGGGAACGAGAAATGGCAAGACGTCATCAAAAGTCAGTCCTTCCAAAACAGCCATCGATTAACTGTTATTGACGAAGCCCATACAGTTGTACAATGGTAACTTTATTAATTCCTTACAAACGAAAGCATTTTTACACTTATTTACATGGTAGTTTTTTTGTTTGTTTTTTTTTTGGGGGGGGGTAGAATTTTGCGTTTATGAGCTACATATATATGTAAATAGCATAATCATGTACACACGTGGTTATTTATAAACTACACTATTTGCATTGTTTTTCAGGGGATATGATTCTGCACAAGGAAACTCTTTCAGAGAGTGGTTTGCTCATATTGGAGAACTTAGATCATTAAGTTTAAATGTTCCAGTGCTGGCCCTGACAGCAACAGCAAGTCCAGCAAACAGAAAAAAGATCATGAAAAGTCTCTGCTTTAAATCGGACAATGTTGTGATTTTGGACAACCCTGACCGTGAAAACATAAAAATTTCTGTTATCCAAATACCAAACAATGTAGATGATGAGAAACTTTTCCACTGGATGATCAAAGGAATTATGGAGAAACTTAATGGTTTTGAAAGACATTTAATTTTTTGTGCTTCAATTAAGGATTGTTCTCGGTTATATTGTATGTTTTCTAGGCTCCTCGGTAATACATGTACAGAGTTTGTAAATATGTACCATAGCAAGACACCAGATTATGTTAAAGAAAAAATTCGCACTGATATGGGGAGTGAATCGGGAAAAATTCGTGTGTTAATTTGTACTAATGCTGCTGGTATGGGTGTCAATTTTAAGAATTTAAACAATGTTATCCATTATGGGGTACCACATGATTTAGATACTTTTGTACAACAAATGGGGCGCGCTGGCAGAGATGGGTCATTTTCTGAAGAGATTCTTTTGGTAAAGAAAAACAAAAAACTTTTTAAAAAAATTGATCAAGAAATTGTGAGACTTGTTTCCTCAGAAAATGAGTGTCGCAGACAAATAATCTCCTCAGCCTATCTTACTACATCTGATGCAGGTGATAACCATTTATGCTGTGATATATGTGCTAAAAACTGTAACTGTGGTGATCAACATGCAACACACCCATTATATGAGTGGAAGGACGTTTCTGTAGAAGAAGATCAACTTACAAGAGAAGTTACTGCTGAAGATAAGCTTATCTTACAAAGAAAATTAAGCACCTACAAAGAGCAATGTGTGTCCGACTCTTCCATTGTACTTTTACGGGATGACAATGTTTCTTTGATAGTTGAAAATGCAGATAAAATTTTCTCTGTAAATGATGTCATTAAATATGGTTCTATATGGACTTTCAGTAATGCAATGTCAATATTAGATATTATCAATGAACTTTTTGGTGATGATGAAATGTACAAATTGAGTAGTAGCGAAAGTGATGTTGAATAAATTATGTCTTTTATCTATTGCCGTTTTTTTAATAAATATTTAAGGGCCTTTATGAAACCTTCTCATCAAGAAGATAAAAAGTTATTTTACAAGATATTACCGGTATATGAACATGATGAAGGAAAAATACATGAATGATATTGCACTTGAATACCACTATGGCTTTTAATATGGCTGATTCCAAAGATTTATCTGCTAGTAATTGTTTACCGCGCCTAGATTAATACAACTTGTTGGTTTGAGAAAAAAAAATAACAAAAAATTTGCAATATCGGAATTCATATCAATTTTTTTTTAGCATTCTGAGCCTATTTAATATTCTGCAAATATTTTTCTCATTAATTTTCAAACATTAATTTCCTTACTATTTTCCCAAAAGTTAATCATTGAATTCGGAGAAACAATCAAATTATGATATCAGAGCATGTTATGCTCCTTCATGAAAAAAATATCAATAAAACTGGCTAAAATGTGCTTCATTATTTATTTGACGTTAATAAAGACCTGTTATATAGTGAGTGAATTATGAAACTTTGCATAGAAATAAATTCTGTCTATCATTAACAATAAATCAGAATGTCATCTATCAAATACCCATAATCATGATATTAAATATATCCAGTTACTTCATATCATTTCATATGATGAACGTTCCTTCTGCTTGGAAACCCAAGTGTGTAATTTAGGCAAATTCACCCTTTCTGAAGCATCCTGGTAATTTTTAAACGATTCAAATTCTCGACCAGGAATGTACGAAAAGATACTCCCCTTCGTTAGTTCGTTTACCATAACTTCTATGTCTGGTGACTTGTTTGTTTTAGTTCTACTTTTTCCCTTTGGTTTCTGCTTAAGTTCTCCTTGTAGGTTTTGTTTGATCTCGTCTTGAACCTGGGATGATAGAGCTGCTTTTACTGCACTTGCATATGTAAAATTTGATCCCTGTTCTCGTATTTTCTTCTTGACCAGCTGCACCATAAGTTCAACAAGGTTTTCGTTGGGTATATTTTTACCTACCCCCCCTGTAGTACTGGAAGCACAGTTCCACATGTATTCATACGCTTGCTTTGGTGAAAGAAGGGCTATAATATAAGCCACAAATCTCCATAACCACAATTTATATTTGGTATGTTTCCGAACATCTGCACAAAGGAATTCAAATTTGGCATTACGCACAATACGTTCTCCATCACACATAGAAAATGCATCGTACGTATCCCTGAGCAATAAAGCATTTTTCATGAAAGATGCTCGGTAGTTGGCAACTTTGTCTGTTTTACTTTTACAAGAAGAGTCGGGTGTTGGATCCTCATTATCTCTAAACACCCAGTTATGAATGTTTACCAAATGTCGTTTGAGGAATCCAAGAGTTTTGTATTGTTTTCCACAGGAGCAAACAAATTTTTGAAGGTCGTTGTCAAACATCAATTGTATTGAAAGACTCTGGGTGTCCATTTCTTTGGCTTCTTCACTCATTCTGGTTAAGTTTTTGTCTATGAAATGACGAGTTTTGAATTAGTTTGGTGACAAATACCTAGCAAACACATATGTTAAAATTGAAGTTAATAGGTCAATTCTTTTACAATTTAGATTGGTTTTACCTTTATTCAGTTTAACATGCTTTTCTAAAATTTCCTGGCCAAGTTTTAATAACCATTGGTACTGATCAGATTTCTCTTCTGTCATAAGTAAGGGGGTGGTCTCCATTTGATTGGCAAATCATCAAAGTGTTCCAGTTGCATAACTTCCATAGTAGCTCCAAGAATATATGCATCTAGACAGTCCATTACAAATGCATAATGCGCCCTGCAACAAATTTTTAAATCCGAACTTAAAGGCAGCCACCTGACAATATATATTATTTTCTTTTGCTTATGAATATGTGTGATAGTTTTGACAATTAAAAAACATATACCGAGGCATTCAAGGGCATTTACTCATTACCTGAATTTGTCTACAGCCCCATCGCCACCGCTGACATCTACTCTATGTATTATGTTCCTTAACTGGAATAGTGTTCCTTGTTCTACTGCAGACGAGACTTTATAATACTCTTGATAGATGAACTGTGAAATAAATAAAAAGGTATGAAATCGAACTTTGGAATTACTTTTAGGAACAATATGTGTTTTAACATAAAATATCACCATTATAATTCTTTCTCTGTTTTTTGTAAGATATAGTTTGTCCATAAAAATCATAAAATTAATTACTAAAATATTTGACATTCAACAAAATGAAATGGAAGAAACTGTTAATGATTAAATTCAAGTATTAGTAAAACAAAACTAAAAGCATTTCAACAAGACATTTACCAAGTCCTGTAATAATATCAAAGCCAACTTGCAAACATATAAACTTGTAAACATAACAGTATGCAAAGAATCATGTTTATATAACTTCCAATATGTAACCCCTTGTACATTTACATCATTATCAAATGTATTTTTGTATAGGTAGCAGATTTCTAATTTTATTAGCACAATGGAATTTTATCTGGGAAAGTGACTAAGCATATTTTTTTTCAATACGTAGTGCATGCCCAGCATATTTTAATTTAATGTTGTTCATACAAAAAAATTGTACTCCTGTTGGAAATTATATCAAGGAAAAATAACTATAAACTAACTTCAATGAACAGAACAGTTCCTCGGTACGTCATGCATGGATACCAATAAAAAATTCATCATTCGGTGGAGTCCTTCAGGCCTGTGTACAACACCCGCTAAGCAAACGAAGTCACTTTGTCCATTCATCATAGCCAACTGAGCAGAATACGCTCGCTCATTGGTGAGGACATCACCTCCAAAGACCTTTTTCTCAATAACTGTTGGTGGGTCATCCTCTGTATGAGCTATGTAATTTTCATGGATATGTTGCAGTATAGAGATCATTTCATCGGTTTTGTTTTCGCTTTTGTCAAGAAGGTCAACAATGAAGAATTTTGTTTTCTTAGATGTCTCTTCAATATGAGGGTGGTCAATATACTTTGGTAAGCATGCTTCATATGGCTTAAGGCAGTCTACATGCTTGGTAGCAACCCTTAGGATGTGGAATATCATATTCTTTTCTAATGCTTCACAATCAGGTACACTAGGAATGAATGCATGATTGGGTACAGCCATAATGTCTGAAATTGGTCTGTCATCGGGCAATGATGAAACTACACGCCGTTGCACTGCAACATTCAAAAACCAGTGCAAACTCTCTCTTTGTTTTTTTGTTGACATATTGGAAGGGGATTTCATGAGATCTATATTGTCCCCGATAATGTCATATGCAGGTATAATATTTTCTGCATTATCAATGCCCTTGTTTCTTTCAAGATATGCTGAGGCATATTCCAGAGTTTTCTTAGAAGAAGACTGCACAGTAGGACTTGTGGAAACACCATAACTTGCACATGAGAGTAGTGAAGGAAATGCAATGTTAGAAGTGCTATTACTAATATGAGGAAGGACATTACAGTGTAAGCTGGTTTTCTCACTGTCTGCAACACTAGTACACAGATTTTAGTCTATAGGTGAGGGTTCACTCTTGCATGATGTGTACATCTTATTGAGATACTTGTAACTTGAGCACATGTCAAAGTAGTTTAAATTTTCTGACATACCTGCTATACATGGTAAATCTGCTGTTCTGGTCACATCCACAGTATTACCAACTGTTAATTGTGGTTCTCTTTCAGCCTTCAGATTTGCCACCATAATTTTGGTCTTCTTGATTTGGTCTAACACCTGACTTTGTTGAATTTGTCCTTTCACATGCTGTTTGATCAATCTTTTTTGTCGGGATACCATTTCCGTATACTTTCTGGATACAGAATCTGGGCCAACTGACAGTCCCAAATGTGACAAGAGCTTTATTGTCTAAAAATAAGCAAACATATAATTTAAACACTTTACCGTAATACTTAAAAAGACACATAAGTGTACAATATGTACTAAAATATTTTTTGTTAAGATTCAAGATGGTAGATATTTATAGACAAGATTGATAAAAAATGTTAACTTTGTCAAATAATTAGAACTTGCTACTTTAAATACACAAAAAAATATGGACATGCTATTTAGAAATAATGTTACCTCATCAGTGGCTCCACCACGGTCTAAAATCTGTCCGACGACATGATGAAGTCTGGAAATTTTGTCGTTTCTGTACCGCAATATCAGGGAACTCAGGACACATAAAGCCACTTCATTATCAGTCCGTTTTACACAACTTTTCAAAATGTGTGTCAGTGTTGGTGCTCTGAGTTGTAGCTCAAATGCAATTTTTTGGAAATTTAGGGAAGTCAGATGATCTACTTCTGTATTTCTCATAATAGATGGGTCTTTAACCTTGCACATATTCATACATTCAGTATTTATAAGTTTCAAAATGTGCTTCACAATGTACTCTTGCATTTGTGGAACATCAAACAACTTCTTAGCTATCACTGATGGTTGTTGTCCTCTTACAATACCTACTAAGACAGCATGTAACCCTTTTTCCTTCACTATCCTTGTTCTTACTTTCTCAGTTGCTGAACGAACTTGAACCTGAAATTTAAAATACAGGCTTGATTGTCATAACATTTCAACAGTAAATTGATATACATATTATGATATAGTAGCAATGTAAAATGTCTCTTAAATAAAAATATAAAATGAGATTATGTGATAATTACATGTGTTCACAATTTCTTGCTCTCTAAAACCTAAGTAATTGACATCATAATTTAATACAAGTTTACAGCTTTATATTGACAATCAACCAAATGATTTCTCAAGTGCTACATGTTCTTCTTTTTTACAAAAGTTTTACCTTTGCTTTAAATGGTGACAAAACAGGACCTGGTATATTCAGTCTTCTTTTGGCTTTGGGAATCTCCAACGAAGTAGTCTTTGCTGGTGTTGTTTTAAGTAATTTAGTCTTCCTTGGAGTTGGTGTATGTTTGATAAGTCTCTTTCCAATAAATTTAGCTGGACTACATGTATATGGTTTCCTTTCACAAATAATATCATGTTGGGATTCAGATGATACTGCTGATGCAACAGGACTTGGTCTTCCACTTGGTGCAGATAATTGTGGCAATAAATGTAGACGAGCTGGTTTCTTAACATTCTTTCTCAATTCAGTAATTATAATTCTCTTTTCGGCTTTTAACTGATCAAGTCTATTGTTCAAGTCAAAATCAATCTTTGAAATCTTGTTAATCTTGTTGTAACATCGAAAACAAATACATGGCGAGAGTCCGTCAGAATTTTTAGGGACATACCCCAGGACTTCCACCAGCTGACCAAAAACTTTGAAGGCATCTGAGAAGATCAGTCTTCTTTGTTTTTTTGTTAAATATTCAGTGCAAATTCTGCACTTTTCTTGGTCTAACGACTCCATTCTAAACACAAAAATATAGATTTTACTAATTAAGAATTTTATAAAAATAAGGAAAGTAAGTTAGTCCTTTCATTATCCAGTAAGGCATTCATCAGTAATTCGTAAAAGTAATTGGTTGACATTGACAGCTGTTGACCAACAAAAATTTCTTCATGCTTCTAATAGTTCACTGGAAACATCTTATAACATAATTGTTATATTTTTTTTTACTTTCTGAACACACATTAAACAAAATGCCACGAAATTATTTTAACCCGAAATTCCTCTACAACCACGTAACGAAATGAAAGTTAAAATCATATATATTTACATTATAAATGGTTGCACCGTCGCAAATACATCAATAGATCCTTTTATCAAGAAAAACATTTCCCTTCCATCAAAATACGCTCAAATTCGTAGCCGTACTTACCATTTCAGTCAGCTGAAGTGATCACCATGATCACAGACTAGACCGCATGTTGTTGATTTTTCGCAGTTTCCGGTAAAATAAAACAACGTTTCTGATTGGGTCATGCAAGTCTGAATGAGACCAACCAGAAAGCTGGGTTTCCAACCCCGCATTTATATGCCTGTTCGGTCAAGGGTTAGTGAGAAGCAGTGCGGATCAGAAACCCTTGACTTGGGAAGATGCCTATTTATGTCGATATGCAACTTATTTATGTTAACCTGCAAAATAAATATGTTCACATGCAACATATTTATGTCGACATGCAACTTATTTATGTCAACATGCAACTTCTTTACGTCGACATGCAATTTATTTATGTCGACATACAACTTAGTTATGTTAAAATACAAGATAAATATGTTGACATGCAACATATCTATGTCGAAATGCAACTTAGTTATATGTTGACATACAACTTAAAAGTTGCATGTCAACATTTATCTTACATGTAAACATAACTAAGTTGCATGTTAACATATTTATCTCGCATGTCAACATAAGTAAGTTGCATGTTGACATAAATAAGTAGCATGTGAACATACATAAGTTGCATGTTGACATATTTTTCTTGCATGATAACATAAATAAGTTGCATGTCGACATAAATAAGTAGAATCTAGCATCTTGGATGTCACATGTGGGCGATATTTGAGATTTTTAATAATTCTTATTTGATTTCAATTTTCTTGCATGTCAGCATAGTTATGTTGCATGTTGACATAATTATCTTGCATGTCAACATATTTATCTTGCATGTCGTCATATTTTATAGAAAAATAACTTGCACACAAGGGGCAGAGATATGCCATCATAAAAATAGGACAATTCTCAAAATCATGCAAATTCTTATCCTTCAGCTCTTTAGCAGTTCATTGGTTTATTTTCACCTCCATTTATTACATGCTCCCAATCCCAAGGTGGGGGGGGGGGTTGCAACTCCATTGTCTCTTAATATGATAACCAAATATTTTTAAGCGTAAATAAAACAAAATTAATTTTTTTTTAATTGGAGAGAGCAACTCCATGATCAGTCGATTTTCTATGTGTAAATTGAAAAAAAAATTTAAAATTATTTTTTTTAACGGGGGGGGGGGCTCTATGATAAGTCAATTTTCATATGTAAGTTTAAGAAAAAATGTTTACTGCAAGAAAAGAAGATGAAATGACGTTACAATCACTGTAAAAGAGGAGATACAGTGCAATGAACATTTATATTAAAATCTTTATTATTCAACAACATTGCATCTGAGATTAAACTATTGTTCTACTTATAAACAAATAAATAACAAATCTTACAAACTATGAATGATGAAAATATACTGAAAAAATAGGAATATTTTATTTTGCAATCAAATTCATTTACCTTGTTAATTTTATTTTTATTGATTTATCATAATTCATTGTTTGATCACATGCTGCGCTCGCCCTAACGTCGCACCGTAAAACATATTAAAATGAAATAATAACTTATCTGTTAAATTAAGAAGGTTAGGTGGTCAGATATACATTACAATTTTTTTTTTTGGTATGATTTTGTCAGCAACAAACAACTGTTAAATATAGAAACTATATTTTAGTTTTATGATTTTAATATTTTCTATATCTTTATACAGATCTCTTTTTCTTAAGGCAATCAATACTGTTTAAAATGGTCATAACCATCCAGCCCTCTTATTTTAATTAATATTGATTAAATTAATAAGTTGAAATAACTTACCAACACACGATCCATTGGATTTCTCTTGGTAATAATTATTGCAGCATCTAGGCATAAGTTTCATTAATATAATATCATGTTCATGTTGAATCAAAGCACAACTTAACACTTAAATGGTTTCTTTTAATTGACCTTACCTGTCCCCACATGTTGCATTATTAGAATCTTTAGACAACACGTGAACACAAAGTTGTGCGAGTAACAATAGACATGTTTTCATTGTTTCACATTGGTATGCTATAAAATCGGTATAATAAGTTTCATACGGCAATCGCGTAAACAAGCAATACCATATTTGTGATAAATGCCTCCTTCCTGCTTTCACAGTCGTTGGTCAGTAGTGAAGCGATTTCAATTTCCCATTCCGTCAGACAGTACAATTAATAACCTTTTCTGGTTGTAAGAAATTCCGTATATTTCAAAGTCATTTTAAATCATAAAAACTCTGTTTTCTATAGACTATTATTTTGCTTTAACTTCCTTCAATTTTTAGCAGTATTAAAAAAATATGTTCGCTTTAACGCTGACCATTTTAAATGAGGAAATAATATGAATACTTGTACATGTATATACGGTAATATAATTAGAAGTTTATTTTAGTGACATGCTCACACGATCTCATACCACTACGCTATGTATTAACCAAACAACGTCTGTCCTATCACAACATTATCCCGCTTGTAACTCAATACATGAAAAAACAAAAAAGCACACCACACGGAGATAAAAGGTAAACCAATACCCATAATAAATTAATATAAAACAATTAGTTGTATACGTCTGTTTACATCAATTGTTTCCAGTTTAACAGGAACGAATTTGATAAATACTCATCAACATAGTACTTTAGTACAAGGCAATTATTTTGTGATTACAGTAATGAGTACCTGTGCATAATAAACGAACATAAATAGATGTTATCTGGAAAGGGTCATTTAAATCTAATATCCCTAATATATTCGCATTTTACCGTTTTAGTATTTCATTTCAATGAAAAATGACAATAACAAACTGTCAACCATCTCAAAAATCCATTAATCTATAAACAAGTGTTTTAAATTACTTTTTTCTGTATTTCCTACAAAAAAACTCGTTTCTTACACAAATTATCGGACAGAAGTACAAATTC
This sequence comes from Magallana ariakensis, assembly GCA_020458035.1. NCBI lineage: Eukaryota > Metazoa > Mollusca > Bivalvia > Ostreida > Ostreidae > Magallana > Magallana ariakensis. The sequence goes on along the minus strand of CM035814.1, from coordinate 68,593,777 downwards.
ATTTTTTTTTCAGATTTGCTATGATATCAACGGTTTCCAATCTCTATACGTAGTGATAAAACTGGGCCAATATTAAGCCATTTTTTAAACAACTTCATACTCCTTATCAAAGATTGCTTAAAGTTGTTTATATTCATTGTTTATGTTCTAAATTTATCTATTAAAAATAGACATTTTACTAAATGTTAGAATAAAGTGTGTTTTACTTGAATTATATTTATACCAATATAAGACAAGAAATCTAAATTACAGTCCATTATTCATTTTCTTGAATTTCATATTTTCTTCATTGCAGAACATTAATATTATTATTAACATTTTTATTGATTTCTGCATATTGAAATTTGAAAATAGTGTTTTTCTCTGGCTCTAATATACAGTGGTAACAACGTTATTGTTGACAAGCCAATGGTGTTAAATAGTTCGTATACCGTGGGTGATCGTTCGTGTAACGTGGAGTATCGTGCCTGTATCAGAAAAATTGGTTTTCGTTTTTTACCTTGCGTAATAGTGCAGTTTTTTCGTTTTGTAACTTTTTTTACGGAACGCCAGGATTTATTCTAAAACAACGACGAGTAGTATTTTTAAAACACCACAGCAATGTGAATTAGAAACTGTTTTATAAAAGAATATTGACATATGTTTACATTCATGAATCATGTCAGCGCTAATCTGTTTGAAATATTTTCCCTCTCATCCTTAAAATGTAAGTATTTTAACAATTCATTTAATCCTTTGATCGGTAGAGTTAGCTTTGCATTATTTTTAATCAGTCTATATTAAGCATCTATCGTATCTTGACATATAATTTAATCATATTACCAAGAAAGACATGTCGAGTGAAAGCGGCCAAGCTTACACTTTCCCCATTCAAAACTAAACAACTATTCCTATGTTTTCTTTCAATTAAAATACGATACGCTTACCTCTCTGTTACATTGTATAGACATTTACTAGAAATAAAAATTTATTTAGACGCTTTAAAATTTAGAATAAATAGAATTCAATCAATTATGCACCGTATATTATGGAAAATACGGGATGTGCAAATTATTTGGAACATGGTAACAAATTTACTTGTATCCCGCACAATTAAATCGTACGTAAGACGGTAAGGGAATCGGATTACATAAACATCAACTCGTATGTAAATGATTTCGTGATGTTTAAGCATTTATTTTTATTTATTTTTCGCTTAATTTTCTTTTAACTTATGATAGAAGTAAAAATTCGTTGTGGAGACAAAGCAATTTATTTGTGTATGGATCCTATCATATCGTTTACTCGTATAAAAAAACAGTGGATAGCTACTGGACATGCCGTTTTTCAATAAAACACAAACATGTTGTAATACAACTTAAAGCAATACATTTTTCTTAATTCTAATCTTTAACATTAATTTTGATTTTGCGTGTTAAATGTGTAGAATCGTTCGTTTGCGTGATTCATCGTTATCGTTGGTGTATTGTGAAAATTTAGTTAGTAAGTGATCGTCCGTGTATCCTTCGTTCGTTTTTCAGAATCGTGCGTGTCGTTTGTCAACAATGACGTTGCTACCACTGTATGATAATAAGATGACATGATTTCAAAATCTTGTAAAATGTCAACATTTACTGTGTCAATGATATTGGTTTTAATCTGTGGATAACTGTGTTGATTAAGTTTTTTAAAGACAACTTCTGCGTTCCTAAATGAGCCTATTCGTAGCCTAACGATACCTTCCTGGTTTCAATCCCCCCTAATACTCCACCCCACTCAAACACAACTCCACCAAGTCAGTACTAAATACCCTCGGTCAAAATATAGTTAACTATCAAATAGAAACATATCATGCTAAGAAATAATATTATAATATACATGTATGTAATAAATTTGCTTATTAAGCTGCTTCATCTTACTATGTATTTGTTTCCTTGTTAAGGTATCAATTCCTCAATGCTGTTGTATCAAGAGTTTCTTGAGAAATATATCATTGAAATCTGTATATGAAAAATACAAAGATAGTGTGAGGATCAGTACTCATCCCTCCCTCTGAGTTATGGCCATTTTAATTTGACCTTTGTGAACCTAAAATGCAATTTCAGCCTGATTAGGATTTGTTGTCAGTATTTTTGAGTACGCAAAAATATTGTGTTTAATTATGCATAATGGTCACACTTAATAGATGGATTACAAAAGAAACGTTTGTACGAAGCTTCAAATTTTTTGGTGCGACATTTTTGTTTTCAAAATAGACAACTTGAAAAAAAAATTTTGAACACCAAGAATTTTATAAGATTTATCCAGTTTGCTGAGAAATGTATTGAGTATTATTTCGACATAATAAAACATGGGGTTCAGTGATGTCAAATTTTAGATATAGGGCTTAAAGGCAAAATTCTCGCAAAATTTGGCTTAAAAAGTTCTAAACGTCTATCACTTTCTCATATTTAATTTTGTACATGTCAAACAGAACCCATATATAATGTTTAAAAACTCTCAAAAAACAAAAATTGTGAAAAATAAATAAAGAATAATAAATAGAAAAGTAAGTTAAAAATTCCTAAATTTGCTTGTTTCTTTCATTTTCGTTTAAAACACGACTTCAAGACAAAATTGCTCTGATCAAGATTAACCAATAATGAGCGACACTAAGGTGTGAAATGCTGTGACGTCATCTCATAAGGAAAGTAGGAAAATTAGTTTTAAACACCAATAGAAATTATTTTTTAGACACGGAAAAACTAACTTTAAAATAAAAATCAGTAAATACTTTTTCGTAAACTTATCTTTCTTCTTCCCACATGTCGAGTAAGGAATATCTTTCTCAAAAGCCTCCTGTCAAAAACTCTGGGTAAAAAATAGTATATTCCTAATCTACGTTTCTATACTAGTATGTTGTGTTATGGCTGTCAGTCAATTATTAAAGGAATACACTTAAAATATATTAATTTTAACTATTGACAAAATAATATTTTCCTCTTGTATCAAGCACCAGATAATAACAGGTGTTTTTTTAAAGTCATTCCCATTTTCCTCAAGTGTTTTTCATTTATTTGTGTGTGTCATTATTTGATTAATTTTCATAAAATAAAAGTTATTTAGCCAAGAAAGTAAACAATATTATGACATATGAATATAACTACAGGATTCAATCTCTCCATGAAAAGTCTTACAGGCAAAAAACTTTAGGCTATAGTTCCATGCACTTTAACAATATATGGCGCACAACTTTTTGATATTTTTTTTTTATTTCCTTGCATGCTTTGAAAATTTGGTATCGATATATTCCTCCAAAGGAGGCAATTGATCGTTTTGTTCTAAAAGCATTGGTCATATTTTGGTCAATTTATCTGAAAAGTAATTTTACTTATTTTATGATTTTTATGTTAATAATTATTCTAATCATGTTTTTGTTTTTATTAGCTTTTAAGCAAATATAAACATTTATGTTTTTAAGAGTCTTACAGATATACTACGGAAGCCTTCAGCAATAAATAGTTTTTTGGAATATGGTTTTAATTTGTACCTTTAAACTCATTCTTGTCAGCTTTGGATGCAAACCACATATTGGAATTTTTAGATCAAAGTGTTTGTGACATAACAGTAGTTGTGAATGGTTCGTTTTAGCTCGTCAATATGGTTGATATCCTTCAAAAACAAAATTGTTCTTGTTTGATTACGGTGAAACTGTTTGTGGATTTCGTTAAGATTGACAATGTGCAACTTACTCGATCCCTTAAATAAAAGTGCATTTATTTATTTTAGGTACGTTCTGTCATTGGATGCCGTAAAAAAAATTAAGGCAGGTGTTGATTACAGCGACTTCGTAGTTTTCATAGAAACTCCAGTAAACTAAAGTTGAAGAATAGAAAATTCCGTAAATATTGGATAAACATGTGTTCCAATAATATAACTGGTTGGACAGAATCGATTGAGTGCGAAAAGTCTAGTAAAATAATTTTCTTAACCCCTTTCTATTGCAAAGAAAAAAATCTAATATCAATGCATAAAATTCACCAGCAGTTTATTTTCGCGTAAAACCGTCTTATCACAAACATTGAAAAAAACATCACAATTTATTCTATATATTCAGTATTTTTAATACTAGTTATAAAACATTAATAATAACAATAAACAATAATTATTGTAAAATTTATTTAAACAATGGGTTAGTGGATAGAAAAGGTTAACAAGTCCAAACATATCTAAGAAATACTTTATCATCAGAAAAGAAAACAACATATTCAGAATACTCTCACTTTGTCAATATAACATTTCATTTAAAACATTTCTCTAAAAATCAAAAGGTAAAAAAATTAGTAATGGGAATTTCAAACAAATGACTTTCAGATAAACAGCTAAAGTTGTTATAGCATTATGCTACAATATCAAATATTAATTAGTAGGTTTTTTTATTTGTATCACTTGTATATACTTGTATATTATTTGAGTTAGGCAATGTTTTATTTTGTAGGTTGAATATTATATAATTGAGGTATTTCTTTATTTTAAAGCGGTAAAAATTTAACTTCTCGTTATTAATAAACTATTTTCCTTTTTTGCACTTCATTTACAATGTTGCTAGTAGTTTAATTCACTCTGCAATAAATATTCTTTGTTACTCATAGGCCCAATGAAAAATTTCCATAACCTCTGTGACTTAAAAATACTCTTCGACTGATAATGTAGAAGCGGGATATTTTCCTTAAATACTACTTTTTATTTACCCAAGATGCACATTTAATTTTTTATTTTTTAATTTCCCAGGACTTAAAATTTGGTTTCCATCTTGCAATTTCTCTGAAGAATATATAGTAATATATATAGCCTGACATGAATTGTTTAGCTAAGAAACCTCCCATTTACTCCTTTTTTATTTTAAAAGGCACACATCAAATGTTACTTCTATTCAGCCAGGGCCTTTTTAACATCAAATTTTCCTTATGCAGTTTTCTTTCAATTAAAAAAAATGTTTCCATTGATGTATTCTTTGATATTATTTAATATTTTGATAGAGTATATGTGAATTAATGATGCTATTAAGAAAATACATTAAAAAGTAGTATCATTAGAATTAAGATTGTCCATGCCTGTTTGACTCTCCTTAGACACATTTTTTCTTGTTTACATCTTTTGATAAACCTTTAAATAAATAAAGAAGCTTTTATCCCAAAACAATTGTTATTTTATTATCGAACTACTTATATATAAGATCTAGACTTTTTACAATCTTCCAAATAAACTTAACATTAGAAAGGTTTTGGTGTATAATTAAGACATTAACCAGGATTTTAACAATTTCATTAATAGAACAGCTAACAGAGTGGCTAAAGATCCGATTAGAGTGAAGGCGACATACTTCCATGTGTAAGACAAATTGAAATAAACTTTCCTACAATTTTTTTTTACGTGCGTGCGTGCATGCGTGCTAGTGTGTGCGGTTCAAGGTGTATGTATGGTCTAATACATGTATACATCCTATCATTGTATATGTTTTGCACCCTTAAATATCTTTTGTTTAGAATATAAACCCTTTATTTTTAGAACGTTAAAAAATAGATTGTTTAACAAATGGTCGTTAGATAAACGCAACGTAATAGAGAAATATGTATGTACATGTATATAAAACATGAACTGTATATAAATCAATGTTAATACTGTTCATGTATCTTCAATTGGTTCTTTTCAAATATGTGTTTTAAATAATATAATATGAGACTTAGCATAAATGATCAAAAACATGCCATAAAAAAAATAAGGACATTATGTTGAAATCTCATTCTATTTCCTCATAATACGCAGCAATGTCATTTTTGCTCTGAGATGACAATTACTGTACTTTAATTAAATAATAATTTAGACGCACTTTTTTAATATGCATTGACGAGCTATACACTATTCATTAGTGTTTGTCAGGGTTTTTTTTCATTTTAATTTGATTCTGGTATCTAAACTCAAGACATGAATGTTTCATATATAAATGCTTACGATTAAAATACATTTAAGGTTCTCCGATCCTCAACCTTTAAGTATTTTTTTCATCATAAAAATGTTATTTATCCTTCAAACTTTATAAATGAAATGAAATAAAAAGAAGTGAGAAAAATCCGGATAATTTAGAGTTATCGAACATTGTTCAGGATCAGAGATCGTTAAATGATAAGTAATTTTTCTGACTAGTGGCTTGAAAATCCATACACCCAAACTTTATGTCATAAAGATTTAAGGGACATTCACACTGTGTGACACAGTCATCCATTGTTTTGAGGGGGACAAGTTCCTAATCAGTTCACTCCGTACGTACCAAGAGGACACTCTACAATTCGACTAAAATGTATCCTATATAGGTTTTTAGTCAATAATAATGAAAAAATTACAAATACTAATAAACACTAACCGACACACCACCCGTCGAATTTATCTTCATTAAAATTAAGGCAGCATCTAGAAGTCGTATAAATTCATCTTTGATGATATGTATAAAAATATGTTTTTAAACGTGGTTTGTTTACTTATCTTACCCTTCTCCGCATGTGCAGATAGGAAAATCCTCAGAGAAAACCATTAAAACAATATGTGTTGCTAACAGTAGAAATTCATTCATTACTTCGTCTTCAATTTAAAAAAACAATTTAATCTTTTTTAATCGCTATTTTCAATGATAGCGTAATCAAACACAACCACATTCAACCTTAACATTTGTTTTCTTCCAGCCGGGCAAACATGAAGGAAAAACAGAAAAGACCAATATGTATGTAAGTTGACCACTATCAAAACTACAATTTCCTGATGAACCAAGTGCCATTTAATTAAAAGTTAGAGGTATAACCTCTTGGTCATGTTTAAAATCATCATAAAACTGACAAGGACATAGCGATGTTTCCTTTTTTTCATTTGACGAAGCTTTAATTAATTTGCTTCAAACAATTTTTAGAATAACTATATTTTTTATTAAAGGTACCATTAAAATTACTAAGTGCATTACTGTAGCTGTACAGGAAAATATTTGTTAACAGATTGAAGAGCTCAAGTTCCGTGCAAAATCCAATTTACAGTGAACAAAAAAGACTTGTTCACTTGATTTCTTCTATTAGCATTGCTAGAAAATTTAGTACTAACAGTATTCTAGATACACTGCAGATGTCATTTTGCTTTTGCAATAAACAAATATATCTGCGTTGATTGAATCAAGGCATTGCGTTCATTCGTTTATCTGATGTGTCGAACAGTTTATAACACGTAAACTGCACCAAGTTATGTTATATCAGTACTCGTATATCATGAAATTAATTCATTCCTTCAAAAGATTTAGTGCTCTTTTACGATGCTTTGGTATATATTTCACCCAATGTTAAGTATTTTATTTTTTTTCACTTGTCGTTTGAGAGCCTTTATATCCAATTTTGCTATCATAGAGATATCAGATGCATCACATTCAAGCAACGCGTACCAAGTGGACCTCTTCAAATCGACTTTATCTTATAAATTATGGAAAATGTACATTTTGAGTGTCAATCATTTATTACATAAAGAAAATAAAAAAATATACACTTTGGAACACAAGATCAGTAAAAGAGGTTGGTCGGTCAAACAAATAACCTATTAGATCTATCTGTAATTTGAAAACAAATTATTTGTTTAGCTTTGAAAGAATGATTTCTTATATCATTATACAAACTCTTGACAGAAGACACCCATATTTTAATCCAAAACATTAATGTATCAAAATCTTCATGACATCATTTCTACATTTTGACGTGACCATGGTGATAACATACATGTACATTTTACATCCTTATTTTCAATATTATTTTAAATATCTTTAACCTTAATTTTTAAACAGCTCTTTAATCTTTAACTTTGAGGGGCGAGAAATGCACTATCACCCATGTTGTCATTTGTATGTCTACAAAATATGTTTGACATTTACAGCCATTTTAAAAGCGTTGTTTTTCTTATTTTGCTTCAGAAAAGCTTTGTTGATATACATAAAAAATAATCAAATGCAGCGTGTTCTTATTAGTTTCCAGGGAAATCGTTTTCATTATGAATTTCATTAAAATGCACAATGTGCACCTTAACTCGAGTCCTTAAAATACAAGTGCGTTTATTTATTTTTGGTAAGTTCTCCGATAGGAGGCAGAAAAATGAGATGTCGTTGATGGCGGGGACTAATGTTCAGTGTTATAGCTTCCTCACAGATTTCTGAAAGTTGAATAGAGTTATTCCGAAAACGGCAATATTGGATGACTCTGTGTTCTTTTACCTCAATGGATGGGTTGCATTGGTAAAACTTCAAACTAAACTTAGGAAAACTTTTTGAAAATAAAGTTCTATAGCAGTAATTATTTTACATTTACATTTCTAATCAATTAATACGCCAATTTCAATGTCAATTCATCGCTGATATCTCAATTGTAAAGTTTTTGCTCATACGTTAAATGTTTTGGGGATTTTATGCTAGGAAAGTGCAATTAAAAGTATTAACGTTCAGGTTATATTTCTCCTCATATTTGCACTGAAAATCTGTGCCGTTAAATGTTCAAAAGCACACGTGAAATCTAATCACGGCGTATAAGCACATGTTAACAACATGCGTTTTAAAAAGAATTATTATTGTAAGATTAAATAAAACGTTCAAACTTGCATAAACAATTTGATATGTACCTTTAAAAAATAATCGTTAAATCATTTGTATTTTATCGCAAACAAAGAGTTTTCCCGGCAAAGTTTTGGCACGATCTTTTTAGCCACGTAAGCGCACTAAATGAAAGGTTTTATGGCTGTTCCATCTATTATTCATCTATCTAATACATGCGTATACAATTAATGGCTTGAAAGCGACAATCAACATTATTTCATACAAATAAACATCGTAATTAATATGAATAAAAGCATTTGATGCTTAATTTTGGATATCGCCGGTTAAATAAGACACCAGGATGAGCAGACAAATTTTCATACCGCACGGTATGGTGTGTTAAAGGACGACGATATCTTAAAATAAGTATTCAATGTTTTTTAATCAATGCCTTATTAAACACCGTTCATTTAAATGATTTCTTTGAAGAAGAAAAACAGATCGTCTGCAATAACGATGTTTTAAAAATAAACAAGCCAAGATTTCAGGGGTTTTTTTTAGGTACAAATGCCCTTGTTGTAATGTTCTTCTTGAAATGTGTTTAACATACTTAGCGTGTTAAATAACGTGTTCTGATGAATGAAATACCTAATTGCAATACAGCATAGTTAGCACTCACACCCATAGGTAACACTTGAATATAGATAGCGATAATTGTTACAAAATAACTTGAAAACTAATATGTAGGTTGTCGGTAATGTAAGAGGAATCGAGAATCATGACTTCATAGAAGCTTAAATAAGCAATAGACGATATTTTATTAAGGAATAAGGAATCATTCTTTGAGTATTATGAGGTGATAATATTGGTCGAGGCGTGGTCAAATCCAATAAAGCCCGAAGGTCTTTATGGCAGATTTGACCACGCTCTGACCAAAATTATTACCTAATAATATTCAAAGAATGATTCCTTATATATTTTTTTCTACACTTTAAAACAACTTTAAAAAACTCCAATTTTTAATGTAGCACATGCTATGTATCACTACGCAGCCAATACCGTTTATTAGTTTAGTTATAAGACACGCCCATTTTGTGTCGCTCATCTTTAATGAATTTTTTGGGCTATAGTCTTCAAAATTGATTCGTACATTCAGTTAAAGTTACAACATACACCATAGCATAGCATAACATTGCAAACATATCATAGCATTGGAATCTCATACCATAGCATCGGGATCTCATACCATAGCAAAAAATCTCATAGATTCTCATTCGTCACATCATACCATAGCATACCATAGCATAGCATGCAAAATGATTTTAACGAGGCTGGGGGGTGGCTGCCATTTTAAAGCATTTTTATCTCTACACAAAAAAGATTTTCACTTTTCTTACATTGTACTGAATTAGTATTTTGAAAGAAATGGATATGATATGGTATTAAAACATTATTTAAAGAGTCAACTGATGGTAAACCAAGGGTTACAAGATGCAAAAAAATAATTTCGGCTGTTTTTCAGCATTTTCTAACTTTTCAAAGGGAGGTAACTTGTAAAACTCCAAATATTTTGTTCAAATATTTTCCTTTTATTTTATTTTTTTTTATATTTCACCATCGAAAATTTTTTTTAATGCTCTATCTTTATTACACATGTATTGATTATTATTATGTTAAAATTTGGAAATAATCTTGTGGCTACTTTTTTTTTTGTTTTACATATTTGCATTTTTGTGACACATATATTTTTGGTAAAGTTGTGATATTTTTCTTTAAAACAAATAATGTTAAGTTTTTATTATTGTGTTAATTTTTTGTGATGTTATTGGAATATTTTTTGCCTTGATTTATATTTCATATACATTTCATAATTTTTTTTTTTTACATAACCTGCAATTTCTTCAGATGCAATACATGATAAAATTAACGATGATAGTGATGTGGTCTTTCACATTAAAATGTAAATTAAGATTATGTGAAACATTTCTGCAAATTTTGTGAATTTTGGAGAAATATTTTTTTTACCCCCCAGCCTCCTTAATTTGATTTTAAATGCTTTTATTTAAATGAATATATTTTCAAAAATGCAGATAAGTTATAAACTTTGTTTTCTTATCATTTAACTAATGTTTGGAACTCTTCTTTGTATGGAGGTGCTATTGTTCAAATTTCAAAGCATACCATAGCATAGCATACCATATCGTTAAGCCCTTCATTTCATTTTCTCATACTATATGATTAAAATCTCAAAGCATTGGAAATATTTTAAAATTACCATGTGATGTTGATTGTCTCTAAAATTCCACATTAGAAGGATATTCTTACAGTAAGACTGAATTTTAACTTTTTTACAAGAAAAGGTTGCCATTCATATGCCAATTGTTATAAAAGTTCTTGCATTTCAGACAGAATCGATTTAGTTCACTCAATACAATTCACGATATATACATGTATGATTTATTTTCTAAGATTTAAAACAACAAATAACAACAATTAGCACAGCATCAAAAACTTGGTAAAAATGTTAATAAAACAATAAACTCTTTAACTGTTATTTTCAGATATAATGTATTTTAACATTATGATATTATAATTCAACAAATATGTCATGTCGTGTTATTCAATGATTTATTGCAGAACATACTTTAAGATATATAACACCATCTGCCATATCAAGACCGCATTCCAAACAAAAAGATTACAGGTTGGTAGTATTTATCAGACGGTATGTTATGTCTGAAATATCATTTTCTGGCGTTTTTCTGTCCGCATTACTCTTCAAGTTTCCTTCATTCGCTCCCACAAGGTGTGAACCACACATCTCGGATAAATCTTTGTCTTTATCCTCGGGTGAAAAACCTGTGGAGTTCTTAGATAAAACAGGGTCTACGTCAGCTGGTTTCATTTGTGAAATTTCAATTTCTGTTAATGACACCATTCGCTTCTTTATAACTTGTGTATATTCTTGGTTCGGAGAATTATCTTCCGGAGAATCGGTAAGATAGGAAGACGGAATTACATCTGTTTTTGGTGTTTTATCTGTTTGACTTTCACACTCAGCTTCTCTGCATGACTTTTGTATAATATCATTCCCTTTCGAGGACTCATTTCTCTCGTTGCTTTTGATAATTTGAAGAGATTTTTCATAAACATCATCTTCAATTCCATTATCTTCTTCATTTCCATCATTATCTTTTTTTACATCATCTTTATCTGCACACTCATCTTCGTTTTCATCATCTTCTTTATTGACATCATTATAATCATTTTCATCATCTTTTATATTTACATCATCATCTTCTTTATTTACGTCATCATATTCATTTTCATCATCATCTTCATTAATGCTCTCGGCGATTGGAATTTTATCTTGCGTTAAGTCAGAGGACCAGTTTGTTTTGGCCAAACTGTACGGCCGGGTATTGTCTTGCAAAGGTTGGTCGATTCCAGTGCCCTCTCTTTGACTTTTACTGTCTGCCATCATCAAATCCTGCTGTTCATCTTCAAGTACATTAAGATTTCGTGTGACTTTTGACGTTTGAATGTACTCTTCAATTGTTTCACTTATCAGGCTCTGTCGTATCGTTGGCTTCTCGGACAAACTTCTTGACAATTTTTTGGATGTTTCTTTGTTTCCCGGGACTTTGGATGTCGCTATCTGAATAGATTGGTATCCGTCTAGAGTTTCTTTTGAAGAGGTAGTGACCATTGTATCGTCTGAAAATGGTCTTACATGGATAGATTTGTCAGGATATGTTCTGCGAAGAGACAAAACATTATACATCTCGTGCTTAAACAGTTGTCCATATCCTTCATCTTCACTCTCTTCCTCGTCAGAACTGTCATCTTCTTCATCTATTGATAAATCCCATAGAGCTAAGGATTTGGCGACATCATTTGGTACTGTGTTAGAGTGTGGACCTGGTTTGCATTCGTCAGGATTGTCATAAATAGGAAACAGAGCAGAGCGCCTCAGATCTGTATAGTTGTTTTCATTAGCTTCATTATTTTGAGGCTCATTTTCTGCCTCTTCGGTTGACTGTAAACTTCTCCGTCTTTCATATCTATGTTCTTCCGCGGTGTTTTCTTTTGAAATTAAATTTATCTTGTTATCATTGATATTTGTGAAAATTGTTTACTTGATTGGGAAGTAAGTATACAAAGCTAAACACATAACTGTACTTAAAGCATGTGCCTGTACTTGCCTGTTTCATTCTCGTTTGACTCAAGGATTTCTCTCCAAATAAAACATCTTTTAGCTAACCTTTAGACACAAAACATAATGATATTTATCATTTTAAATATAAAATATAAGTCAGCTGTGAAAATCTGTTCAAGAACTTATCAAATATTAATGACTGATATTTACAAGGATTTCATCAACATCATGAGTCCAACAACAAGCACAGTGGTAATGGATCCAATAAGTGTGAAGGCTACATATTTCCAGGTGTTGTCACCGCCATGATAATTATCTTGTTTGTCTGTGAGCGTGTTATCAATAATTTTGTGAGCTTTGCGATCGGAAAGAGAGAATACAATTTTACACAACAAATTATCAATTTACAGTACAATTGCATTGATGATTGTCTGAAATTACCGTAGAAATACATTGAAGATTATCTTGTTATCATGGGTTACAATACTAGTATATGTTCTTGTTTTGTTTTAAGTTGTTTTATTCAAATTTAAAATCACTTTAGTGACGATATTTCTTGTATAAAAGATTTTTTAATTGATTAGTATTTTATCTTACTTTTGGTTTCAAATCCCGTGCATCCATCCTTTCTGTCACATTTTTGTAAAGGACAGTCACACTTGCTGAGACACAGATATCCGTAGTACTCAGGAGGACATGTTTCTGTACAGTTTAGACCATGCGTACCAAGTGGACACACTACGAATTGTGGTTGATTAAAAATGTAAATTCTTATAGCTTTGAATTGGCAAGTTTTGTGTATTCAAATACAATACGAACTACATTGAACTTAACTGTTTAATAATAAATTGTTGACTTAAAATGATTAAAATGATAAGTTGATTTAACTCACCAGTGCACGATCCGTTGTCTTCAATTTTGTAATAGTTAAGGCAGCATCTATTCATAAATTAATTTAATTTAAAATGGATCGATTCGTTTTATCCAAAGTACAATTTATAATGTCTCTTATGATTAAATTTACCTGTCCCCACATGTTGCAATAGAAGTATCTTCCGACAAGATGTGCACAACAATTTGTGCGAGTAACAATACGCATGTTTTCATTGCTACACATAGGAACACTATCAAATCGGTATTGAAAGTTTCAAGTTGCCATATTCTTCCTTGACAATTGATTCCTTCCTGTTTCTCTTAGTCGGTTGATCAGTGAGGAAGCAACTTTAATTTTTTTAACCTTTTCAGCCAATTATTATTTTGCTTTAATGTTTGTACTAAATACTGTAAATTTCAATGTCTTTTTATAATTAGTTCTCCATTTAAAACTATGTAATTTATAAACTATTATTTTAACTAAGTATCAAAACTATAACTTCCTTATTTTTTCGAAGCATCAGAATAAAATTGGTTTGCTTTGAACATTTCGCATCCTGAGTATGTAGAATAAGGAAACATTATGATTACATGTATATACGGTATATATGATTAACAGGTTATTTTTAGTAACTTGAACATACGCAATTTCTACACTATGTATCAAACAACATCTGAAAAAAAGCACTTCACAAATAGAGGAAAGGTAAGGCTATATACATAATCTAGAAATCTACGTTTACATCAATTGTTGATAATTAAACAGGAACTTGTATGTAAATACTCATCGACATAATTCTTTTAAATTAGTACAATACAATTATTTTGTATTTACAATAACGATTGCCTGTGCATACTCAGTAATAGATGAACATAAATAGATGCAATCTTGAAATGATAATTTAAATTTAAGTATTTAAATATTGGTTCTCGTTCTTCGAATAACTTTGCTGGTTTTATTAAATGAAAACTTTGCAGCATTAAAAGCAGTTTCAGTTATGTGTCTAAATCAGTTCTTAAACTTTTGACTATAGAATTGTTGAGTCCATTCGTGAACATCTACGCAAAACAGGTTTTAGGAAAGACAACTCCTGCGTTCTTGGCTGAGCTTTTTCCTAGGCTGCGTCTCTGATTTAACCCCCCCCCCCCCCCCAACCACCACCACTTCACTACGACACTACAATAAACTCAATCTCCAAGTTATATTAAGTATACAAAAAGAATAGATCAGAAAAAATGTCCATGTAATGGATGTGTGCATGCATGTCCTTTATATTGCCGTGTACGTCTATGTGTATGCTGTGCTAGCGCATTTCCATAGCCAGCTTTTATACTTCCTTCGTTAAACATGTACTTAATACCATGCCTAATCATGCCTAATCATGTTCCCACGAGTTTTTAATGATGGATCTTGTTTAAGTTAAAAATAATAGAATAAAAAACGCCGACAAGACAAGATTTCTCTGATCAAGAGTGGCCAATCCAGAGAGACAATGAGCAGTGGAATTCGTTCACGCCGCCTTACAGGGGAAGTAGGGAATCAGTCTATCATGAGGAAAGCTCAAAAAAGCGATTTTTTAAAAATAGTTTTCTTGCAATTATTACACAATTTATCATTATCCATTTCTCACCGATTATAAATCTCGTTCTCCTGTTTAATTTTTCCCGTCATTTTTCATTCTTGAGATTCAATGCATTCTTTCTGAAGCTTAAGATTGGTAAACTATTCATCACTGTGACAATATAAACGATGCACATTGACCCGCTTGGAATTCAGACCGTTAATTTCTAATTTATTTATAGAAGAAAACTGCAATGTCTGCTACTTCTTATCCGGTCACGTAATACAAAAGTAATATCATCGAGAGTAAGACAATCATTAATCTGTTGACTTAAAAAAACCGCTCTTTTGTAATTCATTAGACAGCAGAAAACATTCTACATAAATCACATTTATTTCTTTATCAGCCGCAATCGTTAAAGGTATGTTATGCCGTTACAGTGCGCGCTACCTAACAGGTGAGGTGATTTACCTGTTACTCTCAGAAGTTAAAGAGAAACTGGTAGTGATGTCAACCTGATTATAGAGGACACGAGAATCGGCGCTGTAGCTGGAACTATAACTGAGCCAGCCCTCCTCTCTCCCTACTCACGCCGGAGATAACCACACACTCGCTCGCTCTTCTCAGCAAACAGGTGCGCGTTTCACCGGAAGTACCGACTGTCCCCTGCCGGCCGCGCATGCCAGAAGGGAAACTGACCGCATTGTTTGGCTTTTTTTTAAATTGTGCAGTGTGATAATCTTTTTTCAAACGTCATGGCTCTTCAAGAACTGAGCGAAAAATTCGGTGGAACTTGGAAAATGGAATCCGAGGAAAATATAGCTAAATATCTCGAAGCAATGGGTGAGACATATTTTAATTTATCGTAAAATTTTATTGAGAAAACAAATTAATATAAAAATTAGAAAACTACAATATTTTTTTTTGTAATTTCCTTATATAAAAAACAATTCTGAATTTTCTCAAGCATCAAAACGTTAACCTTTTCTAATATTTTGTAAATTTTATATAAAATACTTTTGGTGCTTAATATCATGAACTTGATTAATTAGCAATCCCCAAATAAACAAGAATGAAATCAACACATTAATTGCTGTCTTATTACCTCTGACGTAAGCTGAATGATTTAAACAGCGGGCATGTTTATAAAAAGTCTCAGTGAAAGTAATGTGGGAAATATGCATGGTAGTAACTACCATATATCTGTACAGCGCCATCGTCAAGGATCTACCAGCTTGTGCAAATGTACGCCTAAAAAAGAATTCGTAACTCTGTAAAGATCGTGAACGATATAAAAGTATACACATAAAATGGTCGATTTTATTCATTTTATAAATTTTATAGATAAATTTAAATGTCGTGTCTACGCAACCAGTAAATTACAAACTTTAGTTTAAACAATATTTATTCAGTAATTTGCATCATACCGCTATGATGTGTGTAAAACATACTGAAATAATTAAAAACATGTCTGTGCTTCTTTCTTATTGAAAATGGATACACCTTGCCTTCTGACAAATATGATGCATAAAAGATTATTGATTTTGATTTCGACGCCCTTGTTCAAACAGTACATTGAACTAAGCGTTGTCTATTGACAGACAGAGGGAACAAGAAACGATCTACTGACAAAGGCTGGTGCTGTCTTATTACCAGGCTGCATTCTCCGGGACGGATCTACCCTGTCCGTTATAGCTAGTGTTTATTTTTACTCGGGACCCCTTGACATCACTCCATTTGTCATTAATGACGCTGGTCGAGGCCACATCGCTCCGATATCAGTGGCGGCCTGTGTTGTTGATTAATTATATCTGTCATATCTCTGGGTCCCCGGGAGCATGTGTATATCAAATTGAAAATGTAAGAAAAAAATTAAGCTCAGCATACATGTGATGTTTGGCATTAATGGGTATAATTATGTAAATATACGTCTTATTATTAATCATTAACTGGAAACCTGACGAGGGGACATGTGACCCCTTAATGATATTATAAATTATAAATTATGCCCTATTCATGAATAAAAATGTATCTTATGAAAAAAAAGAACAACAAAATACGCAATTACAGATACAGGCAGACAAATAAAAGATTTGTGCAACGATCAAAGCGATATACAAACAGACAGGTGCAGACAAACAGACAGATAGACAAATGTACACTTGTCCAAAAGACAGAACTAAGCAAACGGAGACACAATCGACAGACAAACGGAGGATCAATATAGATCTATCTTTGACTGCACATTCTGTTTGGATGCTAAGGTCGTGTTGCAGATTTAGAGGGGGGGGGGTCAGACAGACAGCCAGACATACTCAAACAATAAAACAGATATCGACAGATTTCTGTCAGATTGACGACTGTCGGTACACAAGTCGGAGTCAGCAGCGTCATTCTGAGTGTGTTCCATTCTGATGTCGGCCCCCAATGCCGATGCGCACTCAGTGACCCGGGACCTTGACAATTCGAATTATAATGAATTCACAACATGACATTCATAGCTTATCGCATTACATTATTTAGCATCTTTTTAAAGGTGTCGGATTTCTGATGAAGAAAATGGCGTCCGCCATGAAACCTACAATGGTGATTGAGGTGCAAGGTGACGAGGTGGTCGTCACACGGAAAACTCCTATCAAAGACCTTCACTCCCGGCACAAACTAGGGGAGGAAACCGACATCGTGGAACACGACCGGAAGTACAAGGTAACATCTAACACCCAGAACCTAGGTCAGGGTTAAAACAGGATCTTAATCAAGGAAACAGATGATACAGACAAGATTGATGCATTGATTAGTGTGAACTATAGCTTTGTACCTAATTGATTTAACCTCTAGGTATTACATTATTAGCTCGAATAAATTCAAAACAATCGTTCTAGACAAATGAACAAGAGATCTTTTAAATGCTTCAATGGACTCAGACCTATTCATAATTCTCTAGATGAAATTAATGTTCTCAAATATGGATGGATTGAGATCATACAAAGTGTTCTATATACATGCTACAGATGCTGGTCATACAAAGTATTCTATATACATGCTACAGATTCTGGTCATACAAAGTGTTTTATATACATGCTACAGATGCTGGTCATACAAAGTATTCTATATACATGCTACAGATTCTGGTCATACAAAGTGTTCTATATACATGCTACAGATGCTGGTCATACAAAGTATTCTATATACATGCTACAGATTCTGGT
Organism: Magallana ariakensis; assembly: GCA_020458035.1. NCBI lineage: Eukaryota > Metazoa > Mollusca > Bivalvia > Ostreida > Ostreidae > Magallana > Magallana ariakensis. Next base: position 68,575,411 of record CM035814.1, on the reverse strand, counting down.
CATACAAAGTGTTCTATATACATGCTACAGATGCTGGTCATACAAAGTATTCTATATACATGCTACAGATTCTGGTCATACAAAGTGTTCTATATACATGCTACAGATGCTGGTCATACAAAGTGTTCTATATACATGCTACAGATGCTGGTCATACAAAGTGTTCTATATACATGCTACAGATGCTGGTCATACAAAGTGTTCTCTATACATGCTACAGATGCTGGTCATACAAAGTGTTTTCTATACATGCTACAGATGCTGGTCATACAAAGTGTTCTCTATTCATGCTACAGATGCTGGTCATACAAAGTGTTCTATATACATGCTACAGATTCTGGTCATACAAAGTGTTCTATATACATGCTACAGATGCTGGTCATACAAAGTGTTCTATATACATGCTACAGATGCTGGTCATACAAAGTGTTCTCTATACATCCTACAGATGCTGGTCATACAAAGTGTTCTATATACATGCTACAGATGCTGGTCATACAAAGTGTTCTATATACATGCTACAGATGCTGGTCACACAAAGTGTTCTCTATACATGCTACAGATGCTGGTCATACAAAGTGTTCTCTATTCATGCTACAGATGCTGGTCATACAAAGTGTTCTCTATACATGCTACAGATGCTGGTCATACAAAGTGTTCTATATACATGCTACAGATGCTGGTCATACAAAGTGTTCTATATACATGCTACAGATGCTGGTCACACAAAGTGTTCTCTATACATGCTACAGATGCTGGTCACACAAAGTGTTCTATATACATGCTACAGATGCTGGTCATACAAAGTGTTCTCTATACATGCTACAGATGCTGGTCATACAAAGTGTTCTATATACATGCTACAGATGCTGGTCATACAAAGTGTTCTATATACATGATACAGATGCTGGTCACACAAAGTGTTCTCTATACATGATACAGATGCTGGTCATACAAAGTATTCTATATACATGCTACAGATGCTGGTCATACAAAGTGTTCTATATACATGCTACAGATGCTGGTCATACAAAGTGTTCTATATACATGCTACAGATGCTGGTCACACAAAGTGTTCTCTATACATGCTACAGATGCTGGTCACACAAAGTGTTCTATATACATGCTACAGATGCTGGTCATACAAAGTGTTCTCTATACATGCTACAGATGCTGGTCATACAAAGTGTTCTATATACATGCTACAGATGCTGGTCATACAAAGTGTTCTATATACATGATACAGATGCTGGTCACACAAAGTGTTCTCTATACATGATACAGATGCTGGTCATACAAAGTATTCTATATACATGCTACAGATGCTGGTCATACAAAGTGTTCTATATACATGCTACAGATGCTGGTCATACAAAGTGTTCTATATACATGATACAGATGCTGGTCATACAAAGTATTCTATATACATGCTACAGATGCTGGTCATACAAAGTGTTCTCTATACATGCTACAGATGCTGGTCATACAAAGTGTTCTATATACATGCTACAGATGCTGGTCACACAAAGTGTTCTCTATACATGCTACAGATGCTGGTCACACAAAGTGTTCTCTATACATGCTACAGATGCTGGTCATACAAAGTGTTCTATATACATGCTACAGATGCTGGTCATACAAAGTGTTCTCTATACATGATACAGATGCTGGTCACACAAAGTGTTCTCTATACATGATACAGATGCTGGTCATACAAAGTATTCTATATACATGCTACAGATGCTGGTCATACAAAGTGTTCTATATACATGCTACAGATGCTGGTCATACAAAGTGTTCTATATACATGATACAGATGCTGGTCATACAAAGTATTCTATATACATGCTACAGATGCTGGTCATACAAAGTGTTCTATATACATGCTACAGATGCTGGTCACACAAAGTGTTCTCTATACATGATACAGATGCTGGTCACACAAAGTATTCTATATACATGCTACAGATGCTGGTCATACAAAGTGTTCTATATACATGCTACAGATGCTGGTCATACAAAGTATTCTATATACATGCTACAGATGCTGGTCATACAAAGTGTTCTATATACATGCTACAGATGCTGGTCATACAAAGTGTTCTATATACATGCTACAGATGCTGGTCATACAAAGTGTTCTCTATACATTCTACAGATGCTGGTCATACAAAGTGTTCTCTATACATGCTACAGATGCTGGTCATACAAAGTATTCTATATACATGCTACAGATGCTGGTCACACAGACCGTTCTGTATACTTCATACAGATGCTGGTCACACAGACCGTTCTGTATACTTCATACAGATGCTGGTCACACAGACCGTTCTGTATACTTCATACAGATAGGTCAACTCCTTTACCAACCAATTTTAGCTTGTTTAATTTGTAAATGTGATATGTTTTAAAAATTGACCAGATTTAGAATTCTGAATTGTTTTAATTTATTGTCAGTCTACGATGTCATTCAGTGACGGTAAAATCCTGATAAACAACATACCGGCGGACGACAAGGGGAAACCCAACACACTGACGCGGGAGGTCGCCGGGGATAACCTCACCCAGGTAAAGAATGTCACGAGATTCTCCATTTTTATTTAAAAGAAGTATATGATTTGCCTACTCATTTTTTATTTTATTTTATTTTTTTTTTTTTTGTCTATCGGTAAATATCACAGTTCGTTCATCCCAGCAATTGATTTTGCAAGTTCGAAACCCTTCGACTCTAAAATTGTCCTTCTTTTTAATTTATGAAAAATCAATATATGGTTCAGATATAATTGAATATAAATTTTAGTAGTAGTTTAAACACATTAAAATTTCATCAACTTCAGTGATATTTAAATACAGTGTTGCCATTTGTTTAAAATAGATTTTGCACGAAAGGAAAGGTTGATAGTGACATATTGTTCCAAGTATAAATAGAACGAAACATAAAACACAAGCAAAATAAAGAGAAAAGCAATCACGAGTGATAAATTATAAAGTAAACGTCAATGCTTCGGACAAGACATGAACGTAAAACAAAACACAAAATATTAACGCGTTATATGTCTGTATGAGACAAACTGATTCAGCTTGTATAGTAACGACTTAGCTAGTGTGTGCGATATAGCAAGATTTCTTTTGAGTTATTTAATTCAATAAATATTCCAATGTCGTCATTGATCAGCTAGTTTGGGAATCAAGATGTCCATAGTTGTAAGTAGGTAAGAAATTTATTTATTATAGTGACATATTATGTACGATTGTGCCTTATAATACAAATTTTTTCACCTATAATCTGTACATTAATATTAGGCACCCGGCCCATTAGACCTATAAGTCACCTTTGCTTATATTAACGATTATAGAATTGACTTGCATCATTCAAGTTCTGGTGTTAGAAGAATTTTCCCTAACTTGATTGAACATCTCGGTACAAACTAAACACAAGCGATGTCCGAAAACACGCAGTGTGATGGGTTATACCCAGGCCTCCCTAAGCTGAGCCAACTACATCAAAGAATGGACCGATCGGAATCCCAAAAACCCAAGACTTTTATCTGGTAGATGTATATATGATTTGTAAATAAAGTACTCTTGTGTAAATAGAACAATCTACAAAAAACACGTGTAGTTCTGTATATTGGCTACTTCCGGTAACGACCACGTGACGTTTGATTGATGCTCATCATTTCACAAGTCTACCTTACCAAAAAATTAGCCGCGTGGTATACATTTTTGCAGCACTGCATTGAAATGATAACGACAGTGGAGGCATCACAAATCACGCCTGACGGGCCTCTGGTATTGATGGGATCAAATTCCTCACTCAGTTAACACGTGTCAAGCTCATTGCATAAAACTCCATATTATATGTACAAGGATTCTAAAGAGAAAAAAAAAGTAAAAAGTAAAAATTCCTTACGTAACATTTTAATCAAAATGTAGAAAGTGAAGGATTGCGATTCGTCTTGATGTCGATTTAACTTGATTTTAGATGTAAATAGACGCTCTAACTGTTAGAGTTGATCAGCATTCAGGTACTTTACATTTCATTATGAATAAATGGAATTTCCTTGAAGTCTTATTTTCGTATTCCTTCGGAAATTTTTTCTTTTTTCCTCACATTTTTGCTATCTCTAATCTTAAATGTATTCTTTTAACGTTTATCAATGGTATAATTTGGAAAAAAGTGTAATAATACGTAAAAGTTTAGTGCTTGTTTAGTCGCGTTTAATTAAGTTCATTTTTTGTTCATTTTCTGTAGCGCAGTGTATGTAAGATGAGCAGGATATAATTGCGGTGACCATCACATTGTAATTATTTGTTACAGTGGCTTCATCATCCGATACCTTGATACAAACCTTTCATTTCATTCTCCTTTTTTACAGACATACACCGTCGAGGATATTGTAGCCACAGTGTCTTTCCGGAAAATTTGATTCCATCCCAGACCAACTATCATTCTTCAGATCACGCGATTTGCTTCCAAGTGGCGAAACATTAAATGGTGCCTTACTTGCATTGGCCATTCTTTTAACGATTATGTTGCCACTGTGTTTATGTAATTGTCGTTTTCTTTCCATTACGCCCCCTCAAAATTAAATGAACCGGAATCATCCAAGAGGCCATATTGAAAATTGCGGGTCAACGTATAACGTTCGCCATTTCCTGTTCTTCGTGCATTCAGTATTCTTTCGGTGGTGATGTTATTTACAGCGTTTTATGTTTCTTTTTTTTTTTTTAGCGTTGTTCATATGAATATTGTATCGATTATTTTTTACTTTTGTTGAATGAAAAAGATAAACTAAATGGAGTTGTGTTATACTTGGAAGCTCGGAGTTGGTAAATTGTTAGCTGTCAACAGAAATAGCGTGCAACGAAACCAAATGTAATTTCCTGCATATTCTTAGATACTTATATAATTGTTAGACCATAATTAATTACCTAATTTTCTACGGACTTTTGCGGTTTTTATTTTCCCGATTACGACAAAGAGCACACGGCGGGTGTGACCGGTCAGCAGAGGATGCTCACTCCTCCATGGCACCTGATCCTACCTCTATCTTGGAGGTCCGTGTTGCTCTGCTTTGAATTTGTATTTCGTTTTATGGATTTTTGAGATGGTTGACGGTTTGTTACTGTTATTTTTTCATCTCATGGCAATGATCGATCTATATTGATCTTTTTATTATTCAGATGGAGATCGTATTAAAATTCCGTAAAACATGATGCGCCCCTGGTGCTCTCTGTTTGCCAGACATGTATATTGGGTGCATAAAAATATCTGAACTAGAAATGGGATGCAAGTAGGATAGGTTCTATTTTCATTCCTCCATATTAATGTGAAAACTAGGGGTATAGCAATGACTTTTACAGACATTGATAGTAACGATAAATCAACGGTAAGAGAAAGGTTCCATTAGAGCAGTGTTCACCCCTTAATTTTGATAATTTTTAACAAAGTTTGCTCCTATAAATCCGCTATCGGTCTTTACAAGAAATAAAAATGCTCAACTGAATGCATACCATTCTCATATTATAAAATAGTTGTATTATTTTAGTCTGGATCTCTCTGCTTTACGTCCCTAATTGATGACATGAATCAATTATCCTAAATGTTAGATTCACGGTCTTCTACGACCAGATATTATCTTTATTAAAGCAGAGGGTTTTGTCTTTATTAGATCTTAATTTTTATACCCATGGGGCATACGGCTTGTATGTTTTCTGGCATAGCTTAACTGAACATCAAAATGCTCTCACACCGCTCGACTTGAAAGTGTTAAAGCTCCTAAAGGAATGTGGTTTGGGAGGGGAGTGTTCGAGGTTTTCTTAATACCTTTATGCCTATTGCATGACACATCTTGTTAACAAAGAGAAATCGAGAGTAAGACCTGGATGTAGGAATGTTAATCGCCCGGTGTTCTGTTATACTTCACAGGGCCGCGAACCCCTGCTCAACAACTGTTCTTAGACAATGTATATAACAATTGACCTCAAAGGAGCCGACATCTTTCAATGTGCACCGCTTTGCATCTTTGGCGCTCTCTGAAAGTAAATTTAGGTAACAAGATCAACGGAATTCTAGGTAAGTATCCCAAGGTTCCACGCGCCTTCTCATGATTTCTCCAGTCAGATAGCATCCCTGGGTTTCCTCGTTAACATTGTAAATAGACCAGCAAATGACTGGTGCATACTTCTCACCTGCAGGGGTTGCCGGCACATTCCCCGACACATTACCGGCATGTTTGACTAATTTTCTGTACTCCGTGACCTCCGAGTGTCTATTAACGTCACGTAACCCGGATGTACGTGTTCTTTCCGCTCACTTTTATTAAGGAATTTAATATCAGACAGATCTAAGCGCTTTTGTTTTCATATATATATTTATGAAGTTTTAGTGGGTCTGTGCGCTTGGCGCGGTGAGAAATGTTGATGGCATGAATAAGTGGATTTCACTAAAGGCTATACACAAACATTTCATTTTTAAGTATTCTACTGAATAATTCCGTTGTATCATTGAATTTAAACCAAATGAATATAACGGACTCAAACTTGCGTTATTATTCATACGTTTTGAAATTGAAAGTGTTTCTATCTTGTAATATCAATGCTGTCTATATCCTTAATATGTTCCAAGTTGCAAGTGATGCTTTATTGGTGAACTTCATTTATTGTGAATCCCGCAAATCTATATAACCACTGCAGCTCTAATATGTCAGGGTATTAATAACCAACTGCTAAATGAAAGTGTTCATCTGGTTTCTCTGTCTCCTACACTAGACCAAAGATCGATCTATGGAATAAATTAAATTATGAGAATTCATGCGACTAAGCTTTTAAAAGCTCTTTTACTGGTATCTGGTAATCTTTTATTGTAAATTAGAGTTATATAAACTTAATGTCTTTTCTGAATGGCTTTATAATCCCCTAGTGACGTCTGTAGTGCTCAGATATGACACAGCTCTATTCATTCTGATAATTGTAAAAGTATCCAGTATGAGGGAGGATCGTCCCGCACTAAATCACTGATCTTTGTTCGTTCTCGCGTTTCTCTCAATGAATCTGTACAAGCCCTCACCCAGTACTAACCCCCCCCCACTAACAAAAGAAAAACAGACAAACAACACACAATTACCAACATGTAACAAAAAACACAAAAATAGTACACATTAAGTATATCAATTTCAACAGAAAAGCACAAATGTTCTGCCCCCCCCCCCAATCATGTAGTTCAAGTGTAAATGTACTTCCCCTCCCATCCTGTACCCTAAATCAAACCCGCCATTCTAGATTTTCTATAGTCTCGACTATTACAATTAAATGAACAGTCAGTGTCTTATCTGACCACAGTTATCACAAGCGCTTCAGCAGGAATATACAAATATTAATTCATAAGATATGAACCCTTTATAAAGGACTGTGCTCTTTTTGTGTCTGTGTTCCTTCCATACGTTACTAAACGTAACGCAAACTGACGCTGACGCTGTTATATTGGTTTACGCTCCCAGAACACTGTTTGCCTGCCGTCATGTAAATTCCTTGACGCTTTAACAACGCACCCTTCTATAATAACCGAACCTTCATCCAATGTCAGACATGCAGGACTTGTTGAAGTTCGCGAATAAACTCGCTTTCATCAATAGAGTTAACTGTTTTAGGTCGTTGGAAAAAAAGAGAGCGAGTAAGGATGGTAATAGCGACATCAACAAGAGTTTTGCCATTAAATATTGATGAAAGAATTGGACAAATATGGAACAGTCTGACATTTTATCCCGATTCCTCTCCTCGCCGCCAGCGGGTGCGCTGACGTCATTGGTCTTTGAAATAGTCTTTAAGCATCGGTTAACTTGGAGGCGTAATGTTGTGGTTTTCCAATTATTTAAAATCCTACAGCGACAGAGACAAAGAAAGACTTTATAAACGTTGTCGTGAAAAAGACTCTATTACTGAAAATTGAGTAGGTAGTTTTATGACATCTAAATACATCAAGAAGAAACAGTCTTTTTTTATGATAATCATTTTTTATTCTTTTTGTCCTAATGACTATCATATAATACCAAAGTTCTTTTGGACAAACTCGAACATGGTTCATTTCGTCCATCTTCAGGTTGTTATGAATATAATGACGCGCATGCGTTATGAATTTTAAAAAGACCTTGTGATTTTATATCAGTGACTTCAAAAAATGATATAACCAGCCTGTATCCTCGGAAGTATGAAGGCATCAAAAGATTAATTAAAGCATTACTCGATTTTCATGGCTAAAAAACTCGAACTTTCCTAGAAAAAAAAAACACTTCAATTTTAGAGGAGCTTCTTTTTGTATATCTACCTCTCATAACAATTCATTTTGCGTGTTATGTAGAATTTTTTCCTAATGTTTCAAATTGTCTGAAACGCTTCCTTTCATCTCTAATCAAGTGCATTGGTTTTGTACGTACACTGGCGCTAAATTACTTTGAGCCGGTGTACCATCCTTCCCTTTCTGAGCTGCATTGAATGTTCTGATACATCGCAAACATTGAAGTCGGTTCCCCGAGGCAGCGGCTGGCTACTGCAGACTTCACGACGACCGCGGCGCGCTGAAAGAGCATGTAGGTCTGGAAAACGGCAATAATTGTTCAAGAACACATAACTAACAGAAAACAGGCTAAATGCACTAATTACATGATTACATAATTTCATTGATGACTCGAATACGTGTTTACAGATAGGAAAACGGTCAAGGGAGAAACATAAAGAATTTTCCTCCATTTAATGATAAAGGAGTTCCGGTTGATAGAAGAACTTCCGCTTTGGGAAATGAAGTTAATACAGAATGATCTCAAATATTTCTATACCTTGGAACGAAAACAAAACAAAATGTCAAAACACGATATGATTTATATGAATATAATCACTTTAACACGTTTTCGGGCCCTGGTTTAGCATTTGAATACGGAAAGCGATATAAAAAGAATCCATCTGATATTTTAAGCAATTAGCCTGAATAAGGAAATCGTTTGCTGTTTTCTTCATCAATAAGGCTGAGATGAGATAAGGATTGGATCAACATTGGAATTAATATTTTTTCCTGCTTGCTCAATAACGTCACATCTGTCTTATTGACCGCCAACAGATGGTCCTCTACTCATGGTGCATTCTTAAAACTGTTATGTTTTATGTCTCTTTTCGTTTGACCCCAACATTGATATTAAGACCTGGCTGTTGAACGATTCCATTAAATTGCTAACTTTTCTTGTCTTCCTGTTGCTCGCAATGCGCATGACAGGCGGCCTATTCATTGTACTTTTTGCTGAATTCTGATTAATTGCTTATTGTTTTCAGTGACATGCTTTTTGATTTCATACATGAACATTTCCTCTTATTGGTAAACAATGACATTTGTAACACGATTACTAACTACGCGTTGCTGTCTGATAATTGCTTGTAAGTATTCTACTGTGGTTTCATCAATATTCGTTAAATACAAAATGTCGTGACATTCGTTTTTAAGTTGATTCACGAAGTTAAATGTTCATTGAAATGCGAATTCTAATAACTAACTGTATTGTTAGGATCATTGGCCACGAATTTACCGAATTCTTGAAACTGTGATTTGCATTAAATCCACGAGATTTGATGCTCAAGAATATTCATGAAAACACAATACATGTATATCCAGTTGGCATCCCATTACAAACAATATATAGACGCATTTCAGATATCCGTACGCTTCACCTATCCGGACGATTGGAGATGGGAACGAAAGCGTCCGGATAACTGAGGCTCCACTGTATATCCAGTTGGTATCCCATTACAAACTATTCGTATTCGTTAGCCTATGAGTGTACTCGTTGGCATTTTCTGTCCTATTTGTCGGTATGTCATGATATACTAGTCTTACATGTATATCATGTGATACTTATTACTTAATTGCATTCATATAATGAATTCCATGTTGGTATCCTAAGATTTTCCTGTTGATATATATTGTATGACTTACCTCTAGGTATCCAATTGCTTTGACCTACTTCTTTGTTATTAGTTAGAGCCTGGTTGTTTTTATCATATGGCCTACTTATTGTTTTCCTATGATCTACTAGTATTTGTCAGCATCCAATGACTTCTATGCTTGTTTCAAATGTCTTACAAATACATTTTTCGGAAATACGTTTAATAAAAAATTGCTATAATATTTTAATCTATTTATTGCACTATTGCACACATGCAAGAATACACGATATACCAGTCCGTGCTTATTTGAAGGGAAAAATCTTTTAATAAAGAGGACCCATAGTGTTGATGATGTTCTGTCAAAATAATATTTCGCGAAACTTGCTTAGTTTTTTTTACAAAGTACGTATACATTGTATAGCGATTGTCCTATGCAATATAACTGCAGGTTAATCGTTAGAACATGTTACATTTCAGAATCAAATTCACGGAACGTGCAGCGAAATTAACGAACGACGGAAATATCCAGCATCGAATAAAATCAGTTTAAGCCTTGCAATGCATGACAAAATGAATCATTTTTATGTTTGACCGTCCGAGATAGTGCATGATGCAGTGATTAAATGTCGTCCCCGCCAGAAAAGGCGCGAAACTTTTCTACTTTAGTCGTGCATCCGATCGGACTCGGAGAACTTGTGTTTGCTTTGATTGAGATCCCATACCACAAATTTCATTCGCGATTCATCTGCACTATGGAGCATCTCATAGTGTTACATCTTTAACAAGATGTAAGGATGGGCGTTACATCAAATTCGTTGTTCACTGTCTCTTGTAATAATATTAGTAATTGCTCTTTCCGCCGGGTTGTTCAAATCTGTATTAAGTATTTTCGGGGGTAAAATGAATTGGGCAGATATTCCATGCACGATATATCTTATTTCCTAAAGCCTTGTTCTTTAGGAACTTTCTCTCTCATTGAAACAACATGTATGCAAATCAGCATGGACTTTAAAAAGTGTTTCGGGTCACAGGAACTATCGAATGCCGCGTCTATTACTGTTCAATAAACGTCCATATTTTACTGAATGTTGCTTGCACCTTGAGGGGGTACAAGATGGGACGACTTCCTGGTAATGGCGGTAGTTATCATGCACATAATTCAACCAGCGCTTCCTCTCTATGTTTATTTATAACGTTTAAAATACTGGATAATACTTTTCATCCGGGGGTTGTAAATAATGAAATTATGGCATATTCGTACCAAAATACCGTATCTGAAATAACTTCAAATTAGCTAAATTGTATATACTGGAAGCTATAATATAGCATTTTTTAATAAAGAAATCGAGAGGCATTGCATTTTTTTTTTACTTGTTTTTTTAGTTCTTTCTTTATCTACCAATTTGACAGATAGATATATGGACAGTGGGTGGCATATAATTGATATTTTCTTATTTCTTAAAGCTGCTTGGTCTGATTTTATATCAAATTTTGTGACCGCTTTTAAACGATGGTTATGCTAAGTATGTGTATAATAAAAGACATTGCAGTAGTTTTCCCTGTCAATTAAACCATATTTCAATGAAAAAATGATGTACAAAATTTGTTTTAAAAACAAACGACACAAATGGGCACCGCGTTATTTCGCCTCATATTAAAATTCGCCCCTGACGTCGAGGCGGCTATGATTGTATTTAATTAGTACTTTGAGATCGCTATCAATTAAGATCATAATTTTCTGGCAAATCAAAAATAAACCCGTGTACATTTTGTTCACTAATGATATTATGTCTGAAGTTTGCTTTGTTTTCAATCGATGCATAGCATGCGGGATGAATAAACCTAATCATTATTTAATTTACTTTGAATATTTCTATCTTTGAAAGAAGACCTATTCTGCTGGTGTAAATAGGCGAAAGTCTATAACTTTATAAGATGAGTGGTTAGCATGGAAAATTATTTAATACAGGAATAGCGAAAAAATAATGCAGCTTTAATTTGCAATGTCACTTCTTTTTTAGGCCAAACTTGATGACACCCATAAGAAATCCGAACCTCTGCCACTGGTAACAAACAACCTCTAGCAGGTGTACTAGGAATTAATTTTTTAAAAATGTTTTACTCACCGAGTTTACTGAAACTGTAATTGTAATGTTGTGCACAATAGCATTTTTTTGAGAAGAGATACCAAATAATACTTTTGGGAACAAGACAGTTATATGATTCAGCTTTATAATTTCTTTTTAGTCTTAGAATTGTATTATTTTAGTATGATATTACATAGCGTAGATAAATTATGTATTCGAGCTACACTCTAAAGAATTATGAAATCTAAGTAATCATAGCAAGTAACCAAGCACCGTGTGTTGAACTCACTGTGTGTATAGATAAGTGTGTATCTATGACAATAATCAGGATAGTACAGCTCAAACTGAAAGAACACAGTACTTCAGATCTTTCTAAACCCTCCCTTCAAGGTTACACAACAAAAGATAGGCAACTCTTCCAATCCTACTTAGTAGGCTATGGAAAAAAGACGGACAACTCGTGTGTTCCTAACAACAATGAACAGCTGCCTGGAATGGCACGTGAACCATTTACACTTCATGAGAGCGTTGATGAAGTTAACCCCTACCTTCCTCCAGCCTAGAGAGTATAGAAAATTATAAAACTAACCATGCTCTTATTTACCAAGCGTAGTTCAAAATAAATCTTTAAAACGACACATTTCCTTAATATCAAGTTGTGCCATATTCTGCTGTATGATATTTGAATGAAAATTAAAACAAAATTAAAGTTTAATATAAATAAATTCTCTTATATTTGATAAATGCAAGATCCGACTTTTTTAAACTTGAACTAACCCTGCTTGTGCTGAAACAAATATGAGAACAGAAATATTCCAAGTAAACAAGAAGCACCAACATCAACTTACGTCAAGAGTGACCGTTTGATCACTATTATTTTGTATTCACACATTTAGAGTGACCGTTTGATCACTATTATTTTGTATTCACACATTTAGAGTGACCGTTTGATCACTATTATTTTGTATTCACACATTTAGAGTGACCGTTTGATCACTATTATTATTTTGTATTCACACATTCATTTTGTATCCATGTTTATAATTTTCTCAATACAAAATTAATATGCATGTGTAAATTGAGATGGCTTGTGTATAAATTATAATTATGTAAAAACTGTAAACTAGTTTAAAAAAAATACTACCAATGTATACAACAGTACCTACCAGATGCCGTGTCTTGACCTTGCATACTTCATTAAAACATTCTCATAAATACCAAATGTTGCCATTTTTCATTTTGTTAAAATATTGTAAAAATAAGTTAAAAATATTGATCTCTTGTTTGATACCACCAATATGGTTTATATAGTATATCGAAGAAACTGATGTTTGATCTTAAACAAATATCTAGGCTTTCTTTAATTAATTCATATAAATTGAATAAGGTGCATAGTTAACAAAATCAAGATACAAAAGTGATTTGTTTTTGTTGTTATTGTTTAGGCGCATGTACTTGAAAGGACCTTAAAAAAAAAAAAAAAAGATTTGAGCTCAAAATTTTCAAATTTTATTTTTTTCCAATTCTAATGTCTAGATTGGTTTATAAGAGACAATACTGTTGATAGTAGAGGTAGAGATCTATTAGAATTATGTATTGCGAACAAACTTAGAATAACAAATGGCAGAACTTTTGGCGATACACATGGGAAATTTACTTGCCATAATTACGCTGGTTCTAGTGTGGTAGACTATTTTATTGTATCTGAACAACTTCTTCATGACATTTTGTATGTATATGTATCTGATTTTTTACCTTTATCCGACTGTCATTGTAAGATATCCCTAAAATTGTTATCAACTTTTAAAAGAGAGTGTACAAGTAAGAACATGCAAGAGATGCCAAAACGGTACAAATGGGACGAGCTATCGGTTACTAATTTTGGCTATTGGTACTTTGCGGAACGGAACGGAACGGAACGGAACCAGTTAAGAGGCCCCCAACGGGGAAGCAATTTTTTTTAAAAACGCCATTATTTCAATTACACCTATTGTAAATGGGAGATTATTTTTCAAATGTTGATGTTTAAATGCACTGTGTATTATATGAAATATGCTACTCATTGCTTTATAAGTCATTACACGCTTCTTTCCCGAGAAAACCTAAAGTCACTTGTTGTTTTAAGATGTTAGATTGACACTGTACATATAAAGTTGAGATTTAAACTAAACGCAATAAATCTGTTTGTGTAACATCGATGAAATTTACTTAAGTATTCTATATTCTGAATAATTTTCTTCTGATTCCGTTCCGTTCCGCAAAATACCATTACCCGTGTGGATATTGGTATTTAACGGAACGGAACGGAATCTTCAAACTTTTTAAATAATGGAAAATATCATAACAACTACTCGCCGTTCCTTGAATTTTTATCAGATTATTTAGAGATGAATGAAGCAAGCTATCAAATCAATTCAGTCATCATCTCAGCTAGCAAAAACACAATGCTTATATCAAGTAGAAATCATATTATACCAAGCTAATTCGCAGCGCAGGGATAACATCGATAAAAATACTTGATAGTCTTATTTGAAATAAATTAGAATGAATGTCAGATGATATAACAAATGTTGTTACTATACTTTTAAATAATTTTCTTCTGATTCCGTTCCGTTCCGCAAAATACCAATACCCGTGTGGATAATGGTATTTAACGGAACGGAACGGAATCTTTCAAACTGTCTTATTAAAATATGAAAAATATCATTTCAAAGACAGCATTTGATCAATTTATAACAAATAATTTGTTATGAAATAATTTGCTAATTAGTTAATCAAGGTAGAAAACGACAATGTAAATTTAAATACAGTAGAATTTTGAACTATACAAAATGCATTCGCAGGGATACTAGCTGTAACATTATTTTAAAAAAAAATACTTGATAGCCTTAATTTGTAATACATTGAAATGAATTATGATATAACAGATGCTGTTACCATACTTATAAACAATTTTCTTCTGATTCCGTTCCGTTCCGCAAAATACCAATACCCGTGTGGATAATGGTATTTAACGGAACGGAACGGAATCTTTCAAACTGTCTTAAAATATGAAAAATATCATAACAACTACTCGCCGTTTCTTTACTTCTATATTCTTTTGGGATATAAGAAGCAAGCTAACACACCATTTCATCAAATTAAAAATATAAATAACGTGTGTGCTTATGTTGTGTACAATGTCAACTTTTATTCCTGTTATGTCTTGTGCATATCTCATTATTTTGTACGAAAGATTTTGTGTACGACTTGTCAGTTTATGGTTGGAGTTCCCTCGATTACTACAGTTTTTTGTAAGCCTTGAATTCCACAGTGTAAGTGTTTTGACTCTTGAAATTATGTACTATTAATCTTCTAGTGATGTAATTTACCCCTGTCTTTATTGTCAACTATGCTTAGTTTTGCATATTCTTATTATCGATGGATTTTAGTTTACCATGTGCTTCAAGTATGGTGCGCCATTTTGTCGACAAACATTACATTTTGAACTTGATAATTACGTACTGTCAGTTTGATAAAGTCAATTGATTACTGTTTTAACTCATTATTTTCTAATCAATTATTGAATTTCTATCCAGTATATATTTAAAATATGTTGCATTACTCAAATCTATGTGAAAAGTTGATGAATTGTTTTTTCTATGGAAACCAATATATGTCATTTATATTTTGTTTGTTACAGCTTTTTATCGCATCGCAGTTATCTGTCAATTCAAATTTATAATGCTTACGTAATGTCACATTATGCACGAGAATACTTTATGATCTGAAATCTCTGTTTTAAAGTTCGCACATGTATATGTTTGGCGTGCCATAAGTGTAATCAGTTGTCGATTGTTATTCAAGACTGTATGTTGATCTAGCGTTGGTGTGTGATTTGTGCTTTGAATTAATTTGTTTTTAAATGTATATTTTAGTTTCCATCGTCGATGAGAGAGATCTGTGAGCAGTCTTATTGACCAATAAATACATTTCCGAATATTTTGTTTTATTATACTTTCATGTTAAATACTGCGATAAGACTGCACTGATAAGAATAAAATTCACAAACGGAATGATGAGACACATGATTAAAACGCATTTAATTACATATTATAACCTGTCTCTCGCTGTATCATAGACACGAACATTCAGTGACATGCAATCCATAAAATGTGCACATTAAATTTTTAATATATAAAGCATGTAAATGTATCTTTAGGCATGATCAATTGCAGTTAATCTCTATTATAAAACTGATTGCACGAACAAAGCCCTGATATTGGATCAACAAGATGACTTAAAAAAAAATGTCCAATATCCACACGGGTATTGGTATTCTGCGAAACGGAACAGAATCATGAGAAAATTATTAATAAGTTTGGTAACAACATTTCTTATATCATTATCTATTTAAATGTATTACATGTACAAATAAAGCTATCAAATATTTTTAAAAATAATATTATCCCTGCGAATATGTTTGGTATAATATAAAATTCTACTTGATGTAAACATTAGGCGTTCTTAGCTAGATAAACAAACTCGTTAATTCCCGTAAACTCCCGTAAAAATAGTTTGTTATAAATTGAGTAAATGCTGTCCTTATTATGATATTTTTCATATTATAAAAATTTTGAAAGATTCCGTTCCGTTCCGTTAAATACCAATATCCACACGGGTAATGGTATTTTGCGGAATGGAACGGAATCATGAAAAAAATTATTAATAAGTGTGTTGACAACATTTCTTATATCATTATCTATTTCAATGTATTACAAAAAAAGATATCATTCATTTTTTAAAATACTGTTATTCCTGCGAATATGTTTGGTATAATAAAATAGTCTTCTTGATGTAATCATTGGGCGTTGTTAGCTTGATAAACAAACTCGTTAATTCTCCCGTAAACTCCCGTAAAAATAGTTTGTTATAAATTGACTACATTCACTTCTTGTTATGATATTTTTCATATTATAAAAATTTTGAAAGATTCCGTTCCGTTCCGTTAAATACCAATATCCACACGGGTAATGGTATTTTGCGGAACGGAACGGAATCATGAAAAAAATTATTAATAAGTGTATTGACAACATTTCTTATATCATTATCTATTTCAATGTATTACAAATAAAGCTATCAATTATTTTTTTAAAAATAAAATCCCTGCGAATATGTTTGGAATAATATAAAATTCTACTTGATGTAAACATTGTGTATTCTTAGCTTGATAAACTGTTATTAAACAAACTCGTTAATTCTCCCATAAACTCTCGTAAAAAATAGTTTGTTATAAATTGAATAAATGCTGTCCTCGTTATGATATTTTTCATATTATAAAAATTTGAAAGATTCCGTTCCGTTCCGTTAAATACCAATATCCACACGGGTAATGGTATTTTGCGGAACGGAACGGAATCATGAAAAAAATTATTAATAAGTGTGTTGACAACATTTCTTATATCATTATCTATTTCAATGTATTACAAAAAAAGATATCGTTCATTTTTTAAAATACCGTTATTCCTGCGAATATGTTTGGTATAATAAAAAAGTCTTCTTGATGTAAACATTTGGCGTTGTTGGCTTGATAAACAAACTCGTTAATTCTCCCGTAAACTCCCGTAAAAATAGTTTGTTATAAATTGATTAAATTCACTTCTTGTTATGATATTTTCATAATATAAAAATTTTGAAAGATTCCGTTCCGTTCCGTTAAATACCAATATCCACACGGGTAATGGTATTTTGCGGAACGGAACGGAATCAGAAGAAAATTATTCAGAAGTAAGGTAAGTATTGAATATATAACTTTTTTCTTGCGAATGTGCTTTGTATATTTTAGAATTCTTCTTAAATGGGATATACATTGTGTTTTTGCTGGCTTAATTAACTAACTTGTAAGATCAACAGTGTAAATAACATATAATGGATTATAAATGAAATTTAAGTTGACGTTGTACACAACACAAGCACACAAACACCGGAATGATATGCACATACGCAAGATGTTTGAATGGATGAAATGGTTTGTTAGTTTACTTCATTTATCCCAAAAGAACATAGAAATAAACAAACGGCGAGTAGTTGTTATTATATATTTCATATTTTAAAAAGTGTGAACGATTCCGTTCCGTTCCGTTAAATACCATTATCCACACAGGTATTGGTATTTTGCGGAACGGAACGGAATCATAAGAAAATTATTGATAAGTATGGTAACATCATTTGTAATATCATCATTCATTCTAATTCATTTCAAATAAGCTATCAAAAATTTGTATCGATGTTATCCCTGCGCTGCAAATGCGCTTTGTATAATATGAATTCTACTTGATAAATGCATTGTGTTTTTGAAAGCTTGATTAACAAACTAGACAAGTTAGTTCTGCCCTGGAAATAATATGAAATGGATCAAACAGTGAAATAAGAGTTGTCGTTGTACACAACACACGCACACAAACGCTGAAATTAATAATCAGCACATACACAAGATGACTGAATTAATCTGATAGTTTGCTTCGTTTATCTCTTAAGAATCTGGGGGGGGGGGATAAGGAACGGCGAGTAGTTAATTGTTATGATATTTTGCCATCATTAAAAAAGTTTGAAAGATTCCGTTCCGTTCCGTTAAATACCAATATCCACACGGGTAATGGTATTTTGCGGAACGGAACGGAACCAGAAGAAAATTATTTAGAAGTAAGGTAAGTAATGAATATTTAACTTTTTCCTTGCGAATACGCTCAGTATATTTTAGAATTCTAAGTATTATGGGATATACATTGTGTTTTTGCTAGCTTGATGAACAAACTAGAAATATCACACGTGTAAATAATATAGTATCGATTATAAATGAAATAAAAGTTATCGTTGTACACATCACAGGGATGATATACACATAAGCAATATGTTTGAATGGATGAAATGGTTTGTTAGTTTGCTTCATTTGTCCCATAAGAACATAAAAATAAACAAACGGCGGGTAGTTGTTACTATATATTTCATATTTTAAAAAATGTGAAAGATTCCGTTCCGTTCCGTTAAATACCATTATCCACACGGGTATTGGTATTTTGCGGAACGGAACGGAATCACAAGAAAAATATTTATAAGTATGGTAACATCATTTGTTATATCATCATTCATTCTAATTCATTTTAAATAAGCTATCAAAAATTTGTATCGATATTATCCCTGCGCTGCGAATGCGCTTTGTATAATATGAATTCTACTTGATAAATGCATTGTGTTTTTGAAAGCTTGATTAACAAACTAGTTAGTTCTGCCCTGGAAATAATATGAAATGGATCAAAAAGTGAAATAAGAGTTGTCGTTGTACACAACACACGCACACAAACGCTGAAATTAATAATCAGCACATACACAAGATGACCGAATTAATCTAATAGTATGCTTCGTTTATCTCTTAAGAATCTGGGGGGGGGGGGATAAGGAACGGCGAGTAGTTAATTGTTATGATATTTTGCCATCATTAAAAAAGTTTGAAAGATTCCGTTCCGTTCCGTTAAATACCAATATCCACACGGGTAATGGTATTTTGCGGAACGGAACGGAACCAGAAGAAAATTATTCAGAAGTAAGGTAAGTAATAAATATTTAACTTTTTCCTTGCGAATACGCTCAGTATTTTTTAGAATTCTAAGTTATATGGGATATACATTGTGTTTTTGCTAGCTTGATGAACAAACTAGAAATATCACACGTGTAAATAATATAGTATCGATTATAAATGAAATAAAAGTTATCGTTGTACACATCACAGGGATGATATACACATAAGCAATATGTTTGAATGGATGAAATGGTTTGTTAGTTTGCTTCATTTGTCCCACAAGAACATAGAAATAAACAAACGGCGAGTAGTTGTTACTATATATTTCATATTTTAAAAAATGTGAAAGATTCCGTTCCGTTCCGTTAAATACCAATATCCACACGGGTAATGGTATTTTGCGGAACGGAACGGAATCATAAGAAAATTTATTTATTTATAAGTTTGGTAACAACATTTGTTATATCACCATGCATTCTAATTTATTTTAAATAAGACTATCAAGTATTTTTATCGATGTTATCCCTGCGCTGCGAATTAGCTTGGTATAGTATGAATTCTACTTGAAATAAGCACTGTGTTTTTTGCTAGCTTAATAAACCATGCAACTAATTAGTTCTGCTGTGACAATAATATAAAATGGATGAAAAAAAAATGAAATAAGAGTTGTCGTTGTATACAACACACGCACACAAACGCTGAAAATAATAATCAGCACACTGTCATACACAAGATGACTGAATTGATTTGTTAGCTTGCTTCATTCAGGAGGGGAAATTCAAGGAACGGCGAGTATTTGTTATGATAATTTCCATTATATAAAAAGTTTGAAAGATTCCGTTCCGTTCCGTTAAATACCAATATCCACACGGGTAATGGTATTTTGCGGAACGGAACGGAATCGAAAGAAATCTATTCAGAAGAAAGAATACTTAAGTAAATTCCATCGATGTTAGACATACAGATTTATTGCGTTTGGTTTAAATCTCAACTTTATATGTACATTGTCAATCTAACATCTTAAAACAACTAGTGACTTTAGGTTTTCTCGGGAAAGAAGCGTGTAATGACTTTTAGAGCAACGAGTAGCATATTTCATGTAATGCACAGTCCATTCAAACATCAAAATTTAAAAAATAATCTTCCATTTACGATAGGTTAAATTGAAATAATGGCGTTTTTAAAAAAATCTTTTTCCCTGTTGGGGGCCTCTTAACTGGTTCCGTTCCGTTCCGTTCCGTTCCGCAAAGTACCAATAGCCCTAATTTTCAACATGCTTTCTTACATCCAACCGTTCAAAGTGATATTAAACTTTTTCTATTAAAACTATTGAATATAATGAACAAAGTGTAAATGAAGCAACTGATGAAATCCACAATATTTTTAATAAAGTAGCCAAACTATCTCTACATAAAAAATCACAACATAAAACTTCCACTAACAAAAAATGGTTCGATTTTGACCTCGCAAAAATGCGAAAACACCTATGTGAAAGAGCAACATTACTTTCTAAATTCCCTAATAATCCCATATTACGAGGCGCATTTTTCAAACTAAATAAGGAATATGCTAAGCTACGGAAATATAAAAAACGAGAATTTAGACAAAGTATTATTGATAAATTGGATCAACTTAATGAAACTAACCCAAAAGAATATTGGAACTTAGTTAAATCTCTTAGAGAAACTGATAGTAATAAAAACAACATAGAAAATCTCATAGATGGGGATACATGGTCCAACTATTTCACTACCTTATCCAAAATACCAGAAAAGTATAAACACAGAATCACTACGATTGAAACAAAAATCAATGATTTATTAAATAATAAAACCGTAACTTCTTTTAACAAATTAGATTTTAGGATAACAGCTCTTGAGATCCAAAAGGCCATTACTTCTTTGAAATCTGGCAAAAGCCCTGGCCTAGATAATATCTCAAATGAAATGATAAAAGCATCTCAAATTTTTGTTAATCCTTGTACATGTATTCTCAAACTGTTTAATATTGTATTAACTTCAGGAATTTATCCGGAGAAATGGCTAGAGGGTTATACTACACCCATCTTCAAATCAGATAATCCTAAGTTACCCCAAAACTATAGAGGAATAACTATAAACAATAGCATAGGAAAACTTTTTAATATCATTTTAAATAACAGACTTGATACATATTTAATAGATAACAAAATAATACATGAAACTCAAATTGGCTTCTCAAAAAAATCCAGAACATCAGACCACTTATTTGTATTAAAATGCTTAGTCGATAAATATATCAATACTGGTAATAAGAAACTATATGCATGTTTTGTAGATTTTCGTAAAGCCTTCGACACAGTTATACATGAAGGCATTAAACTAAAACTTTTACAGTTAAATATAAAGGGCCTTTTCTTTAATATATTGTGTAGTATGTACAGACATAGCAACAATTATGTAAAAGTAGGTAACAAGTTAACTCCCCCATATAGACCAGAAATAGGAGTTCGACAAGGAGATGTCATAAGCCCAAACATTTATAAGATCTTTTTAAACGATTTTTCAAATTTGCTTGATGAAGAATGTATAAGATCTGTCAACCTTTCTGGAAAGAACATTAATTCACTGCTTTATGCTGATGACCTCGTACTATTATCAGATGACCAAAAAGAATTACAAAACAAACTAGACATACTTAATAAATACTGCAAAGACTGGTGCTTAGAGATTAATACATGCAAGACTAAAATTGTTATTTTCAACAAAAGTGGTCACCTTATTAATGAGAAGTTCACTTTTGAAAATTCACATTTAGAATGTGTTAACAAATATAAATATTTAGGTATAATCATGTCCTCCTGTGGCTCATTCAAAGAAGCAAGATCTGATCTATATAATAAAGCTCTCAAGGCTTCTTTCAAACTATTTAAAGACCTAAACTCTACTCAACCCCCTATCAACACATTTCTACATCTCTTTGATCATATGATAAAACCTATAGCATTATATGGCTGTGAAATTTGGGGAACCCTTACATCACGCATACAGGAAAAAGACAAACATTTATATGATATCTTTAAAACTTGGGAGATGGAAAATTTAAATATTAAATTTTGTAAATATATATTAGGCGCTTGGAAAAAAAGCACAAATATTGCAATTATCTCTGAACTGGGACGATATCCTTTGTATTTTTCATTGATTCAAAGCATCTTATCATACTGGCATAGATTAGAATTATGTGAAGAATCTTCCCTGTTGCACAATGCATATAAAGAAACTATTAATCTTAGTAAATCCAATGTAAACTCTTGGTACAAAAGTGTAGTCTATTTTAGTAAGAAAATTAACATTTCACTATCTGTATGTAAAAAGTATAAAACCACATATTTTAAACAACAAGTTAAAAAACATCTAAGAAAACACTTCTTAAATTACTGGACAATAAAACGTGAAGAGGGACTTAACTCTGGAAAACTTGATACTTATTTTTTGTATAAAGAAAATTTTACAATGGAATCATATATGTCTATTCTATCCCATGAATTAAGAAAAACACTATGTAGATTCAGAATTAGTGCACACGACTTACGAGTTGAAAGAGGTAGATATGAATTTGTAAAAAATTATACTGGTCAGAGAATACCTTTAGAAAGAAACAAAAGGACATGTTTATTATGTAACCAAAATCTTGTTGAAGATGAATGTCACTTTGTTACTGACTGTCCATTATATAAAGAAGAAAGAAATTCATTTTTCCATTATGTCTCAATACTTAACAAAAATTTTATACTTTTAACGAAGAAAGACAAATTTATCTGGTTAATGTCCAATGAAGACAAAACATTACTTATAAAGTTTAGTGAATTTTTAATTAAAAGGCAGAATACTTTAAGATCTAAATGAACTATTACTTGTATAATACTTATACAGGTCATGATACCATCCTTTGTACTTTTATGACTACATATTATATGTATATTATTAATATGTTATGACATACTGATATACATTTGCCCGGCTATTACATGTTCATGTATGTGTATAAACTATTTTGTATGTAGAATCTCTCTTTTAGAAATTTCTCTCTAATAACTATAATCTTGTATGCCCTCTGGGCCCAAAATTGGAAATAAACTATTATTATTATATTATTATTATTATTATAAGCTTCGTCATTTTTTTTTTATTTTAATGCTTCGTCAAAATTTGAAATTATTTTTTATTGTGTAAACATAGGTCGAGTCCTGTTATTGTTCACATATGTGTTGTAATGGTAAAAGTTTCAATCAAATGTTGCTTTCTTTTATTGATAATATTATTTATGACCAAATTGAATCAATTGATCTTGTTTGCCACGAGTCAAAGAAATTGTATTTTCATTGCTTTACATTTTTTGTAAACAAATATAATACTCAAGCTTTGTTAACGTAACTATAAATTCTTGCCTCTAAATCTTCAAACATTCAAATTTTGGTTAATTATTCAAAATGCACAAGTAAACCATTTTTACCTAAAAAATAAATTTTGATTTCAAATTATGTTTACTAAGTCCCTTTAAAAATTTACTTTTTTCCGTATAAAGTCGGTAAGTTTCTTGATTTTTCTATTCAATTGAGTTTACAAATAATCACTTCTAATATTTGCAATACCTACCAGTTGCCGTTTTAGTATTTAAAGTTATTTTGATATTTCCTTTCAACACTAGTTGACATCTGTACATCGCTTCAAACATTCTCTACGATATGGAGGTCAGTAATAGGAATGAAATATCTTTGTTTTCGCTGTACACATTACCGACGACGGAAGGTCAAAAACTGGAACGAATGACTGGATGATCGGTCAGGTTGTAAGATTGTGTGCGTAGGAGGGTGTCAAATCGCTTTAGTTTCTTATTTATCAATTTTATCATTCTTTAAATCTTTAAATTTAATCACATCTTTATATATATAAAGCTGGTGATTTCTGAGAGTGGAACATTGGCACCGGCTTTTAAATAACAATAGAGCTCAAAGAGAGTTTGTAAGGGGTTTACTGATCGCACGGTGTGTGAACTCATTTGTAATAGTCAATTATTCAGCAAATAGTATTTTAGTCTACTTAAAGAAAGAGGAACAGTCTATTTTAAGTCAGTAAGTGGAATGGTTTTTTTAAAAGGTCAGAAATTGGAATGATTGGTGTTTTCCGTCCTGAATAAATTTCCTTCTATTTCTATACTGAAGACAACTTCGACATTATTCCTGACAATGTTTTTGTTTGTGCATTTGGTCAGAATAAATCATTTAATAATCCAAGTCATAATATATGCCCCTATAGATAACAATAAATCACTTATATTCATAACAATACACCTAGTTCTCCCCTCTAGGTAGCAATATTTGTGTAGCTACGGAATAAATAAGAAGGATTTTCATGCACTTCGAACAAAATTGCATGGTATGATAATGGAATATTTATTATTTAAAATCACAAACTTTAGTAAATATGAAGTTTTAATTGTTTTTGAGCTTAAAGTTATTCGCTATATATCATTTTTCTTTATTTATCATTATGTCTCATTAAAATTGACTTTAACATCTCCTAACTATTTTGATATTTCATTTGTGTACTTCGTGTGTGAGTAAAACTTATAATGGCATCGGTTATTATATACTTGAATTTGTAGACTGTGAATATGTCTTTTATGTAAAAATTAATTTAATTTTTTTAATTTACACATATTTTAAGATTATTAATAAGTATTTCTTGAGTGCATGGGCTAAGTGTGTTTCCACTATACCTCACCCCTCTACCCAATCCCAACCATTTTCTTCTAGAACTTCCATCGCAAATTCAGTTTCAACACTTTGTTATAAACCAGATACTCTTCAATTTTGTGAATTAGTTTGAACGTCAACCTACAAACGTGAACTTTTGAGGAATTTTTAGTTATTCTTCTATCTGTTCTAACTTTATTCAAAATTAAATACTATATATGGAACACACATTAAATAATAACTATACACTGGTCACTAGTCACTGTTTAATACGATATAATACAAGGGGATCAGTCAAAAATATACTCATTAAATACCTGGTTTTTTTTAATCATTTAGAATCCCCATTGATGTGGATTTAGCATTTTTACAATAATTGTAGAGATATTTATTTACACTTAACATTACATTAAGTTCTCATGCTGATCGTCGGCGAGTCCCCTGTGGGCATTTTGGCCAGAGTATTGTGAAATAGTAAAAGGTTAAATCAATCATGCGTATCAAAAAATAATGTTTGTACAGCCACGAGTTGTATCTGAGGTGACTAAGTAGAACGATCCCCGGCTGTATATAAGAGGACTCCCAGCTCTCAGAATAACATAGCCAGCGGAATCAATCTCAAGCCCAGTAACTGAACTGTCAACATGGAGGAAATCAAGTCCAAGTTTGAGGGAAACTGGGAGTGTATCAAGAAGGAAAATGTGGAAAAATTTCTGGAGGCATTGGGTGAGTTTGATTTAACGATTTAACACACATTCTAACCCAACGTATACATATTCCCTATCATTCTGTCTCCAATCAAAAAACATTCTTATAATAAAAAATAAAAGTGATTGAAACAGAAGCACCCAAAGAATCATTTTAATTTATTTTTTACTTTAAATGAATCGTTTATTTCTTAAACATAAACCATAGTGAAAATAGAACAATAAACTGTTGTAATTTGTTGTTTTCTTATTAAGAAATTGACATTGAAACGCATCAAAACACTTTGTCTATTTTGATTACCTGTATTTCTGAACGATTTCATTATCAGAAGCAAAATTAAAGACATTATAATTATAAAATCATTTCTAATGTTAAATTTTAAAAATTATTTTGGGATACGTCTTACAGAAATAGCTCAATGACATTAATGAACGGAATAAAACAGGAAAAGTTTGAAGAACATATAAGCTGATCAAAGAATTAATTAATTAGATAACTGTTTCATATGGCACGTGGTATTGATTTTGAAAGTAATCTGTCCTGACTTGGTAATACTCTCCATTCCATAGCCTGTGTTACCCAGGAGTACGTGTGTACTAGTATACCCATAGTAAAGACTATGTATTTCTTGGAGAATGGTGGCTTTGGCAATTGGCAGGGGAAATCTCTTAACACTTTACAGGACCCACGCAAAAAAGTCTTAAGCAAACAATATTTAGACCAAAGTTTGACTAGTTGTTTGAAAGTGCGGTTCGTCAGTGTGTCACATTATTATTTCTTGGTCTAGCATGATTGATCAAGTTTTATAAGTAAAAACAGGTCGGGTCTTTAAAAGATATATATGATAATTAATTTGTATATCGCTAGATGGACTTTTAAGACGATTGACAGTTTGTTACTGTCATTTTTCATTAAATAATAATGAATTTTTATAGACTTTCCAATATGTGTATCTAATAACATTAAACGTATTCTATTTGTTAAAGAACGATCGTTCAAATATCATCCAGGTTATTATTGGTGACATTATTTTTTTTAATTTCATAATAATTTGAACATTTTATTGTTCTCTTGCAGGAGTTAATGTCATTAAACGCAAGGCGGCGGCCCAGTTCAACCCCAAACTGTCGATCAACGTGGGGGACGGGTGTGTGAAGGTGGTCAGGAAGATGCCTATCAAAGAAATCACCAACGAGTTCAAGTTGGACGGTGAAATCGACGTCAACGACGACGACCACAAGTACAAGGTCAGTAACGACGTCAACGGTCGCTTCCCTATAGCATTGAATGATTTATTTTGACGTCGTCGTGTCAATAACTGCCGTCAGGTAAGCAGACAAAATGAATAACGCGCGTTAGCGCCATATGATAATTTGTCTGCTCAACTGACGGCAGTTATTGACACGACGACGTCAAAAACAAATTATTCAATGCTTATATTTACATTCCCTTATTGATAAAATGATTTATTTTATTAGATAAATCTGTATAAATTGCAGATCACGGAGGGAGTAAATTAGTAACAGCAAGAGCAACTGTTCTCTAAAACCGATTTAAACTGGTTATCCCATACACTGTTGAGATGAGCCTTGAAAATATAATCCATGAAAAATATCTCTTAAAATTTTCCTTTTAACAATAGAATAAACTTTATTGTTCAATAACTGTAAAATATGGAGTTTTAATAACATGTTTGAAATATATTTTTAAACCGATAACATAGAAATCAGTGTTTGGGATCTACTTATGTAAATTACATTTAAATTCATACACAGTGATTCGGTTGTTGCATTTAGAGGCATTTAAAGATCACATAATGTAATGGAAAAACACAGTAGAATGTAAATATATTGATTTAAATGTTACCATGTAAAGATGAAACATATACAAACACTAATTTTGTTTTTGAAGTTGGTTTTTGTTTTTTTTTTGGGGGGGGGGGAGGGGGTGTTTGCAAATTTCATTACTATTTTATGTACTTTAATTCATCAGATATTTCTTTTAGGCTAAACTAACATACTCCGGTGGAAAGATGACGATTTGTCTGACAGCTGTGGATGGCAAATCTAAAGATAACACAATAGTGAGGGAAATAGAGGGAGACAACCTCGTACAGGTAAGGACCGAATCATCTCTGTCATGTATTCATAATCATAACAAAACAGTAAAGTATCCGTGGCTACGCCATCTTATTAAACTAATTTTCCTTATTGTCATTAATACAAAATACATATCAGCCTTATCATCAAAAAATACAATCAATATCGAAGTTACTCCAAAGTAACAGCATCAATGTCATGGATATTTGGATAACTTAATAAAATAAAAAAATAGTGTTTACTTCCCACTCGTAATTTCTAAATCTAAAATTGTTCGTAAGGATATTCTTTAGCTTCTTGGACCCTTACAAAAAACAGAATCTATCTATATAAATGCATGGCAGTTATGTCTGTAGCCTATATATTGTACAAGTTATTTCTGTAAACTATATATTATACCAGTTATATCTGTAGCCTTAATATTGTACCTCCACAGATGCACACGCAATTGGTTACCAATGTTTTTTATCTGTTTCAGACAGCAACGTGTAATGGCGTCACAGCAAAAACGACTTTCAAAAAATGTTAATATCCAATGTAGTGTTATTCACATTCTTATCATAGTGTGCAATAAGTTGTATATCATAGTTTACAATTTTGTATATTTATAAATAAAATGTTAACTTGTTGTTTGTTTGTTTATTTTTTGTTTTTGTTTTTGTTGGGTTTTTTTGGGGGGGTTGGGGTTGGCGAGGGAAGTATTGCAGCAGGTATATGTTGGGAAAAGACTATGAAATATATTCTTATAATAATAAAGGAATGAATCGAAGTTATTTTATAATAAGTATAGTGTCAATAAGAACAACACTTTTGATTAGATTTGAACAAAGTTTATTGTTTGACAATAAAAACAAAAGGATTAGGCACAGGTTCTGAAAATTTAAGATACCTTTTCTTACATAATTAGTGATAACACAAAGTGATGTTCAATATTACATGTTGAGTGGTTGAAATCATGACGGTCAAATAATTTAAAAGACATGTATATAGCTTGATAAAGACAATAGACATTTCTAAATTCAAAACCGATGAGATCTTTTTTTAAAATAACTATTCATTGGAAAATAGATTTCATTTACTACAAGACCAATGAAATCCTTTCCCTGTAACAATGTCTGTAATATGTAAAACATACGTGAACTTGAAATAAAAGATACCACGGAGTCTGCGTCATCTGTTTCATATTTGGATATTTTACTGGAGATAAACGTGATGACTTTAATTTTCTATAGTCAACTTTCCGTACTTATGTAGCAACATACCTTTATCGCCTCCATATGGTGCTTTTTTCTCTCAGTTAATTCGATACGCAAGGGCATGCTCCTGTATGACAGTTTCTAAGGCGAAGCAAACAAGTTGATAAAGCAGGACTATCAACAGTCTCGTTTGAAGTCATCTTTACGTAAGTTCTATGGTCTAACAACGACCTTGTCAGCAAATACAATCTTTCACTGGGTCGCAAGCTGACTGACGATTTTAATGCAAGTTGTTAGACCATAATTGATCACCTAATTGTGTACGAACTTTTCCGTTTTTCCCGATTACGACAAAAAGCACACGGTGGGTGTGACCGGTCAGCAGAGGATGCTCACTCCTCCATGCATATGGTACCTGTTCCTACCTCTATTTTTTAAGAGGTCCGTGCATGCATTGCTCCTGTTTTGAAGTTTTTCTTCGGACTTTTGAATTTGAACACTGTTCGTTATCACCACATGTCTCAAGGAGGATACAGAACCCGAAAATAAAAAAGGATGAAAATAATCGGTGTTTGACACAGTAGGATACAGGGAAATCGGAGTATACTAGTATATGGATTGGAAGATCGCATTCAATGCATGGTAGACACACCACTGCGATCCAATAGAGCAATATGGTCCAAACTAGCCAAGACAATTGTGGACATAGAGCTGACATTACAACGAAAGACAAACTACAATAAAGTTTACCAAGGAAATAAAGTATATAAACCCGTCGCATACCGAAAAGAAAATGGTTCGGATAAGATTACAACTCGTTATTTAAAATGCGTTTGGAATCAAAAGAGGTTCATATCATCTTTTACAAAAGAAAAGGAACAATCTAAATAAGCTAACACTGTAATATCATGGCTGAAGAGGTAGACACGTCTGTAATATTAATGAGAAAAGGGGCAAAATTACCTATATATGTGCCGCAATTGCACTTGCTGAAGTCCAGTGCAGTTGGAGACATCTTAAGTCTCGAGCTAGATGAAGCTTACTAGTGTGGTTAAAGAGCAACAAAACAAAAACAAAAAACAATACGAGTATCCATTAAGAAGGATGCAAAACCTGAAAATAGAAAGGGATTAAAATCAGTCATCGGTGTTTGATACAGTAGAAAGTTTGTAATGAAAAATAACAATAACAAATTGTCGATACCTCGCATATATATGCAAGAAAGACTGCAATTACGATCCAACATGATGCCGTGGTACGAACGAGCCAAGACGGTATTAGCCATAGAGCTAACAGTACAATTAGAGGGAAAGTTTGATGAGGTGAAGCAGGATAAATGTGTGATCTAGACCTTTGGAACGATGTTGTTAGTGCGGAAAGCTACAAAGCGACAAGAAGAAGGGAAAACAGAGAGGTTGTCGAACAGAGCATGGGAGGGAAGAGTTAAAAATTTAGTAGGTAATGTTGAAAGCAATCTGAAGAAGTTGTAGGTAGGCAATATAAAAAGCAATATATATTTTCATGTTTAAATTTCAATACAAATAAACAATAACATGTATATGTAAATGTACATGTATATGTCTAAGGCGAGGCAAGCTACTGACGGGGATATTTTTGTAAAAGATACAATACATATAGTTAATTTTAAAAGACAAAAAATCAAATGTTTATATCAATATTCTTTAAATACCATTTTTGTGGATTTAGTTGAATTGATATACGAACTGAAATGTTCAGTTAAGTGCAATTTTTAATATCATTTTGTTTCGATAGGATCAGTAGCCATGGTATAATATATCCTTGTAACTGTCATTTTAATAAATCCATGAAATTTGAATGACACGAGTATCACAGAAACCACATGATATGATTACTGTGTCGGTAAACACACCTTGTCCATTTTGTTAGATCCCATGCACGGATCGAGAGAATTTTTCCAGAGGGGGTGGGGGGGGGGGTCTGAAGGATAATTGAGTTTGGGGGTCCGAGGTATATTTGCGATAATTTACTATGTAAACTAAATAAATTATCATTTTCCAGGGGATGTCGGGACCCCCCCCCCCCTCCCTCCTTTGTATCCGCGCATGGATCCTGATGTTTCTAGGAAACCCAATCCTCTCGAACAATAAATGATATTTGAAAAATTGGGTTGTAAAAATATAATTATAAGATTCGGAAATTTTGGGAATTTCGGAAATCTTTTAATAGAGTTTTTAAAAAGTAAATGACTGTCAGCCGCCGGATTGTTCCGTGCCGGAACCCGGGATTGAACCGGGGGCCTTTAGATCTTCAGTCTAACGCTCTCCCAACTGAGCTATTCCGGCTGACAATTTAAACTAATTACATAATCAGCAGCTTAATCTTTTAAATTTTATTTAAAATTTATATATTATATCATTATATAT
This sequence comes from Magallana ariakensis, assembly GCA_020458035.1. Lineage (NCBI taxonomy): Eukaryota > Metazoa > Mollusca > Bivalvia > Ostreida > Ostreidae > Magallana > Magallana ariakensis. The sequence goes on along the minus strand of CM035814.1, from coordinate 68,543,694 downwards.
AACAAAACAACTAATCACAATTTAGGTATATTAATTTGTAAAGATACCATTGGCTTAGTAAAGCAGGTTATAAATTTTAAAAAAAAACACACAGAAATACAAATTATTTCATTTAGTTTAATCTTCTTGGTTTTGTTTTTTTTTTACTTCTACTTGAATTTATTTTCGATAAAAAAAAATCATTTTGTCGATATTTTATAATATGTATTAAACAATTGATTCTTTTTTTCAATTAGAATTGCATTGCAAGATAATAAAATAAATACATCGAATGTAGTTAAAGTTAATGTTGAATTTACTTATTTTTATTATCTAGAATTTTTTTTTCAAAATACAAGATGTATTTTTGATGAATTTAAAAAAAGTTATATTTGTACTTTACAGATATATTTACATACCTAAGATCGATATTAATATAATCATTACTTTGAGGTCAACATGAACCTCGGCCATTATTGTTGTGCATTTCTTCCAATGTTTACAGTTTAGATTTTATTCAAGATTTTTCTGATTCTAATTCATAATGATTTTAAGACAAAAAGTTGTATTCAGTTCAATAAGTATTGTGTTGAAGAATGTTTTTAAAAGAAACTGGTTAATGGTGATTATAAATCTGCCATCATAATGATAGTTTCACCTATACGGAGTAGGTTGTTGTCACATGATAAAATTATACCTAACAAAGCTAGTAACTGAACATATCAAGGCAGGAAGAACAAAATAAACTAGTTTCACGAAATCTTACCAAAATCAACAAAATCAAAACGTACGATTTTTCAACGCTTTATACAACCATTCCCCTTGAGAAATTAAAATCAATGCTTTTTTATTTCATCGACAATTGTTTCTTCCATAAAAATGGAAGTCGTAAAAATGCTTACTTTATCATTGGAAATCTAAAAAATTATTTTGTTAAAAACCATTCTTATTGCACACACAAGTACTCTGAAGTTGACATTAAAAAGATGCTTGAGTTTCTGATAGACAGCATCTATGTAAGTTTTGGAGACCAGGTCTACCAACAATCAGTCGGATTCCCATGGGCACAAATTGTGCTCCTTTATAGGCTGACTTATTCTTATATTCTAATGAAGCAGAATTTATTCAAAATCTTGTGCAAGAAAAGGATAAAGCTCTTGCTGTGGCCTTCAACTCCACATTTAGATATATTGATGATGTTTTATCCATTAACAACTTTCGTTCATTTAACTATGTTAAATAAAATTGTGCTTAAAAATTACATTTTTACAGAGTTTAGTAAGGGACTATATTTTGTGGCGGAAGGTTTTCAAGAAGGAAATGAACAATTGTCATAACTTACTAGTTTTAGAGTACTGTTACTTTAGCTTCCTAATTTTCAGCGCAGACCAAACTTCTAGATAGTTTGTGTATTACGATATATTCATGATGTTCTAAAAAACATATTTAAACAATATTTTTATATTTCTATCGATATATTTTGGCATATTTAGCTTATATTTCATAGAAGTTAAGAAAAAATTAACTCCAATTTTGGCCTAAAATTAGCTTATTTCATGCTATATTTCAAATTTTTGAGATGTGACCCCTACTTGTTTTACTTTTAAATGAGACATTAAATGTATGTATATTCGTATGCAAAGTTTTGGAAAGTTGACATTACTATAATTTTCTTTATTTGCGTTATAATTTGATTACTCCAAAATTTTGTAACATCTGTTGTTGTGTTCATTATGTACTGGCCTTTGAAGCCACCAGTAAAGCAAGAAATTTTAAACTTTGACTTAGATTTTACTTTTATAGTCACTACATGTGTTCAACTTCATACTGTGTTAAAATCATAACTAAATAATACTTCAAACTTTTAATATTTGTTTGATTTCTTCAAATTATCAATTTCTATGTCAAATTTTAGAAAAAAATTTCAGGAAAATTATCATTTCTGTTTGGGGCCCTATATTTCCAAAAAATGGCATGTGACATGGGTCTCAAATAAAATAAATGAACATTATAGGTCCCATCTGTATATCCAAGTGGTTTTTGGATGATTGACTTACTATTATTTCATGTGCCAAACTCCTTAACAAGGCAAAGCAGTTTACACAAAAATAAATACAGAGTACATGTTTCAAAAGGTCAAATTACGCAATTTGAAATGTTTATATATATGTATCAATGTATGGTTTTCTTTGCATTGCAGATGCTTGGCTGTTGTCAAATAGAACAATTGTTTGTTATGCTCATTTGGCACACAGATAATTCAACTCTGTACTCCATTGAGTTTTATGATTCTTTTTATCAGAAATTGGGGGAAATGGTTAATAATATAGCATGTAGATTAAGAGAAGGTATGGAAAAGATATTTCAACTAAGAACAATTAATTGAAAAAAATATTATTTTTAGAAGTTATAAGAAAGTTGTTCTGGACAATTCCTTCCAAGTACCCTTTTACCTGGCTAATTTTTGTATCGTTCGTTATGTGCCGCCCACTGTTTCAGGGCTCTTCGTAGTGTGATGCCATAACTTGCAAATCTGAATAGATTTTGTGAACAAAAGTACAATATATGTTTGTTAATATAAATTGTGTTTGTATCCACCTTTTTTTCTGTCATGAAAAAATGACAATAACAAACCGTCAACCATCTCAAAAAGCCAGAAAACGAAATACAAATACAAAGCAGAGCAAGATATAGAGGTAGGATCAGGTGCCTAGGAGGAGTGAGCATCCTCTGCTGACCGGTCACACCCGCCGTGTGCTCTTTGTCGTAATCGGGAAAAAACGGAAAGTCCGTAGACAATTAGGTGATGAATTATGGTCTAACATTAGTATGAAAAACGTCAGTCAGCATGCGACCCAGTGCTGACAAGGTCGTTGTATCGACCATAGAACTTCCGAAAAGATGACTTCAAACGAGACTGTTGATAGTCCTGTTTTATCAACTTGTTTGTAAGTAGCTTGCCTCGCCTTAGAAACTGTTCATACGAAGAGCATGCCCTTGCGTATCGAATTAACTGAGAGACAAAAACACCATAAGCAGGTGATGAAGGTATATTGCTACATAAGTAAGGAAAGTTGACTATAGAAAAATTGAAGTCATCGCGTTTATCATAAAGTTTTGTTGTTAGGTTACCATCAATGTCCATTTCCAGTAAAATATCCATCTTATTCTCTATTTTTGTATGTTTTCTGAAAATGTATTTTTTGTATGTCACTGCATTATAACCTCATGGAGGAAATATGTATGAATGAAAAGGGACCTTTGACTAATTTTTTTCCTATCATAAAAAAGATATGTGACCTGTATTAATTAGTCAATTCTATAGTGGGAGTTCAGTAACTGGATTGAAAATCTAGGTCGAGTGGATGGAGAGTCGTGCACCCTGAGAAAAGTCCGGCGTGTTTGTATTAATTAATTAACAAAGATTTACAATTCACATATTCACCATTCACAGTCTTTCATCTTAGATGTACAATTACAAAAAATCAATGATACGTTTATTTATTTGACTAAACCCTTTGTAAAAGACATGAAATATTTTGAAACTTATGAAAGCGGGTTAAGGCGCTTTGTGTGAATTCTTGTGTGAAATTTAAATACCCATGGTCTATTTTTGTTTTAATATGTCAATAATGTTTTGATCGGTTTGAAAAGAGATTGGTGTCAATTTCAAGCCAGAATATGTAATGACTGAATTGATTACATTCAGGTCAGAAATTGGAATGAAAGAAAAATCAAAACAGGTCGATTCTCGAAATACATCGTCTAGAATAAGTGCGGTGGATAGAAATTGTTATTAAGAACATGTGACTTAATAATAAACCATTGCTATTTCATGCATGTATTTTTGTGTTTATTATAGGTTTTAAGGAAATTGATTGATTTAAGAAATGATATAGATGGTTGTTCAATATGTATGCCTCAATATACAAGCATGCATATATTGATATGGAGTGTCAATTTGTTTTATTTACATACTTTACGTAGCTGGTTATATACGCTGATTTATTTAAGGACTGATGCTATTATTTTGAAATCTGGACAATACATGTAATTTTCGTATTGAGCACACATGATGGTATTTCCCAATTTCTGTTCTAAAATTACTATGCTTAGTCAACCTGGTCATAACCTTTCACGTATTTCGTTTTTGCAAAAGGGAACTCGTGGATTTCATGATGGTACTAATGATTAGAGAGATTATTACACATCACATTTGTAGCTGTGATTTTTTTTTTTTTTTTTTTTTTTTTGAGGTTCAGTTAAATTTAATATAATATATATTTTAACATAGCATATACATGGTCAAAATTATTAGATTACCTGGCTGTATTAAGCAAATTGTATTCTTATATTAGTATAGTTAACACCTTTTCCTCGAAAACTCATATTTAAGATTAAGCGTTCTTGTTTTGGTTTGTTTCTAAAAAAATGTTCATTTATTTACGAACCTGTTTGAATAATTTCAATAAATCTCAGTGGCATTATTTTGATTCATCATAACTGAGACAAATTTCTTTTTTTTAATACTTTATTTGTTTAAACTTTTCTAAGGACCATTTTCTTCCTGTCAAGAAAGGGCTAAAATATTGTAAATGATATTGCGGTTAACAACTTTTACATATGCAAAAAAGTTATGCTGTACTTCTTAGGACAATCTGTCTACTTGAAAATCTATGATATGTATACCTCATGTAACATATTACATTAATGATATAGAAGAATGGAAATTTATTTAAAAAAATAAATCAGCTATGATCAACATTCAACAACATATACAATTATTAAGTTTACAGAAATTATTTGCTAATGTTACAATCAGCCACGTTTAGACATAATCAACTGCTAACAGCCCCTTGTTAGTCCCTTTGTAGCGTCATAATGGATAGGTTATTGTCGTCTACTTATATGAAACAATCTCAAGAATGTACAAAGATGATGGACTAACCTGTCTAACGTGTGAATGGTCACACTGTAGACCAGTCAAATCTATGTTACTCTGTACCTACATAGTTAAGAGGGGTGATTTTGCATATTCAAGATATAATAATTCACATGTACATAGGATGCTCAGACAAATAAAATTTACCATTCAATTATTTATTCTTCTTCATCAAGTTCTCATGGTGATCGTCTGCGAACTCTGTAAATATTATTTACCCACAAGTGCATCTCGGTTAAAGAATTGTGAAATCCAAAAAGGGATTAGAATCAATCAAGCGTATTGAAATACCCCGTGTGGACTTGTATTCAGTAGAACTGGTCTGAGGTGACTAAGTAGAACGATCCCCGGCTGTATATAAGAGGACTCCCAGCTCTCAGAGTAAGACAGCTAGCGGAATCAGACTCAAGCACCGTCACTGACCAGCCAACATGGAGGAAATCAAGTCCAAGTTTGAGGGAAACTGGGAATGTATTAAGAAGGAGAACGTGGAGGGATTTTTGGAGGCATTGGGTGAGTTTGATTTAGTTTTAATCAATTCCTTTCAACATAATTTTAGCGATGGTACAGCGTGTTTTTCATTTTGAAAATACAATTGTGTATTAAAAGGTTCTTTGTAAAAGAACTATATTTTTATGTTAAAAATTGCAATATATTTTTGAAAATTGTTGGGATTCGAGTTGAACTAAAATCAAACACAATTTTTCAATGCAAACTCATTCATCGCCTTTCCGAATAAAATTGTCTAAAAATATTTAATCTTATTAAAAGTCAGGATTGATCAGAGACCAACATTAATCAAGCAAAATTCATACAAAAATATGTTGCTTTTCTGGAAATAAACGGGAATTGAACGTTGTAATTATTAATTTTTGTAAGTACATGTACATGTATCGCTTAAACTGGCTTTTAATAGGTACATTTAATTGTACTTGACAATGTGTTTTAATAAGTTTCGTTATGTATGTACCAATACCTGCCACTAGCATCACTATATTGTCTTCTTTTTTTCATTTCGCTGTACTACATTTGTCCTCTAGGCATCAACATGATCAAACGTAAGGCTGCTGCCCAGTTCAACCCCAAACTGTTGATCAGCGTGGGAGACGGGTGTGTGAAGGTGGTCAGGAAGATGCCTATCAAAGAAATCACCAACGAGTTCAAGTTGGACGGTGAAATCGACGTCAACGACGACGACCACAAGTACAAGGTCAGTATCGTACGGCGTTACGCACCACTACATGGAAGATGCTCACACCTTAATTAGACAGACATGTTCATAGATGTACCGCAAAGTTGTTATGATATACATGTAAAGTCATCTAAACAGAATTTAATGTTAGATCCAATGCATTGATATCGATTTCTACAAATGGGTCTGACTTAAAGGTATCCGTGTGTACCTGAATCGATATCAGCCGCCCTGCTAAGGATCACTCGCCAGTGTTATACAGTGTCGATAATTCTGTGCCTTCTTTAAATATTGGGCTTTTTGTCTGCGCAAATTTTATGATAATACTTATGATTTCAATAAAATCGATGGTCAAAAATAAAAAATGTAAAGACTGTTTGCTCATGGAGATATTGATTTAAATGAGAGCGTGTATTCCAGGCTAAGTTGGCGTATTCAAGCGGAAATATTATCATTTCTCCGCTTTCATTCGTAATGAGGGATATTACATTGTATATCTTTATTAAATCACAGCAGTGGATAATTTCAGTACTTTGATTATTTATAATTGTCTTTAAGGCTAAACTAACATACTCCGGTGGAAAGATGACGATTTGTCTGACAGCTGTGGATGGCAAATCTAAAGATAACACAATAGTGAGGGAGATAGAGGGAGACAACCTCGTACAGGTAAGGATTATGTCGTTATGCTATGGTCTAACAGCATTTAAACAAGAACGTCTGAAATTATGACTGTAGAGTAGTACAGTATGATCTCTATTTTACTGAGTTTTTTTTCAATTTCAGACAGCGACATGCAATGGCGTCACGGCTAAAACGACCTTCAAGAAATGTTAATATCCATTATAAGATTTGTCCAATTTTTAATGTGTGCAATGTATATGAAATGTATGTCATGTTTTCACAGCCATATTTATATACGAAATAAAACTTGATATTCTATACGTTAAATTGTCATTTCTTATTGGTTTTTGCAGCATATTAATTTTAATTTAAATGGCTGTATACAAGAAATAAATTTCATACCAGGAAAAAAGTCGTGTGGACGTTAATCTGTAAAAAAAAAAATAAAAAGCCTAATCCCATTGAACGAATGCCAAAATTTATGGCCTCGACGGATAAAAGTCAGTGGTCTCAAAGAATAAAATTTAACAAATACGATTTTCCCTATTTGATTTTGTAGGCTTTTGACCATTTATCCGTGACACTTGGGTTTTGGGATTTTTGTGGAAAGCATTGTCCAGTGGAGTCACGTGCTATCGTGTGCACGTTTTTAAGTTATATTTGAATATAGAATTAATATGCATGAATAAGCACCAATTATTATGGGTACTTAGGATGTGGCGGTCGGTCATGTTTGCGTTTTGAATTTGTTGAAGAAAAAATACTTTGTGCAAACCCACACAACCAATGCCAAATATGATTACCCCTCAAAGCCAAACAAGTACATCAAGTGTTTTAACACTTAGGTTTGAAAACAACGTAAATAAATTATAATCAGCTCTTCACCTTGTTTATACCCATAGATATTGGTTTCCATAGCGAATAGTAAACGATCCAGACAGCTGCTTCTTCTAAAGAAATTAGCTCAATACCCAATACACCATTCTTAATGAGATATTCAAGAATATTCATATCGTACTGAAAACGAGGCTTAGGTCGGTATCGAAGAACGCAAGGATGGCGAAAAATATTAAAAGCATCTACTCAACTCGTTATTTGAATGTCGTGTCCTCTCTTACATTCGAATTTTCAATAGAAACGATTAAAAAGGCATTGGTTAATCTTAGCACAAAATAAATAAACAAAGGCTACAAAAACGTAAGTGAAAATCAGAGGTGGGTTATTTTTCTCATGAAGGGGGCGGGCCGACTTTATAAGAATTTAATAAACAAAAACTAAACGACGATCTGTTTATAGCATCGGGCTTAATTGAATTACATTGAATATATTTGTTTTTCCCCTTAATAATGTGGTTTAATTGTCTGTTTTGAATAGTCCCACAAGAAATCGATAGTCTGTATCATAGGCATGAGCTTCGTTTCGTGAGCACGTACAATTAATGACGATTTACTTTATTTTTCCTCCGATGTACAATGTACTTGCTTTTTCCATTGTGTTTTATTTTACTTCACAGGACCCGTGGTTCACGTCTATGTTTTAATTAGTTTGACTTTATTTTTTGTTTATTGCTAAGACTGTCGACTCGTGTGTTTTATCGATCCATATTTGTCTGAGAGAAAAAAAATTGCAGCAGATGTGAATTCATATTCAAAGAATTTACATAATATTTAATATAAGCTGCAAACATTATTTTAAAAGAAAATAATCTTAAGTCTATACTGTGTGTTAATTTTTATATTTGAAAATTTAAAAAAGAAAAAATAATAAAACATTACACAGTATTTTTTAAACTGACTGAACATGTAAATAATTTGTTATTCATTTATAACATGTGGTTGCCAAATATAAAACCAATAATATTCAAGTAAGAGAGAAGAACTTTTTATTAATATACATACAATAGTTATAACAAAACATCCAAGTAACAATAACAAACATGTCAAATCACACAGCACAATAATATGATTCTGATTAAAGTTCACATGAAAGTTTATAAAATTAAACATTAAACTTGACACCTTTCATAAAATTAACAGCTCAAAATTCACTGTTCCATGAAGAGGTCCTCGCATTCCAACAGCGCAGAAATCTTTCAGTTCAGTGCGCGATATTCACTCTCTAGCTTGCGAAAAGACAAACTGTTTACATTAACGGTTTCGAGCGATCCTTGCCTAACACATGATCATGGGTAGTACTGTCTATCTGGTTTGGTTTGATACCCAATTTTACAAAATAAATTTGTAGAGAGTCTTCACGGGAAAGTATGTTTGGAATATTAAAGTCATCATCCAAATGAGTCTGCATGTGTATATCTAGACTAGGGTTTCTGTAGATAATCAGAAAAGGTTATTTTCTTGATGTGGTCAGTCTCTGTTGCTACTGTTGGCTCCACCAATATGGAAGAATCAGTCACTGGGTGAGAAATCTCCACAGTTGAGGGAGTAGCATTCACCATCGTGGGAAATCCAGCATCTAATTTCGAAGGCCTAGGAGAAGTGGTGCAAGTGGTGGCCGAATTGTACGAGATTGATGGGTCCAGGGTCAATGGAATTATGGCTGTACTGTGTAACCATCTGTCAGCATGGCAAAAGATGTACCAGAAAAGTCCAGGGTCAATGAAATTTGTGGCAATAATCTCGGGCTGGTTTCTTTGGCAAAAGTTGCCTCCAAGATAGTAGGGTTTGTCTCCTTATAGATATAATTATTTATAAGGAAAGTGGCTCGAAAGTGGAAAGTGGAAAATTATTCGGAAATTGAAATCCGCAAAGGGGCACTCCATGCTGGCAACATAGCTCAACTCTTGGTCAAGGTGAGAACCATCTTTATAACTATTATCTTCCTCAGCCATGAGGTCCAAAATATATCCTTGAAGATCCATATCTAAACTTGACATAGTTTCTGAAAAATAATAAAAATACACTTAATTTCATGAACTCGACAAACGAATACATATAATTCATAGACACATAAAATATACCTTTCTCCGGGACTAGTCTTATGTTCAAGGGTGTACATTTCCTCACGTTCCTCACAATAAATAAATGGAAACTGGTATGATCTATCACTCAATATATATCATATTATGTTATATTTGTCCTCAATCGAAAGCAATAGCCCATAGTTTCAAAATAAATATGTATATATTATGTAATATATACAATAATCTATACGCACTTCATATGAGTGTAAATATTAAGAAATTAAACTTTCATTTTATCTATGTAACGAGTTCTCGAATTTTTCCATGGGTCTATGTTTATTGAACTATGCTCACAGTTACATCTACCTTAAAAAATTAACCTATACTCCTATATTATAATAATGACACAAAGTATCTAGCAAGTTTACCAGTAAGCTAGCAATGTTTGACAGCAGTTTACACACATTTAAAGACAATAATAGTAATCATGTTAAATCAAAAAGATTAACAGCTCTAGCCTGAGGAGGGAAAGAATTGGATGATTGATCATTAGGATTTCATTTAAAGCATAGTCTATTGCCTTGAAGCGTATGGGTTTTGACGCTCGCCTGAGCATAACGCAATGTATCCCTCAGAGCCAAATAAAACAGAATGGCAACTTTTAAAACAGTATAAATTGAATTAAAGGACTACGTAACAGCACGATCATTACAAATATAATGGGATGACCCAAGTATATGTGGTCAGGTAAGGGTCTTGTCACGTTCAGCTCACCTGATTCCTTCGCCTCACTTGAACAGTCCAGTTAAACGGCGTGATTTAATCACCCGCAACGGCAATTTCTCTCAAAGTTTAAACGAACAAAATGCTAATTGAGTGATGAATCCATTTAACTTCTACTCCCTCTTCCACCTCACCAATCTGCTGTTTTTCAATTCTTGGAGAAAAGTGTTCAGATGAGGCTGGTTTGAGGTTAATAAATGGAGCAAATGGTCTGATGTGAATTGGTCACTAACCAAAAAAATAAACCAGAGGAAACATGGCAATAAAACAATGATGAGTATTCGAAAAATAAGGACACACGATTATAGGTTGGTGATGCCATGTCGAGAAGATGAAATTTGTGACGCATTTGTAAAAGTTTAGCAGAGCGTAGTTTCGATCTACGGACCTCTGGGTTATGGGCCCAGCACGCTTCCACTGCGCCACTCTGCTGAAGGCTCCAGGGGGAGTCGAACTCTCGACCTCCAGTTTACTAGACTGGCGCTCTAACCAACTGAGCTATGGAGTCTTATTGTTGGTGTAAGCCTATGAGTTAGTTCAGCTCCTTGTCTAGTCCATAAATGATAATTCCAATTTGATGTGAACAATAATTTATTAGATCGTGATCGTATAGATTTTACAAGCAACTTTCAAAGTCTTACAAATTCAAATCTCAATCTCTCACTGACTAACAGTTTTCAACATGTCCCGAACGTCTAACAACAACCCAAAACCACCAACTCTCCGTTCTCACTAAACTCTCTCTACATAAGCTTATATATGATCTTTCACACAAAGAGAAAAATAATTCAAATTAGTTCTGTCCAAGTAGTATAATCATAAATAATTATGTTATCATTACAAGCAATCAACACTTCACACTGAACATGATTTCTATATATTTAACCTATAGCGACATTAGCTCCGTAGCTATTATCCTCTGAATCACATGTATAGCCAACGTTCTGCTTGACCAGAAATAATGAAGTATTCGCCATAATTTAATGTTAATTATATGGTTGTCAGAGCGCTGAACATATTTACTTCAATTTCAGTATTCCAACCCTAAATTCCAAAGTGATGATGGCACATAATATGTATGATTATATTTCGTATAACAAATTATTGTTCGTCACTTTTTATCGACTACATGTAATTAAAAATACGGTCAAGCCGGCTATCTGGTTACATACGTCCCCCTAACAAAAGAAATATCCCGGAGGGAGATTTCTTCCGCTAGGTGCCCGGTGTAAGAAATTACCCTTTAAACTCTCCTTGGTCAGATGAACCTTCCAGTGACACACCAGTCGGAACATCTATATTAAGAAATAGAATTAAGTGATCATTTCCTTTACCGGCTTGGGACACCACAACAGTTAATAAACAAAATGTACACGAATACACGACTACACAATATCGTTTGATTGTTGCAAACAACAAATCAATACTGATCAATACAACCTCCACCAACAATAATAATCAATATGAATTAATTAAAGTCAAAGACAATCACCACAGATAATAATCGATAATCAAATTAAAATACAATCATAATTAATGAATGGCGACCACAATTGTCCATTGGTCAATGTTCATTATAATTCAAATATAATGTCCAGGATTAAATGTCAGTGTTCACATAAACACGTTTAAGACTATTTTAAAACACATAAGCACACATAATAAATTTACACAGTTAAGCACATATATATATATATAGTTCACAATAAAGTTGTTTCAGCGTCCACAGAATAACATCAAGTTCAAATAAGGCGAATCGGTGATCATATAACGCTTAAATACGGAATCGATCGAGATTATGTCTCGGTAATTCAGAATCCATGAATTCCAATCGAATTTCGCAATCCTCCATAATTAATTTCTAAATATAAAATTTCACATTATTCACAATTTTTCAAATGTTCATCAAAACACAATATTTAATCACTTTGCACTACATCAACGGCATTAACGACGTGATGGCGAGGTGACATCTCGCGGAACACTTGCTGCATTCCTCTATTTCTTAGACATCAACGACTTTTCTTCTAGGTATTTACGAGCCAATTCCGGGTCTGGTCCATAACTTTCGGGCCACGGTAAATCGTAGTTTCTCTCCTCTCCAGTCAGTTGGCGGGCTTGCGGTTATCGATCCAGTGCTGTGAACATTGGTACGAGCTACTCGTTTTCCAATTCGTCTGGGTTTCTCAGGGGCCAAAGTGTCTTTCGCTAATGATTTCATTTCAACAGTCTCTTTAGAGCTTCGCTTCCCAGGATTCACACGATGTGAAAAGTCTCTGCCAGAACCTTTCTCATCTCTGTCACTACCCCTTTTTCGACAACCCGACCAGCAACCACAGCACATATCTCCTAACTTTTTGATTGTTTTACGTTTCATAATACAAATTCCACATATTATTATTACTGCCAAAATCAAAAATACATAAAACCAAATACTTCCCACCCAAGGTGATGATTCCATAGGTTGTAAATTACTATCTACTGGCAATTCCGCCATTAATGTGTTCATAGGGAAAACCTTTATATCTTTTAATTTATCAGGAATCTTAATGTGCCCTATATCTGGATATTTGAGGTTGATAGGATCCCATAGTGTGTATGTATCTATGTCATTAATAAAATTCTGAAAGGAGTTAGACATATTAAATTGACTTTCTCGATTGTAATAATGAGGTACATGTATTTGCAATGAACCATGAAAACCCGAACAACCTTGTCCTAAACTTAAAATATCTACCGGATTTTTAATTCGTTGGCTGTAAATACGTTGTCCACATTTTATATTATATTTTATTTATATGATTACAAGATAAATACAAGATTAAATTTCTTAAAAACTTGGTCTTATGGTTTTACTATTCGGTGGTATTTCATTATCCGTTCCGAAGCGTGCAATATATACAAAGCTAAGCATATTTAATATTATTTACATCTATAACGCATTATATCATTGCTTTTATCACGTCAGCCATAATAGCAAGACAATTCTCCATGTGCTGTTGTTTATTAACAGCTATATTCTTACGCGGTTTGGGGACTGGTTTACGCGGTGTAGGGTTAGGGGTGAAGCCTAGACCTACTTTATCATTTATTTCACAAATTTCCATATCTTCGTCTAAGGGTACGTTTTGGGTATCTAAGGGTATCTCATATTTTTGATCATGGTATTCACTTTGTTCTGACTCAGGGTTCTCATCCGATCCTGACTCCACAGTCTGATTCTGCTCATCATTATACTGTTGATCATCCATGATCTTCTTAGCTCTTATGCGTCTTTGAAGTTCAGCGAGGGGTATGTCTTCTTCGTCTGAAGAATCTTCTCTCTCGCGTTGTTTGAACTGTATGGCTCTTTCTAGTGAATCTGGCTGCATCTCGTCATCATTTTCCGAAGATACTTCCTCTTCCGGTGGAACCACATAATTGGTTTTTCTTAGAGTTCTCCCACCATCTTCAGTATCTTGTGAGAGGGGCCAGTGCGAAATATCTGCCAGTCTTAATTGTCGTGCATGACACTTGGTAGTAGATCCTGTTAATTGATCCTTCACCACAAAGCTAACTGGTCCTTTTTGTTCAATGATTCGGTAATAAGGGAGCCATTTCTTATCTAGTTTATTTTGTCTTTTGTTGTTTTTAAGGTATACTGGGTCTCCTACCTTAAATTCATCATCTTTACTCTTTTTATCAGCTTGGGCTTTTTGTTTCTTTTTGGCCTCCTTCATATTGCGATGCACTAACATGAATGCCTTGTGTTGTTCTTGAAGTGCGATCTTATGTTGATCTTCTCCTGCATATCTTCGGCGAGGTTTTAATAAAGTGTCAAGAGGTAACACAACGTCTCTATTGTACATAAGATAATATGGAGAAAACTTGGATGACTCATTCGGATGAAATCGAATGGCTGCCAATGTCTGGTTAAGATGAATGTCCCATGTTTGAGCATTGTCTGTTATTTTCTTAGCCATTACGTCATGGAGAGTACGATGGAATCTTTCGACTTTACCATTGCCTTGAGGACTGTAGTAAGATGTTGTGACATGGTTAATGTTCAATTCTCTCAAGGTTTCTTCTACTTTCTTATTCACATTTTCTGTTCCATTGTCTGTGAGGATTTGAAGAGGACAGCCATATCTTGGGTATATTTCTTCCAATATAAGGTGTACTATATTGTCAGCTGACTTATCAGGAACGGGGAAGGCTTCTGGCCATCCAGAGTAAATGTCAATGAACGAGACTATATACTTGTTTCCTGACAATGTAGTTGGATATGGTCCTGACAAATCAAGTCCTACTTTAGCCATGGGAAAAGGTGGTATGTCAGTTTCTTGAAGTGGGGGTTGAGTCCTCTTATTGCTTCTCGTCTGGCACACTACGCATCCCTCTATATAGGAATGTAACCTCTTGTACAAATTCGGCATGTAGTACTTTTGTCTGATTACGTCATATGTTTTGTCCACTCCCATATGTCCAAGTCCATCATGATATTGCTGTACTACTAAAAATTCTAACTCACGTGGTATATACAGGTGAAGTCTTGGGCCTTCTGAGTCTCCGTCTGAAAGATAGTACATCAAACCATCCATTTCTAGGAACTTCTTTTCTTCGGTTGCAGTTGCTGTTCCCTTGTTTAACCTGTTCTTCAGTTTCTTAATCTGTTCGTCGTTTTGCTGACTCTCTTTAATATTGATTTCTTCCGGTAAGTCAATGAAGGGCTTAATCAGTTCATCGTGCTGTTTAACTTCACACTTGGCTAATCTTTTAGGCGAGAAAGCATTGGAGTTTAATACGTTCACCTCAAAGAAATTGTCCTTAACATCTGGTTCATCACATTCTGATTGTTCTTCATCTTCACTGTCAGAGTTAGCGGATGGTAATCTAGATAAAAGATCCGCACAGCAATTAAACCTTCCTTCAATGTACTCTACCTTACAGTTATATCCAGCGATACTCAATGCCCATAATTGAATCTTTTTATTTTGCATTGGAGATTCTAAGATGTATTTCAGCGGTTTGTGATCCGTCCTAATAGTAAACTGAGCACTGTGTAGGTAATGGTCTAGCTTCTGAAGAGCGTAGTGAATTGCAAATGCTTCTTTTTCTATAGTTGACCATTTCACTTGGGTTTTACTCAGCTTGTGGGATAGATAGTATATTGGCTTATCTTCTCCTTCATCAGTCTTTTGAGTTAGGCAAGCACCAATACAATTGTCGCTGGCATCGGTGTACAAGATGTACGGCTTATTGGTATCTGGATATGCTAAAAGAGGTACTACTGTCAAACTCTCCTTAAGGAAATCAAATGCTTCTTGACAACAAGGTGTCCACTTAAATCTGGCATACTTTCTGGTTAAGTCAATCAGTGGTTCTGCAATCTTGGAGAAATTTGGTATGAATCTTCTATAATAACTACACATACCTATAAAACCACGGACTTCTCTGACTGTAGTAGGTGCGGGTAACTTTCTAATAGCCTCCACTTTCTTTGGATCTGGTTTTACTCCATGTTCGTTGATGATAAAGCCAAGGTATTCAGTCTGTTCTTTGAAGAAACTACACTTCTTTAATTTAAGTTTTAGTCCATGTGTCCTTAGGCGATTAAATACATCTTGGATATGATGGAGGTGATCTTCCGGTGTTTCTGAGAATATGAGGATGTCGTCTAGGTATGCGATAGCAAACTCCTCTTGTCCTTGAAGAACGATGTTCATTAATTCCTGGAAGACAGCTGGTGCATTACTCAAACCAAATGGCATCCTATTAAACTGAAACAATCCCTTATGACATGCAAAGGCTGTTTTTTCTTTACTTGATTCTTCTAATTTTACCTGCCAATATCCACTCTTTAAGTCTAGTGCAGTGAAGTACTTAGCTTTACCTAACAAACATAGGATGTCATCAATCAGCGGTAGCGGAAATGATACTGGTCTCACTATCTTGTTTAAACTTCTAAAGTCAACGCACATACGGTCTGATCCATCCTTCTTCTTAACTACTACTAAAGGAAACGACCAAGGCGACTGTGATCTCTCAATAATCCTTGCGCTCATCATTTCTGCTATTGCCTTGTCAATAATCTGTCTTTTATTTAGGGGTACTCGGTATGGTCTATTCTTTATTGGATGATGATCTCCAGCCTCTATCTTCATTTTGACAGTATCAGTTACTCCAAGATCACTATCTTTCTTAGCAAATAAGTCATTGTTCTTTCTCACAAGTCTTTGGATAGAATGTTCAAATTTTTCAGGTACATCAATTTTTTCTTCTGTATCCTGTTTTGCTTGTATCTCGGAGATTTCCTTGGGTTTCAACGTGGTGACACGTCCTACGATGTATCCTCTTGGAATTTTATAACTTTTATTGGTTTGATTAACGAAGATCATTGGAATTTTCCTGTCTTTCCGGACTACGCAAACTGAGTCTTTTAAATATAGTCCTGGGTCCTCCATAATACAATTATTGTCTATACTGTTTACTTCCACCAAGTCTTTTTCTTCTACAGGAAAATTACTGTTTACTTTTCCGTAAAATACTGTCACCATATTTGGTTTCATAATAAGTTTCTTGGGTGTTCTTACAATTGTTGAGATGTGTAAGTCTTCTTTTAATTCAGCATAAGCTTTGCCATCAATGCGCATGAGTCCAAGATCAAAGTATAAACGAACATTGTTTTTCTTAAGCCAATCACGACCAAGAATCAGGTTTCTGTTGAGTCCCTTTGTCACATAAAGTTTGTGGTTTAAAGTTAACCCTGAAATCTTAAACGAAATATTTACATACCCAATCGCGATTAAAGAATTACCATTTGCTGCTTGAAGAGAGGGAATGTCATTTTTACACAATTTGGGGCGGGGAAACAAATTATCATACATTCTTTTACTAATCAAAGATACTGCCGCGCCAGTATCTACCAAAGCTCTAAATTTATTTTTTCCTATCTTTAATAAACAGCTACTGGGGTTGTGAGTAAAATTAATTTCAAATGTAGGCCTTTTATTAAAGTTCTTTCTTCGGGCTTCAACGAAGGAAGAACATCTTAGTTTTCCGGATTTTGTTGATCAAAATTAGCGCGAGGGCTCCAGTCTTTGGTCGATCTCCTGTTAATTTGGTCATCAAAGTCATGTGATCGTTTTTGACGGTTGGCCGGCCTACCTCGGTTTTGTTGCGTTCTCTGATACATGCGCGGACTCCAGCAATCTGCGCGTACATGTCCGAACCTACCACAATTCCAGCATTCGATCGGTGGGCGGGGACTTTGCTCTACATTATGTACAGTTTGGTTTTGAATGGGTCGTTTACTCAATTGAGGGCGGGCCCTAACTTGGTGTTTATTTTGCGGACAGA
Organism: Magallana ariakensis; assembly: GCA_020458035.1. Classification (NCBI taxonomy): domain Eukaryota; kingdom Metazoa; phylum Mollusca; class Bivalvia; order Ostreida; family Ostreidae; genus Magallana; species Magallana ariakensis. The sequence goes on along the minus strand of CM035814.1, from coordinate 68,525,916 downwards.
ATCTGGCCCTATGACCTGTTTTCTTACACTTGAAACATCTGTTATTTCTCGCATGATCAATCTCCATAGGTTCTTCATGTCTAGTTTCTGCCGGGGAAAAATTAATCAATCGGTCTCTTAAGAGAGGCGTTGTAGTGTCAAAACTTGAAGACGTCTGTCTGTTGTCGTCATTTTGTACATTGTTTGTCACATTCGGTCCTCTAATAGCCAGTCTTTGTCTCAAATTCTGTTCGCGTATAGCTACCTGTATTGCTGATTCTAAGTCTCTGGGATTTTCACGAAGGATTTTCATTCTAAGATAGTCAAATGTTAAACCATCACAAAATATGTCAACTAATTGCTGTTGTACCAAAGGGTCTTTTAATTTATCTTTACTGTATGCGTCTTCCGCGATTTGAAGTAATCTTTCCGCGAACAATTGAACACTCTCGTTTGAGTGTTGTCGCGTCCTGCGCATTACTGCTAACGCGTGTTGAGGGTCGGTAATTTCCGCGAATCGATTTTTAAGTGATTCTTTAAGATCGTTCCACGACGGAATTT